>VDFB02281492.1:104626613-104925308 GCA_007258455.2 Sequoia sempervirens | reverse complement strand
TTTTTCAAATTAGATATCAGATTTTATCTGATATCGAATTTGTGGGCCATAGAAAAACCCCATGTGGGTCATTTTGGGCATCCCAATGGGCCCTTCATTTTGTTTGCAGGTGACAAAAGCGTGATTTCAGATAGGAAGAGACAAAGATCAACTTTTTGAAGCATCTTCTACTCAAATTTGTCATAAGTAATCATTTTTTAGCATCTTTTATGAGGTATAATGGGAGCAACAGTCATCAAAATAAAAAATGTAAGAGAAAGCTTACAAAAGAACAAATTGAAGCATATAGACAAAGAGATAGAGAAGGTCATAGGAAGAGAAGACAAGGTATGTTAAATATTGGTGAACTTAAGCCCTATGGTCTTTCAAGTGAAGAGGAAATTGAATATGTTCAAGGTGAAAATATTGAACATGATATTGAAATTGGGAATGAAAATGTTTAAGGTGAAATGTTTGGAATTGAAGATGTTGAACATGATATTGAAATTGGGAAATGAAATTATTAAAATTGATATTGAAATGTTCAAGGTGAAAATGTTGGAAATGAAGATGTTGAACATGATATTGAAATTGGGAATGAAATTATTGAAATTGATATTGAAAATGTTCAAGGTGAAAATGTTGGAAATGAAGATGTTGAACATGATATTGAAATTGGGAATGAAATTATTGAAATTGATATTGAAAATGTTTAAGGTGAAAATGTTGGAAATGAAGATGTTGAACATAATATTGAAGCAAGTGCAAATTATGTTTCACCAGATTACATGAGAAATGAAGAACCTTGTATGGAAGAAAGACATATTCCAAATTCAAGACCTTCAAGAACCCCTAAATGGTTACGTGAAATTGATGAGAACATTATAAACAATTTTGAAGGAAAGAGGTCAACACAAACCATTCGTTTGTGGGATACAAGACTTTTCAACCAATATTTTAGAGATAAGACATTGAACGAGCAATGCCAATTTTTTTTACAATTGCTAAAGATGCAAAAGATGAGACCTTTGCTAGCCAAATTGAAGATTCGTGTGAACAAGAAGACCGGAAAAAATTCTATTATTGTCAAAAATATTTTTAATGCTCTCAAGTCTATTGGAAAAAATAGAAAGGAAAAAGATAAAAGAACTACTCAGAGAGTTATTACAACCACCCTAGTAAGCCATCAATTGAAAAAGGCTAGCTTTATGAGACAAACTTGTATTGATTTTGACATAAATCATAAAACTTTGGATAGAACACTTGCAAGAAGAGACAAAATAGATGATCCTCTTCAAAATGATACATGGGATTTTGTCAGGGGGCTTCCACATGTTGATAAGAAGCTAACCGATAATGTAAAGTAGGTAATTCAACAATTTTGGCATGATAACTCTAGAGTATCACCCAATGCAAAGGATGTTTTAAAGTTAAGAATTGGAAATTGAGACCATTCACCACATCCTAAAAATTTCTTGGAATCAAGCCAAACAATGTTGTTCAAATTTTTTATTGAAACACATCCAAATATGGAAATCTCACAAAGGAATTTTGAAGGTTTGAAGCCATTTTATTATATGCCTCTTAAAATTCGTAATACTTGTTGCAAATACCATGTGGAGTTTTCAATGTACCATGAACTATTATGCTATATCCATTCTACTTTGCATACTAATGAAATGTTGCAAGAGTGTGCTGCAATGCATCTTCTGAAATCATCAAGGGACTTGCTAGCTCTATTTTTATGTTCTAGAGATGATGGTTTCTTTTTCTATAGAAATGATTGTTTAAATGCAAAGTGTTCACAATGTGGTGGCTTGTCAAATTTTGTTCAATGTTTTCATGAGGTTTCCGAACATGAATTTGGAAAGAAGCTTGTTGAGCAAAAGAGATATGAGATAGTCAAATATACTTTACAAAGTGGAGGTGAAGGTTCTAGATGTGAGTTGGCTACAAAAGAATGCAGTGTTGCTGATTTTATTTTAGATTTTAAGGACAATCTTTTCTACAAGTATGCAAGGCATAGCCATAGGTCTTAGTGGTTGGATCAACAATTCAGAATGTGTAAGCACTCTTTTCTGATTGGCACTGTTATATTAGTGGCCAATTTTGCAGAAAACTACACATTGCAACCACAAAATGAGGTACACTCTCATTATTAGAATTCCATTAGAGAGTATCATTTTTATATGAGTGATGATAGATCTCACTCGTCCGAGTATGTCCAACATTATTTTGAGAATTTTTTTGAGTTCTTGTAGGATCATGATATAGCACTGGGCTGACATCTTATTTGGTCAGATAACTGCATAGGTCAATTCAAGAATCCTTGTATTTTTTATTGGTTGAGTAGAATACATGTAGAGAGGGGTGTACCTCATATTTGGAGTTTTTTGAAGCTGGGCATGGGAAAGGGGAGCATGATGAAGTAGGTGCATGTGTAAAGAGAGCTCTAGTTAAGGAGCAATTGAAGATTTCAAGAGAAAAATTCAGTGATGCACATTCTATTATTGATTGGTGTAGTTCAACATTGTCATAGGGAAGGACACTTGATTCAACAGTGTGTAGATTCTTTTGGCTAGTTGAGGAGGGTACAATAGGAGGTAGATTGGATTGTCATACGATCAAATATTCTTCAAAGATGCATTCATTTCAAAGCTTAGACGCACACACATAGACCATTTGGACACAAGAGTTGGCTTGTTTTTGTCAGAGTTGTATTTAGTGCAAGTGGGATCAATGTGATTCAAGTGAGTGGGTGGATACATGGGTTCCACATTATCTAACTCCTTTATCTCAAACACTATCCATGACAAATGACAATGGAAAGTTCAGTTGATTACGACTGTCTTTAGAATCTACTACAGCCAAGACATGTTTTTGTAGTTGTTGCACCACAGGAGAATGAAGAGAGATCAAACTATTGGTTGGATCGATGTGTGTGGGTAAAGCATAAGCTAACACAACTGATGTAAGATGATTATGGGTTCGTGTATCCTACAGGTTTAGTTGTGGTTGCAAACATTTATGATTAGAAAAAATGACAGCTATATTTGAAGACTAAGAGAAACACAAAACCATTCTCATGTATTCACACCCTTTTAGAGCAACAAATGCTAAGTTGTTGGAGCATCATGCCAAACCAAAGAAAAAACAACTATGGACACTTAGTAATGCTGATCATGAAGCAATATTGGATACTCTTAAGCAAAGAGATGACCCTTCAGGCACACTTGAATAGCATATTCAAGAATGCAAGGTACAATGCTTAGGTTCATTATGCTTAAGTTCATTAGTGTTCTTTATTTAATACTGATATTTTGTATACTCTTGCAATTCTTTTTCTTGAGAATTCTTCTCATTTAATGATTGCAACTTGACTATCCTAAGAAGGTAATATGCACTCTGCTAATGTGATTCACTTTGTTGTGAATATTTTCATTACCAATTCATCATCATTCAGGTTGTTTAGAATAATATAGATTTTTTAGTCTAAGCATCTTTTCTATTGTGACAATATAGATTTCTCATTTGAAAACTTTTGCGATATTATTGGCACGATTGATCATGGACCTACTGCAACAATAATAGCTCTGATCCTATCAGAGAGGTATGCAACATATTACAATAATATAGATTGGTTATTGTAAGCGTCTTTTATAGTTTACATTACCATTTAATCATCAATTAGGTCATTTAGAATAATATAGATTGGTTATTCTAAGCATCTTTTATAGTTTGCATTACCAATTCATCATCATTCAATTTGTTTAGAAGAATATAGATTTGTTAGTCTAAGCATCTTTTCTATTGTGACAATATAGATTTCTCATTTGACAACTTTTGCGATATTTTTGGCATGATTGATCATAGACTTGCTGCAACAATAGCCAGCTCTGATCCTTTCAGAGAGGTATGCGATAGATTACAATAATATAGATTGGTTATTGTAAGCTTCTTTTATAGTTTACATTACCATTTTATCATCAATTAGGCCATTTAGAATAATATAGATTGGTTATTCTAAGCATCTTTTATAGTTTGCATTACTAACTCATCATCATTTAGGTTGTTTAGAATAATATAGATTTGTTAGTCTAAGCATTTTTTCTATTGTGACAATATAGATATCTCATTTGACAACTTTTGTGATATTCTTGACATGATTGATCATGGACCTACTGCAACAATAGCCAACTTTGATCCTTTGGGAGAGGTATGTGACAGATTACAATAATATAGATTTGTTATTGTAAGCGTCTTTTATAGTTTGCATTACCATCTCATCATCAATTAGGTCATTTAGAATAATATCCATTGGTTATTCTAAGCATATTTTCTATTGTTTGTAGTTTAACTGCTACCTTGATGGTTTGTATAGGTGCTTATCACTCCAGAATGTCAACATGCTACTCTTGTGGAAGACTGTTCCCTTAATGCCTCCAATAGGAAAAATTTGTAAAATTTTAATTTACAAATGTGACACAATGTAAAAAGTTCATAATTGTGTATGTGAATAATCTATATCCAGTGATTTTTTTTGAAATATGGGTCAAATTTCTGGCATTGTATAAAGGGTATGTTTAAAATGTAAAGGGGTTGTACTTTGGAAACTTGTAGGTTGAAATATTCATATAGGTGTATGCTTTGTTACTATTATTGGGACAATTTTGTAAGAGATTTTTGTACTTAATTGAGCTACAACCAGAGGTTTTCTTCCTGGTTCTTTCCTATCAGTATGCTCGTTTGAACCAGGTTTTGTAATATCTCCTATTTATACATAATAAATTATAGCGGCTTGCCACTTTTGCCAAAAAAATGTAAAAGATCATGTGAAGGTCATTCCCAATGTAATTGAGTCTCTGATCTTATAGAGTAAGGAGTTAACTCTCTTTTGAAAGAGATTTGAGGTCATTTCATCAAGAATAAAAGTTTTGGGAGCATATTTATAGTGACTAAGTCTGAAAACCTCCATTTAGGGGTTTGAGAGTCTAATAAGCAATTCAAAACTACTCCACCGATTGGATACTTGGATGCTTTCTAGCAAAGTGGAAATAAGGTATTTGGGTGTGCATGATGTTCAAGCTGATTGGGTAAGAGTTTTTTGATGCAAGAGCTAGGTGGCTTTAAACAACACAATTACAATTCAAGATGATTCAAACTCCAATTTGATCCTCAAACCCAAACTTGGGTGCAACTTCACTAAAATGGTTACTCTTCCTAGTAGGTATGCATACCTCTTTTGCTCAATTTTCACACCAAGGACTAGCTCAACCAACCAACCCTTAACACTTTCAAAACTTTAGTAGGTTCCTTTGAAACAAAGGCTTCAAACTAGCACTCTTTTGCTGTCCAAGACCCCAAAACAGGCCCATTTTACAAAGAGACTCATATTTAAGCACTTCCCAAACCTGAAATTTCGATGGGGAAGCATTAAACAGCCTACCAAACTACCAAAACCATAATTTTTTTGGTGAGATACACTTTCTAAAGTTCTATTTCAATAAACCCTCATTTTTAACAACTTTCATGATGTTTTTAAGGAAATCAATGTTTCCAACCTTGCCACACCATATAAACTCATCAAACACATCTATTAGGACCTACAAAAGCTTGATCCAACCTTAATATTGCTTCCCCCACATTTCATTGACATTAGCTTGTTGTAACCACCATTTTCACCTAATTTCACTCATTTTTTCCATGCATGGAAACTCACCAACTCAGCTACAAACCTTTCTAGCTCTTTAAACCCACATAGTCACCTTATATAGTCCTAATAACATATACCATGGCCATACCATCAAGCTATAAACTGTACAATGGATGGTATGGCCTTTTAGCACTTTGGACTCTTAAGGGAAATCGCCGGTCTAATGTAGCTCAGAATGATTCGGCGTATTTGGGTGCAAAAGAGGACCATCCCTAGTGTAAACATACCCATCCAGATGTGTTGGAACAGTCTATTTGGTTGTATGAGTTGCAAAATGAAAGTTGCACCACTTTGCAACTTTACATTGCTTGCATTTGACAACTTTTTCCTCAATTGAAAAGCTCGTCACCATGGGAAAACACCTCTGAGATAGAAAAAATTGAGAGAGGTTATTGTAGAGGGTCCCAACACAATCCCATAGCCTTAGACGGAGAGTTTGTAAGTGTCACGGTTTCTAAGAAATAACTCTTCAAATATTGTTGCCTTTTAGCACTTTGGACTCTTAAGGGAAATCGTCGATCCAATGTAGCTTGGAGTGATTTGACATATTTGGGTGCAAAAGAGGACCATTCCTAGTGAAAACATACCAAAATTTTTGGAATAGTTTGTTTGGTCATACGAGTTACATAATGAAAGTTGCACCACTTTACAACTTTACATTGCTTGCATTTGACAACTTTTTTGTCAACTGAAAACTCCTCACCATGGGAAAAAGCCTCTGAGATAGCAAAAACCAAGAGAGGTTATTGTAGAGGGTCCCAAAACGATCCCATAACCTTAGACGAAGAGTCTGTAAGCTTCACGGTTTATGAGAAATAACCCTTCAAAGATTGTTTCCTTTTAGCACTTTGGACTCTTAAGGGAAATCACCGGTCCAATGTAGCTCAGAGTGATTCAACATATTTGGGTGCAAAAGAGGACCATCCCTAGCGTAAATGTACCCATCTGGACATGTTGGAACAGTCCGTTTGGTCATATGAGTTACAAAATGAAATTTGCACCACTTTGCAACTTTACACTGCTTGCATTTGACAACTTTTTGAAGGCCATTTTTTATGTAATTGGCAACTTTGGGGTCTTTTGAGACCATATTGTAAAAGTTGTAAATCTTGTTGGAAAAGTTGTCAAATTTGATAAAAAGTTTTCAAGATAGGTTGAATGTCATTTTTTTCAATATGTGGTTATGTTTTTGGATTCAGTAAGGTCTAAGTAGACCATCTCTAATGTTTTAGGAGTCTAGGATGGTCAATTTGCAAAATAATGCAAAATGAGCAAAAATGTTGTCAACAAAATATGTAAAAAGTGCAATTTTGTACTCCAATGGCCATAAGGAGTTTGAAAATTGGTTGAAGTTAGTTGTGGGATGGTATTTGGTTTCTTTCATGTTTAAAAAGGCCTCTTATGTTCAAGTTTGGAGAAACCAAGTTTGAAAGAGAATCAATAAAATCTTGTTATCTCCATACAAATTTATGTGTTTTTCCAGAATTCTTGAAGTTTCTTGGTACTGTACGGTTCCGTACAATGTGGTTGTGCTTTATTTTTTATGGAAACTGGTGGGAAACAGAGTTAACTTCTTCACAAACTTGGTTTTAAGTAAATTCATTCATTTTTGTGCATTTAAGAGGCATTTTACTGGAGGTCGGTCTGTGAGCCCTATTCCAAGGTTTTGAGTGCATTTAAAATGGAGTTTTAAGCTTTCCACCCACTGTATGATGCTGTAACTCAATGGATAGGATTAGTTAGGATAGATAAACATGTTTTCATTGTTTCTTGTACATGGGAGGTTAGGATTATGATTTTTGGTGATGCCCTAGATGGCATTTGGGGTGTTTTTGCATAAAAAAAAGGTTAGAGAGGGTAAAAGTAGGAATTGTTTGAGGGTAGTAACTTTTCTTGTTCTTTTAAGCTTGTGTAGGGTTATTCAAGGGTGTTGAAGTTGGTGGTAAAGTCTGGGGGAAGTCTGCAAGTAGGTTTTTCAATAAACCCTCGCCAAATTTGAGCAATTTGGGGTTTTGTGGAATAGGGTCTTAGAGGGTGAGTTCTAGAGGATAAATGGGAAAATTTGAGGTTTTTTCATCTGTTGAGTGCTTCCCCAACAAGTTTTAGGGTCTTTGAAATGTTCCAAGGGTGGTTGCTTTGGAAATTTGGCCTATTTGGCTAGGTTGAGTAGCGTAGTTTGCATGATTTGTGAAAGTTGTTCCAAAGGATTCCTATGTGAGTTGGAATTATGTTGAAGGGGACTAAAATGGGTTTCTAGAATGATGATTAGTTGTAGGAGTTGTTAAAGAGATCTGTGAGTTAAGTTGAGAAAATTGGAGTTGCTAACCTACAAGCTTGTCTAGGTGAAAGATTGGAAAATAAGTCCAGATTGAGTTTGTAAAAAGAAAGGTGGTTAGGAATCCCTTGTATTGTGAAAGTTAGTGGTTTTCCATACTTGGTTGCATCAATTAACCATCACCTATTCCTCTATTTCCAAGGTACTCCTGCACCATTTTCCAAGCATCCATAGCTTGTTTGAAAGCACCTGTTTTAGGCTTTTAGCCATAGCAGCAAAGAAGTGAAGTATTTGATAAAATTATTTGGTAGACGTATGAAAAATGTGGTAGCATATACAAGGAAGTGAACTGTTTGAAAAAATGGCTCAAAAAAATGTGGTCTCATGCTGATGGAATTTCATGACAATCTATAGCAATTTTCTTGTCATGGCATTCCATCACCATGAGACCACATTTCTTTGATGCATTTTTTTTAAATAGTTCACTGCCTTGTCTATGCTATTGCTTCCTATTATGCTTTGATATATTTTTTCCAAGCATCCATAACTTGTTCGAAAGCACCTGTTTTAGGATTTTAGCTATAGTAGCAAGGCAATGAAATGTTTGATAGAATGCTTTGATCTAGACATGTATGAAAAATGTGGTAGCATAGACAAGGCAGTGAATTGTTTGAAAAAATGCCTCAAAGAAATGAAGTCTCATGGTGATGGAATGCCATGACAATCAACAAGGAAGTCAACTGTTTGAAAAATTCCTCAAAGAAATGAGGTCTCATGGTGATAGAATGTCGTGAGAATCAAAATAGCTTTTGATTGTCATGGAATTCCATCACCATGAGACCTCATTTCTTTGAGGCATTTTTTCAAACAGTTCATTTCCTTGTCTATGCTATTGCTTACTATTATGCTTTGATAGAATTATTCCAAGCATCCATAGCTTGTTTGAAAGCACTTGTTTTAGGATTTTAGCCATAGCAACAAGCCAATGAACTATTTGATAAAAAGCTTTAGTAGACATGTATGAAAAATGTGGTAGCATAGACAAGGTAGTGAACTATTTGAAAAAATGCCTCAAAGAAATGTGGTCTCATAGAATACCATGACAAGCAAATGCAATTGACAACTGTTCCTAGTTATTAGTTATGCAATGTGAAGTAATTGCATAACTGCTTAGGTTGACTTTGTAAAAACTATATTGTAATTGAATTTTTTTCATCTATCAGCATCTAGTTTTTAGTTATGCAATGTGAAGTAATGCTTTGAGTTTGAAAGATGTGTAATGGAATGTAATCAACAATATGAATATAAACTACATAATATAACCATTATTTTTTATGCTATTGTACATTGATATTTAACCATTGCTCAAGATTAAATTTTTGAAGAGTTTAATCATGCACATGAGGAACAAATTATTTCAATTGTCAACTTCTATTTATCAAATTATCCAATAATCAAGTGTATGTCCATATACAAAAATGACATCAATGCCAACTCAAACAAAGTTTCACAAAAAGTGGCATATGCCATCTCGATATCTATTCAAAATTTACATGCCAAAATATCTATCCCATCCTAAAATATTGGTGGATCATCAAAATGGAGCCTCTTTGAAGCACTCTTTGGCTCTAAAGGTAGTTGCACAAGAAAAATTCAAACCACAATTGAGATTAGTTATACTATATAATTTAAAATTGAATAATTAACATCAAAATAAATATACATTGAATTATAATTGAACTCTAAAATTGAAATCTTGATTACCTCAAATATACATCTCTTCAAAGGGCCAGGAGTCCTAGAATATGCCTCTCTCAAAGAACCAATCAAACCAACTTTTGAAATTTCAATCTATATATGTGAACAAAAACATAAAATTGATACAAGTTAGCATACAATTTTTGGTAATAGGAACATATTTACCAAACACTAAATAAAATAAACACATGTACCTCTTTAGGAATCTCTTTTTCTTTATCTCCTTCAGGTGTTTCAACACCTACTCCTTGAGGTGTTCCAATACCTACTCCTTCAGGGATTGTGACACTTGTCAACAAGGATGTGTAGCTCATAACCGCCTGTACATAAAAATGACAAGTACATATGAAACTACCAATCTATGTCGATGTATGTATAATCAATATAAGATCTTAAAAATCTTAATTCAATAAAATTTTAGTTCAATTACCTTTCCCTTATCTACCATTGCACCTCCATAGTCTGGACAACATTGTACCTCACTCGCACTAGGTGTTTCCTACAAGACGAAAATAAGATAAACATATAAGTTAATATATAATTTCATTAATGACAATTCAAATGACAAGCAATTATATAATAAAAACATGTAAACGAGTGAGTACGAAAAATATATACCGTGTGCATGTCGAGGCCAAATGAAATGGCCCTAAGGGTGCTATCAGTCACCTGTGTAAGCTCCTCCTCAAACATCAACTATTAAATAGACCATGTAAATAAATATTAGTACTTGATACTATCTCTTCTTAATATTCATTTAAAAACAAATGCAAGTTATGAATTTACAACTTAAATCTTACCTGTGTAACTATTCCAATGCCCCCCTCTCTAGCAGGAGAGGACTCTGTAGGGTGCGCTCCAATCCCCTATGTTTGATCTCCTATAATGTCCACATCATGGAGGTCATAATCAAAAGTGTCCAAGGGATACTCAGCGGGTTGTACAAGAGGACCCAAGCATATCTGGTGGCACATAGTGCAAGTATGTGGCACACAGATATGTGGACCTAAGGAGAATGATGCAACAACACTCGATCCATCGCCAACATCACCAACATGTGGCTGAGCTACTGTAGCAGTATGGGAAACCAAAAGATCACTCAAAGAGTGAATAGCCTAAATAGTCTGTGTGGCTGCATCCTTGATAATATTTGGATGATGTATTGGAGGTGGATGAGGAAGGGGAGGAGGGGGAACATATGGGCCTTGGACTACTCTAGTTTCCCTTGGTCTATCCTAGGGCATACCTCCACTGATGCCCTAGAAGGGTTTAATGTCAAAGTAATTGACATGATGCCCTAACACAAACTCAACGTATAATTTTTTAATAAAGTAAAATGGTACATCAATATTGTTGTTGGGTGGTTTATCAAAAACCATCCACCAAAGATTCCAAAAGTTATCTACAATGTCCTTATTCGTGCACCATTTTATAGAAAGTTTTGGTTTATTAACATTAACTAGCAGACCGGTGCTGGGGTTAACAAATAAAGAGGCTATTTGGGCTTTTGTTATTTTGAGATCTTTCACATCTTTGTAGGACAATCCACAGGAATAATATTCCTTCATGGTTTCTCGCCATGAAAGAATGGCATTATGTTGGGTGGAGAGGGTTTCTATATTTTTAATTATTTCCTTCAATGTGTTTGTCATCTAGGATAATCAATGGATTGTCTTATAAACATCACAAATGCCCCTCAATTGCTCCAATTTTTCACCAATTAACTCTTCAATTGATGGGCGTAGAGGTGGTGGAGAGTTTGACATTTGTGTGTTTTGATTCTCAACCATAATACTTGATTGAAGTTAAAAACTAATTAATTTAATTGAAATTACACAATATAAATGAAATTATTGTAAAATCCCCTAGTTTTTAATAAAAATCCATAAAAAAAACTAGTTTTTAATAAAAATCCATAAAAAACCCTAGTTTTTAATAAAAATCCATAAAAAACTAGTTAAAATTATACAAAACTAATAGAAAAATTGATTAAAACAAAAAAAACCAAAAAATTACGTTGCAAATTAGATATCAACTTGAATCAGATATTGGATATGCCCCAGGTCACTCTCACTATGCTTTGAGATCTTTTAAATGGTTGAAATGACTTTAAATGGCCACAACTATGTATTTATACCTGACCCAAATCAGATATCTGATTCTCCGATTTGGATCGGATATCCGATTTGTGCTACTTTTCCTTGGGTATTGCTTTGGAGAAATGTACTGACACCCAACCCAAAAAAAAGACAAGTCAGGATTTTTGCATTTTTTGGTGGATGCAAAACGCTACATTTTTCACATAGCCACTTTTTGGGATCCTACACATACCCATTAGTAGAGAAATAAACTAGAAGGATAATCAAGGTTTTGAGAATTAGACAGAGGTGGAGAATTCACTTCTACGAAGTATGAAAAATTCTATGAAGAGCATGGGATTTGAAGATAATTCTCTGCTCCTAGAACTCCACAAAAAAAATGGAGTTGTAGAAAGGGAGAACCAAACTATACAAGAGATGGCAATAACTATGTTATGTGAAGAAAATCTACCAAATATGTATTGGAAAGAAGCTACTCAGACTATTGTATACATTCTAATTAGAGTTAAGATTAGACATAAGATTGATAAGACACCATATGAGCTATGGAGAGGAAGACCGACATTAGTCAGACACCTCAGAATATTTGGAAGGAAGTGCTACATCAAAAGAGATGAAAACAATTTGGGTAAATTTGGTTCTAGATCTGATGAAGGCATTTTTCTTGGTTATTCTTTAAGAAGTAAGGCTTATAGATGTTATAAAAAAAGATTGAAAAAATTGCGGAAAGTGCAAATGTGAGAGTTGATGAAACTATTCAGTCTACTGGTATTCCAAAAGTAGAAGATGATAAAGAACTAATTCACAACAGTATTGAAGATCTAGAAGAATTTGTTATAAAAACTCCATCAAAGTATGTTCAAAAGAATCACTTTGAAGACCAGATCATAGGAGACAAAGACAGTAGGGTTCAAACCCAAAAGAGACTTGAAAGAGCAAGAGAGCAAGTAAACTTTGAATTATTGTCAAATATATAACCTAAGTCATACAAAGAAGCAAGAAAAGAGAAAGGATAGATAAAAGCTATGGAGGAAGAACTTAATCAAATCATGAAGAATGAAACTTGGGAGCTTGTACCAAGACCTAAAGGCAAGAATGTGATTGGAACCAAATGGGTTTTTAGAAACAAGTTGAATGAAGAAGGTGAAGTTATCTAAAACAAGGCTAGACTTGTATGTAAAGGATATGCACAGGTTGAAGGCATAGAATTTGAAGAGACATTTTCTTTGGTAGCAAAACTGGAAGTAATCAGGATGTTTTTAGCTCTTTCAACATTCAAGAACTTCAATGTATACTAGATGGATGTGAAGTCTGCATTTTTGAATGGACGAATAGAAGAAGTCTACATTGAACAATCAGAAGGGTTTCAATGTTCTAACAATCTGGATTATGTTTGCAGATTGAAGAAGGATTTGTATGGACTCAAACAAGCTCCTAGAGCTTGGTATTCAAGGTTGGATAGATATTTATAGTAGCAAGGGTTCTAGAGAGGAAGTGCAAACAATAATCTATACATAAAAATAGAAGGAGATCAACTATTGATAGTTGTGGTCTATGTAGATGATATCATTTTTGGTGGCAGTAGTGATGACATGTGCAAGAAATTTTAGAAGGTAAAGTAGAATGAATTTGAAATTTCTATGCTAGGAGAATTATCCTTCTTTCTTGGGTTGTAGATTGCACAATCAAACAAAGGAATTTTCATTTTTCAACACAAGTACATAAAGGAGATGTTAAGAAAGTTTAGGATGGAAGAATACAAACCAATGGGTTCACCTATGGTTACAAGATGCAAGTTGAGTAAAGATGATGAATCTGCTCTGACAAATCAGACTTTGTTTAGATCTATGATTGGTAGTTTGTTGTATATGACATCGAGACCAAATATAATGTAGGAAGTTGGAATGGTTACTAGGCTTCAGGTAGGACCTAAAGAAACTCATGTTAAAGCAGTGAAGAGAATATTTAGGTATTTGGAGGCTACTGAGGATTTTGGACTATGGTATCGAAAGAGTGAAAATTTCACTTTAACTACATACACAAATACAGATTGGGTAGGATGCATTGATGAACGGAAGAGCACAAGTGGTGGAGCATTCTTTCTTGGTGACATTTTGGTGTCCTAGATGAGTAAGAAACATGAATCAATTTCTTTATCTACAACAAAAGCAGAATACATTGTTGCAATACCATGTCACACTCAAGTTCTTTGGATGAAGTAGAATTTGAAGGAAATGAAGATTGAATTTGATGAACCTATATCTATTCTTTGTGATAACACTGGTGCTATAAACATTTCAAAGAATCCAGTGATGCAATCAAGGACAAACCACTTTGCAATAAAGTATCATTTTATGAGGGAGAAGGTTGCAGAGAAATAGGTAAGGTTGTCCAGTATGTTGAGACGATGGAGCAAGTAATAGATATATTCACAAAACCACTTCCTAATGAGACATTTGAGTTTCTCTAATAGAATTTAGAGCTGTTGCTCCCTCCTCTTGAATCAAAGGAAGCATAGGTTGAAGGGTAGATTGGTCTCCCTGCCACTCAGAAGCAGAGTATTATGGACTTAAGGGGAGTTGCATTGAAGGAGTTTCGAGAAATGCCCCACATTTCTTTGTAGTTGTAGATTTGGAAATTTGTCTAAGGAAAGTGTGACTCATGTATGTTACTAATTTCAATTCATATAAGTTACTGCAATATTTTTAGAATCGATAGAATGAAGAATTTATTGTTGCAGTTAGGGTGGTTCAGAGAAATACTCTGCATTTCTCTATATTTGAAGTTATTGCCCTACAACTTGAAGCATGTGTTTGTAGAGGTTAGTATCAATGGGGGAGAAAGTGTTGAACTTTGCCATTGATGTCAAAGGGGGAGAGAGTGAACTCAAAATGATGAAATGTTGAGGGAGAGAGTGAACTCAAAATGCTATAGAGGAGAAATCTATATCAGGGGGAGAAATATCTTTGTGTGTAGCTGAATAGTTTGGTGACCTAGGACGGTGGCCCAACATTTTGTTGTTTGCTATTGATGAAAAAGGGGGATATTGTTGAATATAGGTTGTCATTGATGTGAAAGGATGAAAATATTGTAGGGGTACTAGAATTGTCATTATGTTCCCCTCAACTTATCATTTTGAGTTGCAAAAGATTTACATAAGGTTTGATGCATTTTGTATGTTAGAAGTTTTAGTATGGTTTGTGTTGGAAATTTTATTATCAAGATGCAAAATCAAGAAATATATATTATTGGTTGCTAAGGAGTGGGTGTATGAATGTTGTATGCTTGCAATATCATGCTTGCATCTATTCACTATGACATTGGTCGTATGGAAGTTTGTATCAACATGTTTTGAGATATTTTCTAGACAAAGAGATTTCTTTAGCAATATAATTATGGTTAGTATTTCTTTTAGAAATGTAGTTTCGCTTTGTAGTTTCAGAGGAGAGTATGACTACACTAGTTTTATTAGATTCTTGAGTTTTTGAAGGATATGTTCAGCATGCAAAAATATTGAAGTGACAAAAATTTCTTTGTGTCTGTTTGTCAACCAGTTGGTGTTCAAGGCATGTGCGATAGTAACTAGTAGCATGCATAATTCAAATCTTGTGTGTGGTGTTAAGATAGGACCTACTTAATGTTCTTGTAGTACCACACAACATCAAGTTATTTTGGTGACAATAAAATTTATTTTTGGACCAATGTGTTACATGTTCCATGTAATTTGAACATAGGTCCACCTTATGTTAGCTTGGCTATTTACGGATCCCTGACTGACATAGAAGAGTGTTAATGTAACGTCATGTATATATTTCAAATGTTCAGATGCATTGTAAGTATCCGAGTATGGCTGCATGAATTAAAATTACACCTGTGTGAAGAAGAGTTGGTCATTGATGTAGATTGAAGAGGTGGTGAAGATAAAAGGTTCTAGTGTGTGCACCTATATAATAAAATCATTAGCAGTGAGGAAGAGTGTTAGTTGTGACTCTGGCATGTGTATGTATTTCATTAAAGATCCACAAGCTTTACCATTGTAATATGATAGAACTGGTGTTCTACCTACTGTATTGTTTCAGTTGGGGATTGGTGTCTCCAGTAGGTTGGTGCCTACAAACACATAAGGGGATTGGTATCTCCGATAGGTTGGTGCTTACTTCAGTGTGTAAAATTCACTTGTACATTTATGTATTGTGAGGCTGGATTTGGACAGTAGATCCAAGTAACTATTCCGACCATGGCTTTTCCCATTTTGGTTTTTCCATGCATATATCTAGTGTTCTCTTTTGTGCTTTACTCTTTTATGTTTTGTTTGGTTACATGAGGTTTCCTATGAAGAATCATATACTTTGATAACCATAGTAAAAGTTAAGAATTTGGAATTGTCTAGATCTACTGATTCACCCCCCTCTTAGTAGATTGTGTGCCCTTCATAGTCCCCTACAAGAACAAGTTGAGAAAATCGATAGTGTTATGCCAATGAGAAGAGACAAGCTCCCTACCATGCCTATATGACATCATAAATCTTCAAGAGGCTCTAGCCATCCCTTCGATTTAGGAAAATCATCAAGAACCAAACTTAACAAAGAGATCACAACCCATACATTATATGAAACAAGAAAAAGACACCCTCATGGAAACTCACTTATTAACCCAAAAATGCTAAAAACCCTAAAAACCCCAAGATCACAATTCACTAAATAAAAAACACCACTTTTTTTCATACTAACATTTTTAACAAAGAACTTCTCAAATACAAAATACAATTACACTACTTAAACAAGAGATAGATGGAGTGGGAGAACTTATCTCTCTACATGAGCTATAGGGATGAAGTCTCCTTCCCTCTCCAAGCCATCGATAACTTGATCCCCAACATTCAAGTGCAGGAACTCCTATCTTCTCTTTTCCAAAAAATCCTTTATCTTTTTCTAGAAAAAAAACAAAAACACCCTTCCAAAAGAAAATAAAACAAAAAGATGTTTCTCAACCTTGAGGAGAGGTATATGTAAGGAGCGTCATGTCACTCATCCTTTCCAAATGAAAGGGTGAAATGTGGCCTCTAACACACTCCCTTATCCTCATATACCCTAAATAAGGTCGCATGCATCCCATGTTCCCACAGATGTGTGAGACATAGGGAAAAAGAGATGTGCTTGACATAACCCTTCATCCAAATTTGGTAAGAGAGCTTGGATGGTGACGAGTCTTCACCCATCTCCCCATATTTCAAATCTCGTCTCTTTCTTTCAAGGATATTTTAAAGGGCTAAATCATGACCAAAGGACAAGGTTACTTTTCCAATAATCCCCCACCCCATAGGTACTTATCCTAGGGGTCTAATTTTACCTTAAAATGAAGAAAATTGGCTCTTTAACCACTTTTAAAAACTCACTTAAAGAAATATCCGAAATTGAAACACAAGGGACACTTAAACCTATTAACCACATACACATCCTAACACATGATTTTTAATCAAATAACCCACAAGGTAAACTATAATTGATTCACGTGTTAACCACAACATTTGACCCTTCTTCCCTAGGACACTTGGTCAAACTTTAATACTTCGATAAATTAAGTAAATTGAATATGGGTTTTGATGATTCTCCTTTTGCCTCATTTGCACTAATTAGTCACCTCAATAATATATCTAATATATATGAAATGGTTAAATAATCATAAATAATCACTTTATTTACTAATCTAAATTTCTTAATTTAATTAGTGGCAATTCACATAAAAATTTCATGCACTATTATATAGAAAATTTGAATTTATCTTCTAGAAGGATGAAATTATAAAATTTGACTTCATCATTTATATATTGAACTTAATTAATCTTAGAAAATTATTTATTGATGAGGGTTACTATTCAATAAGATATTAGACACATATCACTTACCACCTCTACTTACCTAGGGTTCACCTTTAGCTTGGTTGGCATAACCTTCATTGGCGTTTGCATACGATTTTCCATCCATCCCCTACAACCACTAGGAGAATATAAAAATTCCTAATCCCACTCACAACTAGGATCCACATCAAGAGGTATGAAGCACATTAGTAGTTCATTGAATTAAATCTAGATATAGCTTCATTTATTACTTCTTATTCAATCAATTTTTTGTTGTTGCAAGATGTCTCTTAAATTAAAATCAACCTCATAATATCACATAAAATCTTAGCTAAACCAAATGGTTACCATTATAATCTTGATTATACATAGTAATTTACTTTAAGTCTATGAGCTATATTTAAAGAGTTAGAAGGTACATAACATAGTCGATTAAACTTGATAACATCAATGGTGTTTAAAGTATGAAATTGCGTATTTGAACTAGGGATTTCCCTTATAAACATTTCATGAAATGAACATGTGATTTCTTGACATAAATGACATGTTTTTAACATGTGTTTGGAGAGAGAGAGAGAGAGATATATATATATATATTTCCAATAGGTTCACCCATTATCCCACCAATAATGACATCAATCATCAGTTTTTTGATCTAGCTAACTGGCAATAATGGAATACACTAAAGGAAGACAAAGTTATAATAGAATCACATGAGGAGGGCCCTTACATTCTCTCCTATTTGATATTTTTTTAGACACACATTTAAAATTTTTACTTCTACACTCATAAATATATGATTATATATATTAATTCCAATACACACATAAAATGCTTATAAAAAATCTACGCACAAAAATGATTAAATTTATGTTTTAAAATATATTTCAAATTATATATGTTATATCAAATCTATATATTTAACAATTTTGAAATGATAAAAAATACTATATATATATATTATTCTACTTATACATACATAACTCTCATAAACACATTTGTTCAAATATATATTTGTATAATCATTTATGTACATAAAATAATTAGGTTATTTTTTTGTGGGGGTTTAAATTAGTATAAATAAAAACCTCTTTATCTTTCTTAATAAATTCATTTATTTCTGTCCTCCCAAATGTATATGTGACTATGTTACATATAATATTGTTTTGATTTGAGGGAAAAATATGTTCTAAAGGGACCAAAACCCTTTACAAGAAGACTTTGAAGGGACCCAAAACCCTGTTAGAAGAAAGAACACTACTAAGAGATAAATCAGAGACCAACAACAACCTAACATCAACAACCATCAAAAGATTAACATGACTAATCATGCTACAAAAAATAGGTTTTTGAAGGGGACCTTGAACCATACAACCAGGTTTTATAGGGACCTTAAACCTTAACTGATCATAAACACAACCTGCACCAACTAGGCCACAACTAGCCAACCACTCATAACAACCAATACTGAGCCAAGAAAAATAACAATCCTAATGATGTAGAACACCCACACCACCCAAATTGGTCTTCCAAAGGAGAAAAAACAAAAAAGAGGGCAACAAGAGCTCCCTTTTAGGATATCGAATCCCACCAAACTCCTCATAAACATAGCCTACAACATCCATGCCACAACAAACCAACTGCTCAGAATAGCCAACACTAAGCCAAGAAAAACAATAAGCTTAATGATATAGAACACCCACATCACCCAAACTAGTTCTCCAAAGGAGAAAACATGAAAAAGAGGGAAGAAAGAGCTCCCTTTTAGAACATCCAATTCAACTATACTCCCTACCTTAATAAGAGAGTTGAAAGGTAAAATTGAACTCAAGGAAGCAAGAATCCCTTTGAAACACCTTCTAGCCCAACATACCAACTCAATATCCACCTCTAAAGGAGAGGGATACCCTCTATTGGAGAGGATGACATGAACACCCTTTCCACCAAAGCCACAAATCTCTAGTGTCCTCAAACTCTACCTCAATAGGAGTAGCTTCCACCTTAATAGGAACATCAGAAGAGGATACCATAAAAGAGAACTTCCCACCACATCCAAAAGACCCATCTCTATCTCAATAGGTGAGGACTCCACCTCTATAGGAGCAGTCTTCACCTCTATAGAAGACACTAACTATAGAACCCAAAAGAAAGCCAACAATCCAATAGAAAGGGAAAACACAACATGCTTTGGTAACATGGGCGTTAGGAACCTCAAGAAAATATTTGAATGCATCCTAGCCAATAGAAAAAGGTGAAAATAAACCTAGGCCTTCAAAATAGACTTTGGTGCAGTCCAACCATCAAGAAAAGCTCTAAAATTTGAGCAGCATTCACTCCCTTAAGCACCTTTAGATAAGAGAACATATAACTAACATTCTCTAAAGAGATAACTAACCCCATTTGTAACAAAAGCTTCGTAGTCCAATAGGGGTTCAAAACCACATAGGACAAGAAAAAAATGAGACCCAGATTCACAACATTCATAGATATCCATGGTTTGAGCCTAAAAGACCAACAAACAACCTCCAATATTGACACTAGAAAATAAGTCTTTAAAGATCTTGACCTTGTATAAAATTATGTAAACAAAACAATACTCCATGGGAAAATCACCCCATAAGATCCTTAAAAAACTCCTCTATTACAAAAAATAATGCATTTATTCTCAAGAAAAGAATTATATCTCAAATTCCTCACAGAATCACAACAACCATCCTATAGCCTTGACTCAGAAAAAGGGGTCTTACCCAACAACTCTCAACACCTAGGCTTCCCAACACCAAAACACATAAATGATATTGTTGTACCCAAAATAAATTTTTGCTTCAAACATACATTTTTCTTAAAATGATCTAGATCATGTAAAAATGTTGTCAAAAGTATGTTTTAGGTCAAAAAAAACATAAGGTTTTTGTGGGTTTGTGTGAAGGAAGATACCTGCAAAATTCTAAAAATTTGAAAATTAGGGTTTCAAACCCCTGTTTTTAGGAAAACCCCTAAAAATAGGACCTTTCCAGAATTGATTGAAAATTATTTTGATAGGAAAAATTGACTTCACGATCACATCGGTCAAGTCAAAATCACCAAAAAGTTTTTTTTACTCTGGTGGGTCTATTTTTATCTTTTAGGAAGAAAGCTAGGACGTCCACAACCATTAATGGCAGAATGGCCACTACCAGGTGCTGAAAGCTAAGCCTCAAAAGATTAAATGAAGAAACCATGGTAGAAATACTCAAAAAAGATGCTATCTCAAAAAAGATGCTATCTCATAGAGGGGATTTTAAAAATTGAAAAATGCAAAAATTGACTAACTCTAGAAAAGGCACGCCTTGCTACCAATGAGGCTATGCAATTAAACATGAGAAAAAGTGCCCTTCCTGACCAAGGGCACCCTTGAACTAGATGATCCAGATGTCACTTTTGGATGAACTCATCTTCAGGTGATCTCTCTGACATCAACTTACCCTTGCAATGAATCTATTAGCTAGCTTGTGAGACACATCAAACGACAAAAACTGTTGATTGCTAGAGCATGCAAAATGGAAGGTGAAAAAATGCACATCAAGGAAAAAGCACCCCTGCTGGCTAGGGGCGCCCTTCATTTTTAGTCACCTAATGAGGTTTTCAGTAACTACTTTCTTCAAGGCATCTATTCAACACTCTCTCAACTTCACGATCAGCCTAGCTGCATGTTCACAGGACCTGTCAAGTGTTCGCAAATAGAGATCAAGCAGAAAACACCAAAGGTGAAGGAAGAATGAAGAACATGTAGAAATTGAACATATCAAGGAAAATGAAACTTCCTAGAAATATGCGCCCAAATTTTTGGGAAACCAAATGCAGTCTGCAAGCTCAATAACCACCAAGATGACCTCCTTTGTTTTGATCAATCTCAACAATGACACCATCAGCAGAGACAATAGACAAATCAAACACCTGACGACAGAGATCAAGTTGGGGTAGTTCTTAAAAGTTTGCAACATGAAAATAATGGTCAAAAGGTCAAAGGCACCCTTGTAGGCCAGGGACACCCATGCTTTTGAAGTACCTAAATCAACTTTCAAGTTTTGTGAAGATAGTCATCCTTTCTGGGACTGAGCTAGTTATCCATCCCATGTTTCAGTGAGATCAGCAAAATCATTAGTCGTTAGTGATCTCATATCAGATCCAAGAGTGTCAAACTAGAGGAATTGAAGAACACTTAAGAAAATTGACTAAGTTTGGTGAAAAATGCACCTTCTTGGGAAAAGGCACCCAAGAATTAGAGGCATCAAACTTAGGTTTTGAGCCTTACAACTCCCAAACACACTTCATTAGAGCTATTCCATCTCAGCAATGGATCTATCAGCAACACCTCAAGATCATTGGAGCAACTAGAATCAGAGATTGAATGGAGGCATGTCACCACAAAAAAATAATGAAAAAGTGTTCAACTCTCCAAAGGGATACCTAAAGTCAAATTAAGGCTTAGTTGACTGAAGTTAAGATATTTTGAAACCTTTCTATGTCTAAAACATCCCTAAATGGGTGGAAATCAGTGTTGTGAACTCTAGATTAGGCAGAAAGACTCCTCCATCATGAGTTGGAATCCAAAATTGATTGCTTCAACATCAATTTCTATGTATCAGGCTTGGACATCATTATTCATTGTTTCTCTTTGCAGGTTGAAGCTTAAGAACAAGCATTTTTTCTCTCCAACATCTTTTTTAAGATTTGAAAGAGGGGTTTTCATTGTTCTTCATATTTTTGAAGATCAATTGCACAGAGGGACAATTTATCAGAGGTTGCATCAAAAGGCATAATTTTTTCCAGAAAGACAATTGATAACTTCCAATCTTCTTCTTGTCTTTTTCCTCTTTTGTTATCTTAGATCTTCTTGCATGTCCAAGAAAACAACATATAATCATAAATCTGACCAACTGATTATGATTAGCATAGTTTTTTCAACAAAACCCACATGTTGGATTTTTCTAGAAACTGTAACCTTGTCCCTATTTTTAGGGTTTTCTTGAAAAATTCAAAATATTGAAAATTAGAAAAACTGGGTTTGTTTAGCTTTGAAGTGCCTAAAATACCCAGGTGTTAGATTTTTTCTAGAAAAATACTTCTCGATATGTGCTATTTTTAGGGGTTTCCATTAAAGTTACCTGAATAGTATCATGTGCACAATCAATCTTTGAGTTTTTCAAAATGTAGTTCTCCCAAGTCAAATACAAAACCAAAAAAGTCTTGGTTCATGACTTCCTGAAAACAATAGACACCGATCTGCATCAAGTACACCCAAAGGTCAATTTGGATAGATTGACAAGCATAGAATTCATGGAGAGGAATCAAGAAAAGCACTAGAAGCACAAAGGTATGGGAGAAACAACATACATCACTCTAGTTGCGAAGCCACCAAAGTTACCAAGCAATTCCTTTCCAGTATCAAATGTGAAGATGGTAACTACATGATTCTCAATGACACAGTTGCTAAGACTATTGAATATCAGGCACAAATTGCAAGTGGTGAAGAGATGTTGAGGTGCCACATCATCATCCTAAGAAACATTGATTTTCCAGAGGTAGAAGAATTCAACAATTGGCTAGAGGAGTTGTTGACTGAAGGTGATGAGGTGTAAAACACCCACTTAGGATGTCCTACCCTTCAAAATAGCATTAATGGAAACATGAGTTAACTTGATGCCCGATTCCAAGTTAACTCACTATCTCATTGATCATGCATGTCAGATCCCATTAATTATGGATGTCTATTCTAGATCTCCACTAATTGCGGATCTCCATTTTGGAGGCACTTTTGTATTTGGAGTTCACTTTAGTTTAGTTTTAGTTAACTGAAGTAGATTTCTAGTTAACTGCTTGCTCACCTACTTTTAGACATAGCAATAAATCTTGCAGATTGGCAAGAAATAGTTGTTAACTCAAGGAGATTTTAGGGTTGCCTACTCCTTTGAGTTTCTATAAATAAGAGCCTTTTCTCATTATTTTGTAACGTTTATTTACTACTTAAAATTGTTGCGCCATTGTTTCCAACAAGCTTGCAAGTGCATATTTGTTCACTCTTGGATGAGATTTGTTTCGTTCGATAAGAAATTGTGTATGATTTCGTACCTTTTCTATCCCAAACATTTGTAATTCATTGAGAAATTTTGAAGAAAGAAATCAAAAGGCACATGCAATTTGATCTAAATATTTGAGTTTTTTCAACATCTTGTTCTTACAATCTATTGTTTCAATCTCCCCCTTGGATAGGTGTTGTCACCTTCTTGGGTATTTTGTTTTTAATGATTGTCATTTGGTGTTGTGTAATGATATGGTTTTCAGCCTACAATTTGGACAGGTGTTGTCACCTTTGTAGGAATCCATTTAGCCAAATCATCATCCTTTGTTGTTTCTAGCAAGTTGTATCCCATCCTATACCTGAGACAGGGGTTCCTCCTCCTCGGAAATCCTGAGATTCATCTTATCGTAAAGAGTGATTGCTTGCATAAAGCCTTATTCTAGCATAAAATTTGAGAGTTCAGAGCCTCAGACGCATTCTAAAAGATAGTCGGCCCAAGTAATCCAACCATCCATTCCCACTCCTATGCCCTCATGCTCTATTTTCCTTGAGGAGATAGGATAGATTAAAAGCTAGTTTAGTTGTAGTTAAGATCTATAGAAACTAGAGAAAACCTTAGCTGCAATGCATTGTGTTTATGCATCCTTGTGTCCTACCCATTGAGTAAAAAAGATAGGAACACTTATTCCATTTTACTTTTATGCAAACATCAACAAATAAGATTGAGCTTCACCTCCAAAATGTGAAGAGCAGTCATCACACACTGTGCATGGTTGTCCATTTCCAATAAGCACTCCAGAGGTGTTAATTGAAACACCAACAATTTTCTAGCGCCCACCGTGGGGGAATGAGGTATAAAACTTCAAATAAAAGCTAACGTTTTTATGTCATGAGAATGACTATTTGGAATCCTTGGTCTCTAGTTGAATAACCAGATCTTGCTCTGGCAACTCTCCAACTAGATCTTACATTCATTGAAGGAGAGCAATCAGACATCATTAGTAGTTTGCATATCTTCATCTTTGAGAAGAATACATCACCTACTTAGTGGAGGGTCGCAGCTATTACTCTAGACTAGTAAGAATGAAAGGTTGATGTTACAATCGAGACACCAGTATTACCACCTCCTACGTGGTAGTAAGCATCCTGGCTCACCGAGTATACACAAGGAGGAGGACCAATCCTCTATTTCAAGAAGATGTTGGAGAGGCATCTGACATAGAGAAAATATTCCAAGAGGTTCAAGAAAATTTTCAAGAAGAATGACAATAAGAACCTCCAACTCAAGCATTGGACAAAAATGTTAACAACAATAACAACAATTGTCGTAATAATGGTAATGGCCGTAATAACGAAAATGACCATAATAACGGAAATGGTAACAATGGAAACAATATGTTCAACAATGGTCATAATGCAAGAAATGTAAGACGTCCAACCCCATTTCTATGGGGTAATGACATAGGCCCTTTATCCCTACAAGGACACCATGAACTTCCCAAAGGATCGTAGAAGCATTTCCCGAGATTCTACGGTGACGGGGCTCGACACCTTGATGAGCATATCTCAGTATTCACAGCGGCTTGTTTCATTTTGTCCATACCCCATATCACCGTTCAAATCTTTGTTGAAACTCTTGAGGAAAATGCTACCGATTGGTTCAACCATCTAAAACTAGGTATCATCACAAGTTGGGAGGTCATGAGTGAAAAGTTCTTGACAAGGTTTAAGCCTTCCGAAGATAGCCATCAACTATTTTCCCAGTTATCAAACTCAAAGATAGAGCCCATAGGACTGATGAGAGAGTTTGTAGTTAGGTTTAACCACATCGTTACACATCTCTCTCACACACTCAATCCATCAGATGAGATTCTGATGAGTAGCTTCATCAATGCCCTTCCCTTGGAGATAGCCTTTTTTTATAAAAGGAAACCATGAAGTGGACTTTCTAGTCACACAAGAAAGGGCTGTTGAGCTCAAGCATAATATGATCACCACGGAAAAGATGAAGGATAACACTATTAGATTGCTTATCCAAGCATCAACAGATCCATTACTACAAAAGGTAGCAAATGAGGTGGCTATCCTTAAGAGACAATCACCCAATCAAGGACAACAAGCACTTCCCACTCCACCACTATATCAACAACAACAGTACTGGCCCTAGTAGTAGTACTAGCCTCAACAGTCGTACCAGCCAAAGAGGAACAATTTCCAACCTCTCAATAACTATAAGCTTAGATTTTTAGGACCTCTGCCAAGACACACAAAGGCTGAAAAGTCTAATGTGTTCTATTGTTTCCATGATTTAGACGAACACACCAAATCCACATGCCATGAGAATCAAAGGATGAATCAGATCATGGGATATGCTAGAGATCAAGCACCAAGCTCAAGTTCCATACCTTCAAATGCAAATTTTGTCTTACCACAAATGAACAACTTCGATGGTGATTCCACAATAGGATATTTCCATAGTGAACTCAAAAATCAAGAAGAAGAAGACTATCGTCAATATTCTCTTGCTATCAACCATGAGAATATATCGACACCTATGTTCACACATGCCCAACACTTCAAAGCACAAAAAGAAGAAGAAGAAGAAGAAAGATGAAAGTCAAATGAAAAGGGAAAAGAAGCTTCCACTTCTAATCCCAAGTTTGCACATGAGAACATCACATCAAATGCTCAAGATCTGTCTTCAATGAATTTTGACATCATGATGTTTATGATGAAGATGAAGGTATAGATCTCATAGCTAGAGTATCTCCAGAACCATCCTAATCAATTGGATTAGATTCTCAAGGTAGTAAAGAAGTAGGTTGTAATCCATCCCACATTGCTAGAATCTTTTGTACCGACAAGAGAAAAGCCAAAGCCTTTCTACATATCTCTGTATATGGAAGGGTACAAACTCAACAACTATATAATAGAATCAAGAGCATCAGACAATGTCATGCATTTGAAAATCATGAACTTGTTGGGACTATCATGAATGAAAACTCACAAGTGTTACTCACTTGATTCAAAATCGATGTCATTGGTAGGCGAATTGAAGGATGCCCAAGTAAGATTGGTGTCATGTCCAGAGAAAAAGATAATGATGACCATCCTAATAGCTGACATTCCAATCAGTTACGAGATGTTATTGAGAAAAATCTTCTGCAAGGATCTCAGAGGCAAGATTCAATTGTATTTGTTGTACGTGACAATCCCGTTAAAGAAAGGTATCTTCAAGTTGGAACCAAAGACTAAGTCTAGATTCATGGTGGTGAAGTCCCAGGACCCCCAAGCACAAGTGCTACATCAAATCATGGGTCTTGGCACATACGCCATGCTATCTGAAGCAACCAAAGAAGAGAAGAAGGTTGCATTTGCCACAAGCACATCAAAATAAAGTTCAAAGATGTGGATAATGAAATTTGACAGAAGTTTCTCAACAATAGGCTCGGGAGCGGGAGTTGTCATTACCTCTCCTGAAGGTACTTTGTACCCATTTTCTTATCTCTTGCAATTTAATAATACAAACAACACTACAAAATATGAAGCACTCATACGAGGCCTCAAAAATGCAAGGGATATGGGTATAAAATTCCTCCAAGTTGAAGGCGACGTAGAGCTAATCATCCAATAGATTAGAGAGCGCTATCAAGTAAAATTTTTTTCCTTATGTATTATTGACAAAGGCTTTGGAATGTGATCGATTGGTTTGAGGCATTCAACATTAGATACATTCTGCACAAGCACAATAGCAGAGTGGATGCCCTTGTAGTATTGGCTGCTCTCTTCATGCCCCATTTTGACTTCCATTAGAATTCCTTCACCATTGAGCTCGTCTACAAGTCGGCTATCCCTAAAAACTATGACAACTGGAAAATATTTTATGATGATGATGAAATCAAAGAGTTTCATTGCATGGGGGAAAAATATCAAGAACTATTCTTTGAAGGCAGTGCTTTTCCTTTCAAAGAATCCATAGTAGAAGATTTCGAAGCAATGAAATCAAGAATCTAGTTAAGAGACAACAACATCCCCAAGGTTCTAGTACCCTTGGAAGAAATATTTGACAGGCATGACAAGCATGCACAAGATTAGATAAATTCGGCCAACAAGACATCTTCTGATTACTATCAAGTCAACATCAAATCAAAAAAGATGCTATCTCACGAAGGGGATTTTCAAAATTGAAAAATGCCAAAAATTGACTAACTCTAAAAAAGGCATGCCTTGCTACCAAGGAGGCTATGCAGTTAAACATGAGAAAAAGTTCCCTTGTTGATCAGGGGTGCCCTTGAACTAGATGATCCAGATGTCACTTTTGGATGAGCTCATCTTCAGGTGATCTCTCCGTCATCAACTCAACCTTGCAACAAATCTATTAGCCAGCCTATGAGACACATCAAATGACAACAACTATTGATTGTTAGAGCATGCAAAATGAAAGGTGAATCAATGCACATCAAGGAAAAAGTGTCCCTGCTAGCCAGGAGCACCCTTCATTTTGAGTCACTTAATGAGGTTTTCAGTAACTGCTTTCTTCAAGGCATCTATTCAACACTCTCTCAGCTTTGTGATCAACCTAGTTGCATGTTCACAAGACCTGTCAGGTGTTCGCAAATGGAGATCAAGCACAAAGAACCAAAGGTGAAGGAAGAATGAAGAACATGGAGAAATTGAACAAGTGTCAACGAAAATGCACCTTCCTAGAAATAGGTACCCAATTTTTTGGGCAACTAGATGTAGTCTGCAAGCTCAATAACCTCCAGGATGACCTCCTCTATTTTGATCAATATCAACAATGACACCGTCAATGAAGAAAATAGACAAATCAAACACCTAATAACAAAGATCAAGTTGGGTTAGTTCTTGAAAGTTTGCAACATGAAAATAATTGGTCAAAAGGTCAAAGGTGCCCCTACAGGCTAGGGGCTTCCATTCTTTTGAAGTACCTAAATCAACTTTCAAGTTTCATGAAGAAAATCATCCTTTTCGAGACTGAGCTAGTTATCCATCCCATGTTTCAGCAAGATCATCAAAACCATCACTCATCAGTGATATCAGATCAAAGATGGGAGTGTCAATCTAGAGGAATTGAAGAACACTTAAGAAAATTGACTAAGTCTGGTGAAAAATGCACATTCTTGGGAAAAAGCACCCAAGAATCAAAGGCATCAAACTCAGGTTTTGAGCCTTGTATCTCCCAAGCACACTTCATCAAAGTTCTTCCATCTCAACAATGGATCTATTAGCAACACCTCAAGATCATCAGAGCAACTAGAATCAAGGATTGAATGGAGGCATTTCACCATAGAAAAATAATGAAAAAGTGTTCAACTTTCCAAAGGGGTGCCTAAAGTCAAAGTAAGGCTCAGTTGATTGAAGTGAAGATATTTTGAAGCCTTTCTATGTCTAAAATGTCCCTAAATGGGTGGAAATCAATGTTTTAAACTCTAGATTAGGCAGAAAGACTCCTCCGTCATGAGTTGACGTCCAAACTTGATTGCTTCAACATCAATAACTATGTATCAAGCTTGGAAATTATTATTCATTGTTTCTCTTTGTAGGTTGAAGCTCAAGAAGAAGAATTTTTTCTCTCCAACATCTTTTTGAAGATTTGACAAAGGGGTTTTTATTGTTCTTCATATTTTTGAAGATCAATTGCATAGAGGGACAATTTATCAGAGGTTGCATCAAAAGACATAATTTTTCCAGAATAGTTGATAACTTCCAATATTATTTTGTCTTTTTCCTCTTTTCTTGTCTTAGATCTTGCTTGTCCAAGAAAAAAATACATAATCATAGATCTAACCAACTAGGTATGATCAACATAGTTTTTTTGACAAAACCCACATGTTGGATTTTTCCAAAAATAGTAACCTTGCTGCCCCTATTTTTAGGGTTTTCCTAAAAAAATCACAATATTGAAAATTAGATAAACTAGGTTTTTTTAGCTTTGAAGTGCCTAAAATACCTAGGTGTTAAATTTTTTCCAGAAAAATACTTCTCGACAGGTGCTATTTTTAAGGGTTTTCAAAAAAGTTACCTAAACAGTATCATGTGCATAGTCAATCTTTGAGTTTTTCAGGATGTATTTCTCCCAAGTCAAATACAAGACCAAAATAGTCTTGGTTCATGACTTCCTAAAAACAATAGACACCAATATGCATTAGGTACACCCAGAGGTCAATTTGGATAGATTGACAAGCATAGACTTCATGGAGAGGAATCAAGAAAAGCGCTAGAAGCATAAATCTATGGGAGACACAAAGGACATCACTCTAGTTTCAGAGACACCAAAGTTACCAATCAATTCCTTGCTAGTATCAAACGTGAAGATGGTAACTATGCGAGTATCAGTGATGCAACAACTAAGACCATTGAATATCAGGCACAAATTGCAAGTGGTGAAGAGATGTTGAGGTGCCATGTCATCATCCTATGAAGCATTGATTGTCTAGAGGTAGAAGAAGTCAACGACTGGCCAAATGAGTTGTTGATTGAAGGTGATGAGGTGTAAAACACCCACTTAGGATGTCCTACCCTTCAAAATAGCATTAATGACAACAAGAGTTAACTTGATGCCTCATTCCAAGTTAACTCACTATCCCACTGATCACACATGCCAGATCCCATTAATTATGGATGTCTATTCTGGATCTCCACTAATTGTGGATCTCTATTTTGGAAGCACTTTTGTATTTTGAGTTCACTTTAGTTTAGTTTCAGTTAACTAAAGTAGATTACTAGTTAACCACTTGCTCACCTACTTTTAGACATAGGAATAAATATTGCAAATTGATAAGAACTAGTTGTTAACTCAAGGAGATTTTAGGGTTTCCTGCTCCTTTGAACTTCTATAAATAAGAGCCTTTGCTCATTATTTTGTAACCTTTAATTACTATGTAAAATTTCTATGCCATTGTTTCCAACAAGCTTGTAAGTGCATATTTGTTCACTCTTGGATGAGAGTTGTTTGGTTTGATAAGAAATTGTGTATGATTTTGTACCTTTGTTGTCCCAAACCTTTGTAACTCATTGAGAAAGTTTGAAGAAAGAAATCAAAAGGCACATGAAATTTGATCTAAAGATTCAAGTTCTTTCAACACCTTGTTATTACAATCTATTGTTTCAATCTCCCCCTTGGATAGGTGTCGTCACCTCCTTGGGTATTTTGTTGTTAATGATTGTCATTTGATGTTGTGTAATGATTTGCTTTTTAGCCTACACTTTGGACAAGTGTTGTCACGTCCTTAGGAATCCTATTAGCCAAATCATCATCCTTTGTTGTTTTTAGCGAGTTGTATCCTAGCCTATACCTTGGATAGGGGTTCCTCCTCCTTGGAAATATTGAGATTCATCTTACCGTAAAGAGTGATTGCTTGCATAAAGCCTTATTCCAACATAAAATATGAGAGTTCAAAGCCTCAGACGCATTTTGGAAGATGATCGGCCCAAGTAATCCAACCATCCATTCTTTCTCCTATGCCCTCATGCTCTGTTTAGCTTGAGGAGATATGATAGATTAAAAGATAGTTTATTTGTAGTTAAGATATGGAGAAACCAGAGAAAACCTTAGCTGCAACGCATTGTGCTTATGCACCCTTGTGTCCTGCCCATTGTGTAAAAAAGATAGGAATAATTAGTCCATTTTATTTTTACTCAAACATCAACAAATAAGAGGGTGCTTCACCTCCATAATTTGAAGAGCAATCATCATGCATTGTGCATAGCTGTTTGTTTCCAATAAGAACTCCAAAGGTGCTAATTGAAACACCAACAAATAGCACATGGAAGTTTTTCCAATGAAAGAAGTAAAGCATTAAAGCTTAGAAAGCTAGGTTGGGAGAACAATAGAACGTGGAAACTAGAGACCTACAAAGGATAAACCAAAAATGAAGTTGTTGTAGTAGCAACCTCCAACCTGCCAAGGAGTCTAGCGAAACATGAGGACAAGAGAAAAGTCCTCCCACCATCGTGCAACACCAAGCAAGAAAGAACAAACCCAACATTCACAGATACCAGGCCTCCAAGATGCAAGATCAAACACCCAAAATTATCGCATAGCTCCAACAAGGGGCAAAGAGAAAGAAAATAAACCACAAATGACTCCCTTCGTGACAACTCCAAAGACTCTAGAGGGAAAGAAACACCAACTGCAACCCCCAGATCAACATATTCATTGCCAAAATCCATTTCTTCACCCTCTCTTGTATGCCTAGAATTCAAACCAATGCCTCCACACCTGTTCTTGCTGACGCCTCCATGCTCCATCTCGTGACTTGGGGAGAAAAACATGTATTATTAGTATATTGAAAAAGAAAAATAAATTTGAATCTTGGAATTTATTCCCTTCTTTTTATATGTAACAATATGTAGAATATTTTGTAATATTTATTTTGAAAGGAATACAACACAAATTTATTAATGCAATAATTATGTTTTAGCTCCTTTTGATGTTGAATTTATTTTGACAATGTTATAAAACTAATTATTTTACACAAATACACAATCCAATTTCATTTTTGTGCATGTTTACCTTTCAAAAACAATATCATAAATAAGAAATATTATGATTATTATTTACCTTGGATAAGTTGATTCATGAATGTGTTGCATTAGAGTAAAATTACAAACATGTGTCACACTTTATAAAGGAAACAACCAACGCCAAAAAAAATTCTCAACTTCGACCACATAAAAGTGGTCTTTATATTTTGAACTTCAAAATGATGTAAACTAATGAAATGTAGATTTCAAGTGATGAAATTTATTCCCGTAATTTTTTTAATTTTTTAAAAATTATTTTGATTTTTTTTAATCAATTTAAGAGCAGATTTTGAAATACTAAATTTTTTAGGAAGAAGTGATGTTCAATTGACATCAAGAAACAAATAGAAAAAACATCATTTTCCCCTGAATTTTTTTTTTCCAAATAGGTAACTTCAATATCTAGTGCATGGATTTTTTTTAAAAAAATTTTGATGTATATTTTTCTCCTACTAGTAACATTTTAAAGTCAAACTTACCAAAATTTGATAGTTTTCATTTGACGCCAACTATTGTCTACTTTTTTTTGTCATTTTCAAAAAAAATTATACCCTTTTGAAAATGATTCTCTCATCTCATTCACCATATATTTTTCAATTTTTTTTAATAAGGTTTTACTATTTTTAATTTCTAATCAACCTATTTTTTAACTTTAACAACCTACTTGCATTATTTAAAGAAAAACATAATAAAATAATAAAAATATCAAAAAAATTATATATTTGGATTCTTGACTCTGAGCTCTATAAAAGGTTTTTTTCTTTTTTTTTTGAAAAAAATTATTTTGACTGAAGAAATATCATGTTCAAGTTAAAATTTTTAGAAATTTTTGAAAAAAGGATGAAGTGGTTGCCAACAAGGATGCCAAATAGATAGTTTTGGTAAAAATGGTTTCACCCAAAACCCTTTCGCTTGAAACCCTTTCTATAGAAACATTACACATATATTGAGTCATGTTTTAAAGCGAAAGGATTTCACCCAAAACCATATGTGCCACATATAGGCCACATGGTTTTGTACAAATTTTTTTGACCAAGATTGTTTAAGTTTTTCTTAGAACTATTTAGTTGGCTGAAAGTGTGACACGGGTTTATACTTTTACCCATTAGTAGAATCAATAATTATATATCATTATACTTCTTTCATTCCTACATATATATTTAAACAAGGAAATTTTTAAAAAATGAATACCTATCCTAAAATCATAGATACACTCTTCCAAGAATGGTCTACATAGACAATGTACCATGTAACAAAATTTGAAAAAAAAAATAGTATACAAAAATTTCATTGTTATAAAAATAGTAAATTAAATAGATCCAAACACATGAGAGATTTCAAGGATAATATTTTGTCTATTACTAGATATAATTCTTTTTTATATGGGACTAAACTACCACAACTTTTGCATACATTGCAATATTCCATCCTTCCACACCCATAAGTTTCCTCCAATTTCTATACTCCAAAATTTTAATTTAGTTGAGCAAACCAATAGGGAGATGAAATCTCTTCAACAATCCAATATGACATCATAAATCTATTGGAGGCTCTATTCATCCCCCCAGCGAGGAGAAATAAAAATGATTAAAAATAAAAAGGGAACAACAAACACGACAACAATAAGATAATAAGGTTCTAAACTCATATAAGCACAATATGAAAAAAAAAGAATTCCCATCTCATATCACCTTCAAGGTGTCGGTACTCAAGCCCTCACACACACACTAAAATAAGAGAGAGCGCATACACCACAAAGTTTCTCAATATATATTTCTCACAACATTTTCGTGCATAACACATCATTAAAGCTAAAACTAATCATAGTAGAATATTTGTAAAAAAATAACACTAAAGAGGATAATGACTTGTCTCTTCTCATAGATTTTGTTGACAAGAATATTTCACTTCCCTCTCTAAGCTCCTTGCCTCAAATATGAAATATCCATGCATGATCCTTCCTTTCCCTTAAGCTTCCAAAACAAATCTCTAAAGTTCCTCTATGATGCAAGGAAAAAGGGAGTCCATATGCTCCAAATGGGATATTATATGAGAGTCCCATGTCACTCATCTTCTTATAATAGTATTAGGACATATGAAACCTCTACATCGTCACCCTACCTTCTTCATAACACTCCCAAGGTGACATTACTACACTCTTAAACTCACACATGCCTCACCTCACATGGATGTGACTACTCATATGGGTATCCCTCTAAAGCATGGGGATCAATTCTCAAATTTTCCCATTTGAAAGATATAGTTTAACTCGGTGTTTTTATCTAAGCACCTATGAATCTAGATATGGAAACTCTTTTAAAGAGTCTAAAAAATTATCTCCTCAAACCCCCAAAAAAATTCACACCCTTCCCCAAGTACCCTACCCATAGGTACTTTCATTGAGGTCCTAAAAATGTCATAATGTCTTTCGAAATCATTATTTATGAAGAATAAATAGACCTAATTAATTTATTTATGGATTTTTCACTCAACCCCACACATATAAACACAAGGGTTTACAACCATTTGTAGTGTATAAAAATGTACACCTTTAAATTTTCACACCATGTTTGCATCCCCTCAATTAATTAGACTTAATCAAGCTTTTAATTGGCCTAATTATGAATTCAAAAACCTAATTAATTTTATAAATTTTGAATGGGGAACCCATATTTAATCAATGCATACACTTAATTACACATCTTGGAAAATGTGTGTTCTAGGTTTAGGACCTAGGACCCATTCACCTTGGGAAAATGGGTCCTCCTTAAGTCTTGGATCCCATTTTTTAATATGAGTTTGGCGACATTTAATTATCTTAATTCAAATTGTAAAGGTCGGCTTGTGATGTTTAATTATCGAGTAATTAAGGAAACACCTATAAATACAAGGTTTTTTATCAATTCAAATATAACACACTTTATACAAGCATTACAGGAGAAAAGATTATTGTCAAGAGCATTAGAGATAATATTTATTAGTCATTTATTGTAGCATTCAAGATTATATCATGATGTCAAGATTTATGTGTGTTCATGCATGTTTTTGGAGCTAACATTGTGATGTAGGTTTCAAGTTTCAAGCAAGCATTCAAGCATCAAGATCAATCAAGCAATCAATCCATTTCATGCAAGATCTAATCCTTAGAGAGATGTGTTAGACTTCATTCCTCTAAGGGCAGCCATTAAAGGACTTGGTGAGGTGTAACAAGATTTTTTCATTCATCAATTCCTTCCTTTTATCATTATTTCATTATCAAGGTTTAATTACCAAACTAGGGTTTGACCAAGGCAAACCCTTATCCTCAAAAAATAAAAAAAATTCTCCTCTTTGTGTTTGCAGGTTTGCAAGTGAAGAAGGATTGAAATTGGATAAACAATGCAATTTTGCAAAGTTATCATCAAAGTTGTCAAGACACATAAACTCACCATAGGTTTTATTTTTGGCTTTCTGACAGTCAAACCTAGGGAATCAAAAGCTTAGATCTAGGATTTGAGGACTGCTAAAATAATTTTCAAACCCCTGTATAGAGACCTCTTCACCCTTGGGAAAATATGTCCTTCAACAAAGCCTAAAACCTACTTTTGGAGCTAGGTAAACACCATCCCAACCTTCCCATATTTGTTGGTTAATGGTTGTTTCTATTAGTGTTATCATAATACTTCATGTTCCAAGTGTTAGATCTAATAGGTTTGATTGTTAAAGAACTTTTATTCTTCTCCTAAAATTATTGTTTAGTCATTTTTGTCATAAGGAAGTCAAGGAAACATACTGTCCAAACCTAGGGTAGACTCACCTTAAGGGTTGTAAGTCAATTCTAATCATTTGTGGCACTATCCCTCTTCCTAATGAACATGTAAAATGTGGATTTGTGATTAGGTGGACACCCCCTTTTGCTTTTGGCATAGGTCCCTCATTTCACACCCCATTTTTAGGTTTCCTATCCCTCTCCCACATTTTCCTATGTTTCATTTTTGTGAACCCGACATTGTGCATCTTAAATTCTGATTTAGAGACATTAAAAACCCTAGATTTATATTTTTGTTAGTGTTTTTTTTCATTAGTGTTCTTTGCAGTGCATTTAGGGTTTAGTTTTGCATGTTTACATCACTTCAATTCATAAAAAATCAAAAAAATTGCATTCTTTTTTCATACATCTTGTATTGTAGTTGCATCAAGAGTTTATTTAAGTCTTCTAGATTCAAATTCAATTCAAAATTGTATTCCAAAATTTTTCACTTTGTTCACTATTTTTCACTAATTGCACTTGCATTAAGACACCTAAAACTAGAAAATTCTATCATAGAATTCAGAGTCTGCAACCTAAAATAGAGAACTCAAACATCAAACTAGAAACACAAACTTTATTTTTTTTAATCCTTGTACAAAGACCCATTCACCCTTGGGTGAACCTCTCCTTGTATAGGTGCTTTATCAAATTTTTTGGAATCATTTTATCTCTATTTTCTTCATTTCATTCAGCTGTTAGATCTATGTTTCAGTTTTGGAAAATAGAAAATTTTATACTTTCTTGCATTAAGTTCAGTTGGTCAAATTAAGTGCATTATTCTAAATCATAATTGGCATTAAAAAGACATCATTTTCAGGTTCTTTGTACCTTAACCAATCATTTATAAAATCTGAAATCTTGCATTTACATTTTCATTTTAACAACTTCATCATGGATATGCGTTTTGGTAAAATATGGGTGTCATTGAGATATTTGGTAAACATTTCAAGTTGTGTGTTTTTTTATGACCTTGATGCAATTGAGCCTATTCATGAAACTTCACCTTTTAATTAATGTCCTCATGAGGTGGACATGTTAGGCCAAGATGAAGATAACATGCAAAAATTCATACAAGAATCCTTACACAACCTTGAGAATAATGCATCCTTCTATCCATCCATGCAAACACCTCCTATAATCCCATCACTTGATATGTTCAACCTTTTGCATCCCAAAATTGAAACACAAAGTAGGTCTTAACCATCAATCATGAAAGAACTTGTTAACAAGGACAATAGTGATACTCTTCTATCTTATGTTCATTGAGTTACCAATACACCCACTAACTTAGAAGAGAGTTATAGTCAAGGATTTAAGATCTTAGAAAAACAAGAATGTTACATGACACATGAGCATGAAATCCACAAACTATTAGAATAAATACCATCCAAAGATACCAAGGGATTAGAATATCAAGGATGTCTTAAACCTGCTACATCTCCTAAGGGGAAAGGCGTTCTCTTTCATAAGATCATTTCAAAAGGTGAATTAATGCCTCACAAGGATGATAAGGTCACCTTAGATCCTCCACCTCCTCAACAAGTTTCCTGATCAAGTAGGAAATCCAAGCCTTATAAACTTAAGAAGTTACCATTTCTCCATGCTATAACCAAGACCAAATGAGCTTTACAAGCCCTTCTTGACTAAGGGATTGTTAGATTACTACCTATCAAAGAAAACATGAAAGGAAAGAGTACAAACATGTCTTATTGTGCATATCATCAAAATCTTGGACATATTACTGATGAATGTCCTGCTTTATAGAGCATTTTAGATGAATATGAAATTATTGATCCATATAGCTAGATTACATGCACTTTTCTCCTTGTCATGTGATAATTGTAGAATCATCGCATGCTCACTATTACATGTTTTACATTTAAATGCAAATCATTTTCTATATTGAAAGGGGCATATTCTCATCACCTATCTTAGCTCATCCTTATCCTACATTTGGGGGGAAAGGGGTTAAATAGACTTGTCCTAGTATGACTCTTGTAGTTGTCCCTTTGGCTAGTTTTCCACCTTCCGCCTATGATGAACAAGATTGGGATGTGGATGACCTACTATAGGTTGACTCACACGTGCCATACTAGTCTTTTCGTTGTCTGCCTTTCATCGTATATGTGATTGCATGTGTGTAATGTGATCCATCGTATCATGTTGCTTGACATGTCTTTATATGTTTGTGAGCCTACTTTGGATGACCCTTGTCACTCCATTGGTGCAAGGATACAAAGGAAGCGAACTTGTCATGACATTCTTCTATTCGTAGATAAATTATTCTATCTTTTGTAGCCATTTACCTTTTTACTTGTCTTTTGTTTTCCTTTTGAGGATGATGCAAGGCGTTGAGACATTTAGGCCTCTTCCATGTTGACCCAAAATATTTTCTTTGATTTTTCTCTCTCTATGTGTCATTATTCCTTTGTGCTCATTGTTCCATGAGTTATTTGGCAAATGATGACAATTTTGAGCTCTATTATATCACTGTAGAAAAGATATATGTTGACCCTAGATCCATGGATCCCTTATATGTTATCTTAGGATTTCACATTGGGGGAAAACTCCTTTCCATGTGACATAGCTCTTCTTGGAAACATATGTTTGGCATAGGGATTTCCAAATAAAGATCTCATGTATTTCCATTTATCATTTTGCTACTTTAAAGTAATTTCTCACAACATTGTGTTTAACAATTTCTTTAAAGTGGGGTCATATGTGTCCCCACTCATTGTTTGCATATTCCCTTCAAAGTGTGGTCTTCTTAATTCATGTGATGTGTCTTCTTGGTGGTGACACTGGGATTGATGTCCTTCAAGAGTGTGACCTTTCTTGGAATATGACATTCCTCTTAGTGGTAATGCTATGGCTTGCATTCCCTAAGGTGCAAATTCTTTATTCCTCAACTATTCCTCTCTTGGTGAAATTGAGCACTATGTTCCCTAAGGTGTGACCTTTCTTGAACTATGAAAAACCCCTTTGGCTATCCTATCCTATTGCATTTAAAAATTTTGCATGGCCACTGAGCATAACACAACTTACTTGCTAGTGGTGCCATTTTGTTTTTCATGAGTGTCTAGCATAATGCAACTTACTAGCCTTGTGGAACCTTTTTTGTTGTTGCTCCTTATAAAAGTTAGCATGAGGTATAACTTTTGGTATGGTTGATGTATGGGATCCTGTACACTTGGCATGACTTTCCCATCATCCACCTTTTTGTGGGTACATACCAACCTAGAGTGTGTTTCTCACTTTCTTGGGGCTCACCTAGTGGATACTGTATTTCACTAGCCCTTGTGAGCATATTTTGTTTGCATAGTGGATGATGAGTTTTCAATTGTGAACAAATTTTATGGAAAAAAAGACAACCACAACTAGTCCATCCCTCCTTTTCTTTCTTTTTCACATTATTTTTGACATTGTATGATTGTGTATCTTCTCTTTTTGCTTCATATCATGCATATATGTGTGTCCCTTTGTGCTATGTTGGTTTTCCATGAGATCTTGATCCTAGGGGCTTGAAAACCTCCTTGGTATTTTTCATCCTATCCCATTGATATTTGTGCACTTGGACCCATCTTGGAATATATTCATCTACTTTAGTGTGAGTTTGAGTGCAAGTTCATACTCTCACTAAAGTGGGGGATAAATTTAGGGTAGAAAAATGTACACCTTTACATTTTCACACTATGTTTGCATCTCGTTAATTAATTGGAATTAATTAATCCTTTAATTGGCCCAATTTTGCATTCAAAAGCCTAATTAATTTCATTTTCCGAAAGGGGAACCCACATTTAATCAATGCATACACTTAATTACACATCTTGGAAAATGTGTGTTCTAGGTTTAGGGCCTAGGACCCATTCCCTCAAGGGAAAATGGGTCCTCCTTAAGTATTGGATCCCATTTTTTAATATGTTTTTGGAAAAAAATTAGTGATTTTAATTCAAATTGCAAAGGTCGGCTTGTGATTTTTCATTGTCGGGTAATTAAGGAAACACCTATAAATACAAGGTCTTTTTATCAATTCAAATCTAATACACTTTATGCAAGAATTACAAGAGTAAAGATTATTGTAAAGAGCATTGGAGAGAAGATTTATTAGTCATTTATTGCACCATTCAAGATCCTATCATGATGTCAATATTTATGTGTGTTCATGCATGTTTTTGGAGCTTACATTGAGATGTTGGTTTCAAGTTTCAAGCAAGCATTAAAGCATCAAGATCTATCAAGAAAGAAATCCATTTCATGCAAGATCCAATCCTTAGAGAGATGTGTTAGAATTCAGTCCTCTAATGATGACAATTAAAGGATTTGGTGAGGTGTAACAAGATTTTTTCATTCATCAATTCCTTCTTTTTATCATTATTTCATTATCAAGGTTTAATTACCAAACTAGGGTTTGACCAAGGCAAACCCTTATCCACCAAAAAAAAAAAATCTCCTCTTTTTGTGTTTGCAAGTTTGTAGGTGAAGAAGGATTGAAATTGGATCAAAAGTGCAATTTTGTAAAGTTGTCATCAAAGTTGTCAAGACATAGAAACTCACCTATAGGTTTTATTTATGGATTTTTGATAGTCAAACTTGGGGGAATCAGAAGCTTAGATTCAGGATCCAAGGAATGCAAAAAGAATGTTCAAACCCCTGTATAGAGACCCCTTTGTCCTTGGGTGAATATGTCCTTCAACAAAGCTTGAAACGTACTTTTGGAGCTACTTAAACACCATCCTAATCTTCTCAAATATGCTTGTTAATGGTTATTTTTGTTAGTGTTATCATAATACTTCATGTTCCAAGTGTTAAATCTCATAGGTTTGATTGTTAAAGAATTTTTATTCTTCTCCCAAAACTATTGTTTAGTCATTTCTGTCATAAGGAAGTCAAGGTAGGATAGTGTCCAAACCTAGGGTTGAATCACCTTAAGGGTTGTAAGTCAATTCTAATCATTTGTGGCACTATCCCTCTTCCTAATGAACATGGAAAAGGTGGATTTGTGATTAGGTGGACACCCCCTTTTTCTTTTGGCATAGGTCCCTCATTTCACACCCCACTTTTAGGTCTCCTATTTAACTCACACATTTTCCTATGTTTCACTATCCACCAACAAAATGATCTTAGGTTCCCAAAAACTACCATTCAAATAATGAAACTAAAGAATTTTACACTTAAGGTCTTAGTGTATATTATGCTCAAAACAATTATTTTATTGAGATACATAATTAGAACACACAAATTCACAAGGTAAAGTGGGTTAAGGTTAGATTTAGGGTATGGATTATTCTCTTAATATTCTAGTAGCAATTACACTTGCACACTCATTGAAACATTAGTATATCTATTGTGTGTAGAGTTGAAATGAATTAATTATAATTATATTTCTTAATTATGATAGTTGAAATATATCTTATACATATAGTTAGCATAAAATTCATATCTCAATTAAGGTTACTTCACCTTGGTTATGTTCTATTAATTTTACAATAACCATTAAATTATCAACTCATCAACAATATAATATTAGGGTTAGAATTTATATCTCATCATATTATTTTATTCATCTTAAAATAACTACTATAGTGTAGAAAATTATACACCTTTACAATTTCACACTATGTTTGCACCCCCTTAATTAATTGGACTTAATTAAGCTTCTCATTTCCTAAATTATGCATTCCAATGCCTTATTTTTCTTGTTTTCTGAAAGGGAAACCTATATTGAACAATTGCTTACATTAATTTAAACACCTTGGAAATTGTGTGTCTTGGACTTAAGTCCTAGGACCCATTCGCCCAAGGGCGAATGGGTCCCCTTTAAGTGCTAGGACCAAATTTTTAATATGTTTTTGGTAGTATTTTAAAGTCTTAGTTTCAAGTTTCAAATGTCGGCTATTGAGTTCTAATATTCGAGATATTAGAAATGAAGCCTACAAAGCCTAGTATTTTCATTATTTCAAACTAGATTTGGGCAAGCAAGAAAAGAGAACTTTTTAAGAGAAAGGAGAGAACATTCAAGAAATAAAATTTGAAGCCTTGGAGCAACATTTATTTTGTATTTGTAGGTCTTCAAGCTCATTTTTTCATATATTTGATCAAACATTGTTCATGATTGAAGGTTGATGCCTATGGTGGATCATGATGGATTCTAGGTTTGGGAGATGCATTTGGCCATTTTCCCTATCCTAATGACTTGTTTCCTACTGATCCCATATTTTATCTTCATTCTACTAGCAACCTACAACAAGGTATTATCATATTTCATATCTATTAGGGTGTTTTGACTTTTGCCTAATTGGATCTTTATCATTTGTCATTGTCATATAGGAATCATGCTCTAATGTAATTGAGTAGGGCTTCTTTGCATATTAGCTCATAACAACCTTAGATGCATTTAAGGTTAGGGATTGCACACTATAATTTATCAAATCTATATCATTCATCAAGGTTTAATTACCAAACTTGGGGTTTGATCGAGGTAAACCCTCCATACACACAAAGCAACATTTTATTTTGTAGATTTGTTACAAGTCTGGATTCAGAAGTCAAGATTTGTAGGTACAAGAGTAGAGTGCAAAATGAGGGCTACAAATTCAGATTTTGAAGTGTCAAAAAAGGACATAGGGACCCATTCACCCTTGGGTGAACGAGTCTTGCTACAAAGCTCAAAATCCAATTTTTAGGCCAGGTGCACACCATTTTTCCCTTTTTAGATCTGCCTGTAGATTGTTGTTTCCATTTCTACTATCATAATATTCTAAATTTCAAGTGTTAGGTCATGCAATTTAGTTTGTTAATGCATTTTAATTCATCTCCCAAAAGTGCAAATCCAATAGATCTTCCTAATAGAGTTGAATCACCTCAAGGTTGAAAGTCCATACTATCCTTGGGATATCTCTTTTTCTAATGAAATTAGGGAAAGTGTAAGTGTGTTTAAACCCTTAGATTATTCTACCACTTACCCTCCTTTTCCTTCATTTCAACTACAAATAAAATTGGTTACAACTAACAATATAGCATGCATACATAACCTTACAATATCCACTTACTGAAATGCTACCTCCAATAAGGGTTTCATTGCCACCACTTTGAGTTGTTCAAATTTATTTTATTGCCAAACTTCATGGGACATCTCAAATATTCTACTCGGTGTAGTCATATTCATAGGTAATTCCTTCATTTATAAGTAATTCATTTGAAAATAATATTAGTATAACTTCAATTCTTTACTCCAAGTATTAAATTGACTTGTACTATCAGTGTTATTCTACTTTACAATTTATTTCAATCACATATAATCTGTAAATCTAATCGCAACTAAATTGAATGATGAAAATTTAAGATTGAGCAAGGAAAGACAATCAAAATGATCTATATGAGTTAAATTAGGAATTTTAAATGTTTGATACATGATTCATAATCATTAGAATAACACCATTAAGTATAAAGAGTGTGATTATAGTTATAATAGAAAGTTATCTCCCCCATAAAACAATTGGGATATATCATTTAGTTCTAAAAATAATGACACACAATTAAAATATGTTTTTTTAGATAGAGATAGATAGTAATCCACAAAGTTCACTTAGGATTTCAATAATACCAAAAAGTTAATGAAATCATGTTTAAAAGGTTTAATGAATGATTGGATTAGCTAGAATATCTAGGTCCCATGAATAGGAAGAGGTGCTTTAAGAAACATAAACAAGGATTGGCCTTACATCCCCCTCCACTTAGAGTAGACTTTCTCTTTAAAGTTTCTAAGGTTTGGGAAGAATAATGATTAATATTGTGCCTCACATAAAGATGATGGGGCCAGTAAGTTTTCTTAACTTGGTTGTTGAAGAAAAAAATTCATAAACTAGCAAGCATCTTATATGGTATTTTTTTAATGAGTACAACACTAGAGTGAGTGGTAACATTTGTACAGTATAAAAACATTATAAAAATAAAATCATAAGTCATGAGTACAAAGTTAGAAGACACGTGGAGGATAAATTCATACATATGTACATCAATTGATGGTAAAGTTACATTGTTAGAAACATTAACCATTATTTAATTATTCATACTACACAACATTAATAAAATATCCAATCAACAACATTAGACATTATAATTATTTTAAATTTATTCCCACACACTAATGAAGAGACACCCAAATTATTGAGATCTCAAAACATCTTTCTCATTCATATCTACTTGTAATCATTTAGCTTCTCTTTACTTATTTATTAAATTCTCCACAACATACTGATACAACATCATAAATATTTCAACTAATGGGTTTTGCTAGTGATGGGGGGGACTAGGAAACAAATAATGTCATGTATTACATAATTCCTAGACTCCCTAGTGGGACTCCTACTTCAAGTTATAATTTATCCAAAGTAAAAGGGGGAGAATAATATTATTAAGCCTATGGTCAAGTGGGCATGAACTTTTCTCTATCCCTTAGGTACCAAAGTTCTAGGATGAAATGTTAGTGGAAGAGTTTGTTGAAGGTATTTTGGTGAATATTAAATATCAATATATTAATAGGTCATTGGACACAATGGATAATGTTCTCATCAAAAAATTCTTCAATAGAAAAATATATTGAACTGGTTAAAAATAGACCTCCTTCAAATAAGTGATCAAAGGGAATTTTGATGACAATGCTCTCCCAAAGGGACAATCCACTTTCTCTTTCTCCCTATATGATGATTGTATCCAAATCCTCATGAAGGTACTATGGTTTCTTGGTAAGACCAACATCTCACTATGCAAATGGAGGCTAGGTTTTAACCCTTCTAATGTCCTCATGTCTATGGAACCCACATGGATCAGACTTTCAAGTCTCCCTCTTGACTTATAGGATGAGGAAATCATTGCTACAATTGCCAACTCCTTTGGTCTTTTCTTATCTTTAGATAATGCCACCAAAAATAGAATTAGATATATTTTTTCTAGGATTTTTGTGGCTATTGAGGTAAACAAGGTATTTTCCTCTTTCATTACCCTTCTATCCAAATTGGGAAAATGGACTTAGGAAAGGAGAACCCTACCCTCTTTTTTCAGAACTACTAAAAAATAGGCAACCTCGTTAATTCTTTCTCGCACTTGTTGATTGCTAAGAGGAACAATGATGGTAAATAATAGAGAAATAATGATGGTACAACATAGAAAAATATATATTTGAAAGTGAAATGGGATCTTCCCAATTCATCAATTGAAAATACTTTTCCTATTGAATAGCCAAAAGTGTCTATGTTAGAGGGTGAATATGCCCCTTTAGCATTGAGAAATTATCTTCAAAAGGAAATGGTACATATCAAGTTGGTTCACCCTAAGGTAGTGGTTTCTCCAAGAGATGGTGTTGCCAAAATTTTAGTGGTTCACTTTAGTTTTAAGGAGCTTGATTCCCTTATGATTTTTTTCCTCTTAGGCTAAGACTTCCTCCCACTCCTATGAATTGTTTATTAAGATGGATTTTATTATTTTTGGGAATGTGTAGCAACTATTGGAAATGGATGATAGGAGGTCTTCTCAAGTACTATCCTTGGATATGTTTGAGGACTAATATTAAAATTTTCAAGCTAAAAAAGGTACTACATGAGTGTGTCCCCATCGATCCCAACAATAGACAAAGGCAAAGATAAATCCAAATAGAAAATGAAATTAGTGGATTTGGGAATTGACTCAAAGCTTGGTAAAAGATCCATTAGGAAAACTAGGTGAAACAAAGAAGAAAAGGTTTATCAATATGAAAGGGGAAAATGGGGTTATGATGGACCTAGATCTTAATTTCATTAGGAAATGAGATCCACACAATGAAAGGACTATCAACCTTGAGATGATTCAAGTCAAAGTGTGAATCTGTTGATTTCCTTTTTTGCAAGGATGAGGATCTTGATTAAACAACACTTTGGGGAGAAAAACTAAAAATAATAAATTAACTCCAAAATGTAATCTACAACTTGGATCTAATAGATTAAAATCAATATTGATGGAACCATAAATTAAATTACAGATTTGAGAGAGGAAAGATGTGTACTAGTCACCAAAAGTGCTCTGCTAAAGTTGACCTAGGACTCATTTTCCCAAGGGAAAACGGGTCCTAGTTTAGGGTTTATCTATAGCTTTTGGGAGCCTCTGCAATAGACTAAATCTATCAATTTTCCTAGGTTTTAGGTTCAAAGTGCCAAAAATAAATTCTATAATTGAGTTTATGTGAGATGAAAACTTTCTTGACAACTTTTGCAACTTTGACAACTTCTTCAATTTTTTTCTTCAAGAGATCTTCAATATTTCTTCTACCTAAATCTACAAACATAAATCGAGAGGGAAAAATATTTTGTTTATGGTGAATGGGGGTTTTCCTTAGTAAAACCCCATTTTGGTAATTAAACCTTGAAATGAAACAATAAAAAATGAAAGGAATGATGAATGAACAAATCTATGTCACAACTCACCAAAATCTTGAATGAACCTTGGAATGTAGATATGTAACTAGCATGAAATGGCTTCAATGGATGTGGATCTTGATCTTGAAACTTTATTTGAAACAATGCCTTGAATTCTTGAATGGATCATGAACTCTACATCAACATATTAGCTCCAATAACATGCATGATGACAATTGAATCTTGATTGCTGCAATAATTCTTCAATAAATCTGCTCTTGAATGCCTTGAAACACTCTTGAAATCTCACTTTAGCTCTTGCAATTGAACACTTGAAAACTTAGATGAAACATGGTGAAATGACCTTATATTTATAGATATGTAACATTAATTTCCTGAAATTCAAATAACACAAGCTAACATGTGAATATGGATTTGAAATCATTAAAATACCACCAAAAACATAATTTAAATTTAGGTACTAGATCTAAGTGAGGACCCATTCATCCATGGGCGAATGGGTCCTAGGTCACTCATGTAGGACACAAATTGCTCAATGAGAAGTGTTATGTTTAGGAATTAATTAATGTCGGGTTTTCCTCTTCAAAAAATGAAATTAATTAGGCTTGGATTTGAATTAAAGGTCTAATTAAGGAAAATTAACCTCAATTAATTGAGGGAGCCCTAAATAAGTGTGAAAGTGTAAAGAGGTACACTATACAACACTAAAATTAAGGCACAATTAAGTCCATTTTAATTAATAGGACCTTAAACTTAATGTGAATATGTAAAATGCATATTACAACACTAAATTAAGGCATCATTAAGTTTATTTTAATAATAATTCCTAATTAAGTGTGAAAAAGTGATACTTTTTCCTACACTACACTAGGAAAAAGTAGATAGTAAGGGATGTGGCTAATAGAAGACCAAATACCTTAGAGAAAACATGCTCCAAAGGGGGAAAATGATAGTTTCGTATTGGAACATAAGGGGACTAAACAATCCACACAAAAAAAATTCCTAAAAAATTTATTGAAGGACTCAAAATCAAGCATTCTTCTTTTACAAGAAATAAAAATGATGGGATCACATTCTTAGTTGGTAGTAAGAATATATGATCATTTGTTAAGTTGTAGGTGGTTAATGTGGAAGGAGAATTAGCTGGGTTATCTATCTTGCAAAACTCTTTTAAATTGGAAGGTATACTTGATTACTCTTTCGGCTCCAACATAAAATTAATTTTGTAGATACATCTCATTTTGTGGATATCACCGAGCGCATGGTCATTCCACCAATGAATGTCAAGGCTTGAGTAGTAAAATATAAAAAATTAGGGATTGTGGTGCTCTTTCATGTGTTGATGCACCTAATGAGGTTCCAAATAATAATGGTATTTCTTCTATGGTGTTTCTTCTCACTATGTGGCATTTTTAACTTCACGTGTTTTCTCATTTCCACTCATGGTGGTACAATATTAGGTGCTACCATATTTTCCATGGTAGCAACATGATAGTATCTTGTGTGGTTGTCCTTGTCATTACACTTGGGGGGAAAGGATAACTAGTTTTGGGAGGTATGTATTCTTGTCAAGGACCCCCTCTTCATCTTGTCTCCTTAAAATACCAACATAGCAAGTATGTTGACATTTTAAGGGGGGAATATCATGCTATCCATTTTATAGATGTCTTGTGATATTTGACTTATTGGTGTACCCCTTTAGTGGTGGTGTTGTTTATAATTCCACATGAGGAATGGTTATCAAGTTGTCCCCTATGATGTTGAGCATTGATTCATCCCCTGTGACATTAAACTTGTACATGTGCTCCCTAAAGTGTGATTGGAAAAATAGTTGATGGATTTGGTATAACAAGGATTGTTGATTCATGAACTTGCACATTGTTTACATGGCCACCTAGCATAAAACACCTAACTTGACAATGGAGCCATGTGTTTCATGAGTGATCTTACATCCTTATGAGAGCACCATTTTTTTTAAAACAACACATTTGATGGATGAAGTTTGGTATTTGAATTTTTTTTAAGACTAACGTCTCTTTGCATTACTGACTTGAATCCTTTTAGTACTAATCTTGTGTTTTTGTTTTGTGATTATTATATGTCTTTCAATTGATATGTGTTTTCGTTGTGTCTACTTTAAGCTTTGTTATTTCATGTTATGTTTACATTATGTTATGTTTCATGTTGTGTCTTTATCATGTATACTTCATGTTTGTCATATTGCATTACATATCACATGTGTGTTCCTTTGCCCTCACATTGTCTTTTCATAGGATCTTAAATCTTGGGGGATAGCACATCCCCTAGATTCAACACTATCCCATCTCTTCAATATTTAGATAATTGAACCTCTCAAGTGACATATTCTTATTTTACTGTGAGTTTGAGTGTAAGTTCATACTCTCACTAAAGCAGGGGCTAAATAAAGCATCAAAAATTGTCACCCTTGTAAATTAGGTTTAGCTCTCCCTTATGTGTTTGAACCTAATTATTCATTAATTAACCATTTATAAAAGCTATAGGAAAATAAAACATAGGAAATAAAATTATGCATTGAATACTTTTTCCTTTGACACTTTTGATCCTAAAAAATTAGGAATCTAGTCTAGGGTGCCTTGTGCCCTAGACCAATATATTTGGCTCCAAATTTCAATATGTCATTTTTAGTAGTTTATTATTTTAATTTCCAATTTCATTTGTCAGTCATTGGTATTTCATTTTCATGAAATTAGAAGAATTGCATATAAATACAGGGTATTTTCACCATTTGAAATCCTAGAAAGTTTAATAAGAAAATTGAAGATCCTAAAAGCTAGTGAAGGGAAAAATTAGCATTATTATTACAACACTTTCATCAATCAAGTTCAAGTTTGCAAGACATCAAGAAGAATGAAGAAATTTATGTGTAAGGAGCTATTATGATCAATCATTCCAAACCATGAAAATTCATTGAGTTATCCTCTGCATGTTAGTTGTAGTAATCCATTATATTTTATAAGCTAACCTTTTGCAAGTCTATCAAGAATTCAAGGCATCCATCAATCAAATTTTGTAGAAACTTGTGTGACATCACTTGATTAAGGTTTTCACATCAAGGTAACATTATTATTTATCATTCATCATTTCAATCAATTATTATTATTTTGGCTTCAACCTGACCTAGGATATGCCATGTTGATCATAATTAATCACTATATGTGGAGGTAGAAATACCAACACGGAGTTTGGCTAAGGCAAGCCCCTATACATCACCACCTTTTCCCCTCTTTCTATGTGTGCAAGTTAGATTTGGAGGTATCAATAGAAAACTTGGGAAAACAAAATTCAGACATTAATCTAGATCTCAAAACTTTTAGATCCTAAAAAGGAATCCAATCTAGGGCACATGGAACCCTAGATCAGCCAATTCAAGCCTAAATTTTAGTCAAAAACTCCTCATTATTGTCATTTATCAAATCTAGGTCAGTTTTGTAACTTTCTATTTTTTTTTCTACTAAATTACATTTTCAGATCTAGGGTTGTATGTCAAATAGGTTTGTCAAATCACACATCAAATTTATCATCCTCACAACTCAAACACACATGAACCTTAGGAGGTTGGCTCTCCCTTGTGGTAGAAAGTCAATTATAAAACCCTAAGAAATTTAAGCTTAATTTTGAGTCAAGTAAAAATGAGATAATCTTAGTTATCCTAATTGGATCTAGGATCACTTTTCCTACTTTATAGATGAAGAGTTAGTAGAAATGACACCATGACTATACCGTGGTTCTTGTTAAGAGTTTACATCTATATAACAACCCATTGAAAATATAATAGAATATTTTAAGAACATACAAATTGAAAAGTATGGGTGTATTAGAAAGTTATTAGAAGATTGGAAACATAATCATTATGAGGAATACATGGTAGTGAGCAGTAAAAGGAACATTGTGAAGATAAGGAGAGATGACTATCCTATTAGTGGAAGAGGTAAACACAAGATGATAACCCTAGTAATGTTAGAGATTATGAAAATGCCAACAAGATAGTCCAAGCATCAATGCAAGAAGATTGTTTGAGATATGCATGTTAAAAGAAAGATGTAATAAGGATAGAGGTCATGAAGTTCACAAAGTACACACAAAATAAGAAGGTAAAATCATAAACACAAAAAAATATTCCTAAAAAATGCATGACAAAGGGGGGGTAAGGCAGATCCAAACAAATGATAATACAGTCATAGAGACTATTACAATATAGTCCACCAAATCTAATGTAAGTTGATAGTGAAAAACAAGGGACAATGTAAGAGAAATAGGAAAAGATATGACAATGCAAGAAAAATAAATGTGATGGACATTGGATTGAATGTTGAAAGGAAGGGAGAGGATATTTTACACAATTGAGTGGGTTGTGAAGAGTGAAAATAATTTGATATTTTTTCCTCAGAGAAACTCACCATGAACATGAAAAGGACCACACAGAACAATACTCAAAGGAAACATGATAGTCATAAAAGAAGGCAAAGACTACAATGATAGTCATAATAGTGGAAGTGGATTGTGCAAGAGGAAACATAGAGGATAAAGCATACTAACTAGAAAAGACAATATGCAAGGTAGAGTGATAAGATATAGTGAAAAATGATGAGTGTTAGAGATGAAAAAAATTAGAGGGAAAGAATGCAGGGATAAAAAGGGTTTATGATGATTCAAAGTGTTATAAAATTTCCCTTAAGGATTTTCCATGCCCTTGGAATCTTTATGAACAAGTTTGAATTCTATCACATGTCTTATAAAAAAGTTTGTTGGAGATTGTGGTAGCTTGAAGGATTTTTAAATTGTTCCAAGGGCATCTAAGAAGTATTTTGGTGAGGTGGATAGTAAATAATAGCATCTAGGGTATTTTGGTGACCTATGCAATAGATTGAGGGAATATATGAGACATTTTGACCCAATTTAAGGAAGCTAAGATTCTTTAGGAATCTTCTAAGGAGCATCATAAATAAATGAGGTCAAATAGAGTATGGATTCTTCATTCAACAAGCATTATGGATCATTCTAAGGAGATAAAAAATAGGGACAAATCAACTCAACCCTCAAGAAGGTTTGACTCAACTAATAAATTAAAACATGTCCTTATTTACTCAAAGCATGTTGTTGATTACTAGGAAGCTATTGAGAGAATATGAAGGAGTCCTAAGTCCATTTTCCACTTATTTCTAGATTTCCTATTAACTAAGTATTGTAACTAAGAATATTTTCTTCTATTTATAGATTGACATTGTAACTCAAAGAAACTTAATTCTTAAGAATCTATACCAATTTGTGAGTACCTTTTTATTAATAAATAAAATAATTTTCCTTCTCTAATATATATTTTTTATGTGCAAACATGAATAATTAATATATTTTCTATAATTTATATGAAAATACTCAATGCATGTCTCATTTCCTTCAAAAATTTATGTAGGTTATAGGCTATTTCAATGGTTTGGACATCTTATATTTGTGAAAAAACTTGTTTTTTTCCTTTTATAACTAAGAAAAAAATAACTTTCTTAATGTGATTAGTGATATTTGTGGGTTATAAAGTTATGTAGAAGTACAAACATCATAAAAAAATTGTCTTGTCAAGGTTGTGTTCTTCAAAATTCTACTTTAAACCTAAAAAATCCCTTGTTAATACTTGATAGAAAATGCACACTCATGTTGAAATTATTGACAAGGAGAGTCTTAAGAAAATGCCAAAATAATTATGATAATGATCTATAAGTTTTGTATTCATTTGCAAGAGTTATAAAATAAAAATAATTCTAAAAGACATGAAGAGTATCATTGAGTGACAAGCTCCATGTTGACAGATGATAAAGGATAGAGATAAGGATTTATCTAAGTTAAGGGTTTGGTTGATAAACTCCAAAACTAAAAGCAATTGATATCCAAAGTTTAATATGTAGGGAGATTCAAAATACAAATCTTTTTGAAGGGATATTTTGCATTAGAAGATGCCATAAAAGGTTAAATATTTTCATATACCCTTGTAAAAGAGAATAAAATCTCCAAATTCTAGTTAAAAATCCTATGGATTTTTTGAGGTATCGAGGAACTTGTATCATCATTGCTTCATGGTGAGAAAAACCTACACATGATCTTTGCATACATTCCAACCCCTTTGAACCCATTCCAAAGTATGGTGGTGTCAACAAAGTCGATCATAAGAACATAGGAGATTTTTATTAGTTAAAACCCTAGAAAGTTAGTATTGAAGAAACTCATGAAGATGAAGAGTAAGTAAAAAAGGCCACCATGATAGTAGCAGGGTTCTTGTTAAGATTTTATGTATCTATATGATAACCCATTAACAATATAATATAATATTTTTAAAAAGAGCATACAAAGTGAAAAGTATATATGTTATTAGGAGATTGTAAACACAATCAACATGGGGAATAAAGGGTAGTGAGCAGTAAAAGAGACCTTGTGAAGATAAGGGGAAATTTTTTTCCTATTAGTGAAATGAGGTAAACACAAGATGACAACCCTAGTAGTGATAAAGATTATGAAAAATTCAAGAATATAGTCCATGCATCTGTGTAAGAATATTATTTGAGATTGGCATGTTAAAAAATATATAATAAGGATAGAGGTCATGAAGAACAAAGAACACACAAAATAAGAAGGTACAATAATAAACATAGGAAAATCTAGTTAGAAAATGTATGATAAAGGGAGGGTAAGGAATATCCAAATAGATGATAGTATATTCATAGAGACTATCTTAATACAACCCACAAAATCCAATGTAAGATGATAGTGAAAACAAGGGACAATGTCAGAGAATTATGGAAAATATATGACAATGCAAGACAAAGAAATGTGATAGACATAGGATTGGTATATTAAAAGGAAGGGAAAGGCTATCTAACACTTCATGACATGATTATGTGCTTAAAAAATTGAGTGGGTTGTGAAGAGTGAAAATATGATAGTGTTTCTTCAAAGGAACTCGCCATGAACATGACAAAGACCACACATAACAATTATCAAATGAAACATGATAGTCATAAAAGAAGATATAAACTACAGTGATAGTCATAACAATGAAAGCAGATTGTGCAAGAGGCAACATAAAGGACAAAGCATACTGACTATAAAAGATGATATTCAAGGTAGGATGACAATATATAGTGAAAATTGATGATTGTTAGACATGACAGTAGAAAAAAGGGAAAGAATGCAAGGATACAAATGCTTTATGATGGGATAAGTGCAAGAAGATGGGTCCACAAAGAGGGGAAGTTTTGTAAAAAGAAAATTTCCAAAGGGATCATGCATCTATTTTCTTAAAAATGGATGCCATTTTAGGAATAGGTACCAAACCTCAAATTAGGATCCCATCCTAAACAGGTACTCGTTCTAAAAATAGAACATGTATACACTTTAAAATGAGCACCCATTCTAAAAATAAAAGGTACCCATTTTAAAGTGGGTACATGTTCTAAAAAATTTGAAATCCCAACCTTCTTTTTGATTTTGTTTTAGGTTCGGGAAATAAATGGTAACATAAACCTTAGCCTTCAACCTACAAGTACAAGGTCATGACAATATCAAGAGAAATAACTAACTTTAGCAATATGGCTGATGAGTTTTTTTTCCATAATTGTTTTATGAAATTAAAACCCATTATAGATTACAATGTCTAGTTTTAAAATATGTAATTTTTATGATTGGACTATTTTTTCTATTTTTAATTAATTTCTAAGGAAAAAAATCCATAATATCAGTTTTTAATAGTTTTTGATAACTTTTAATTTGTTATTTTTCTTGTAAAAAATTATATGACATCAATCTACAAATAATTCTTTAAACTGGGAAGAAGTATTGCTTAGGAGGTTACTACTTAGGCGATTGCACTCTCTTGCACCGGGAAGAAGTACACTAAGCACACCAAGACCCAGGACAATTAAAGTTTTAATTCTTTCTTTAAAGAAAATGAAAAACCAATCCGCTCCCAGTCTGGTTTCGAAACAAAAGTGCTCCCTCGGTTGTGGGACCACGTTTTCCTGGCTCTAATGAAGTATGTGAATTTGGAGGGTAGACATAAGGTTTTTTATTATTATCACCCACCTCTTTTAAATCACATTCACCACAAAATGCTATTGAGTTTTCCTTTTTTCTTACTAATTTAGAAATATCTATTGAGAAATGTTTGGGCACTTTTTCCCAAAACCCTAAAGAAACAACACCCCTACCACTCCACCAGGGCCTCATCCTGAGGATTTATCATTTTCATTTGGCTCTTTGTTGGCCCAAACCCATTTCTACTGTTCATATTGAGGAGGTCAAACACCCTGGTCAGACCAATGTGAATCCCTCTCTGGCTGAGTCTAAAGGCCCCAAAAGGAAAACCCCTCTAGTGAATACTGAAACCCCCAAGCCTAAACCTCTCGCCAAAAAGAAAAAGGGTGGTGTGGGGAATTCTCAATCAAAAGCGATGGCTAGGATTTGTGAGCTCAAAATTTCTCCTTGCAAGATGGACATCAAACCTACAATGAAGAAAAAAGTAAAAGAAGAAGGGAAAGGCCAGGTAGAGCTTGTTGTGTGGTCTCACAACATGCCCCATTTTTCTCCTTGGAAAAATGTGGACCCCCTTTTTTCTTTCTTTCCTCACTTTTGCTTGCTTTGGCATTGTTCTGGGGGTTGGTAAAGTACAGGCTTCATTTTTTAGTTTACTTGGTCTTTGCTTAACCTTTCTTCTTTCTTGGATTCGGTGTCGTGATCTTTGCATAAAATTTTATTAGTCTACCAGAAACTAGAATCCCGGAATGGTTGTAGTCACTTCAAATATGTTGTATCTTCATTTGGTCCTAGTCCCACCTGGTAAGTTCTCACTCGATATTTCATCAATCCCAGTGATCTCGTTTTCTTGTATCAGAGTTCGATAGTTGCTTTTCATTTTCTTTAGTTGGAATTCAAAAACTAGAGGTTCTATTATGAAATGTTTAAATCACTTTTGATATCTCTTGAATCTGGTTCCCGGTCTTTCTTTTGTTATGATTTTCTTTAAAGCTTGAAGGTAAGTGCCTCAGTCCTCGGTAATCTTTCCAAGGTTCAATACCAGATGTTGTTAATCCTGGTGATCGTAAACAATCATGTATCTTAAAGGATTTTTCCTTGCAAAAATCAAAGTGACACAAGAGTTCCATGTAAGCTTTCTGCGCCATATTTTTCTTTATTAGCGAGCCCACGCAAAAACCTAGGTGTTCATAATTTGAACCCTAATTCATAATGATTACACCTTTATTCAAGAAATTAATACATTATAAAAGGTAATTAATGAAAGTGGTGAACTACTCATGTACCTGTCACCACCTCAAGCATGCAATTTCTTTTACAACACTCTACTTCGTGTCATTCTACAAATTTGCAAAGGACATTGAACGAATGAAAATAATATTGTGGCACACAAAGAGAGGTAAATTTTGACAGACTAAGAACATAGCTACCCATGGTTTCAAGGTTGCATTCTGTAAAGATTGTTGTCATTGGCCATAACCAGGTATGTTTCAAATAATTTTTTTTTGTTAATCTATTTCATGCATGAAAATATTGAAAAGATGGTATTTCCTTTAAAAAATTGCAATCAGAGTAGCTAACTTATGTGAGGAGGAATTGAAAACTTATAATTTGGAATGCTTTCCACTCCAAAGGAAGTATATGACCCTAAAGGGAATATTTCCAAGAACATAGCTGGTTATCTTGCTCATTTCTAGCACCTTGAAGATTATTGGCTAAATTGTGAAGATGAGCACAGAGTAAGAACAAGAAAATATGAAAGATTGTCACTGAAATCTACACGGATCCTCGTAATTCATGATATTCTAGACCAGTTGGAGAAAGATGATGGTGAAGTGTTGAGTAAGGATTACAATTAAGACAGAGTCTATGATGAACCTATTCCAGACTCAAATTATGAAGGTGAAGAAATTACATCAATTGAAGAATTCTCTAAACCTGTCCTAACACATACTCAACACTAGATAGATGATTTTTGTAAAGTTTTAAGAGACAGGAATTCAACCCACATACTCGCAAGATAAATGAAAGAAAAAAAGAGATGAAGATGAGTCTAAATGTGGGGAACCTACTAAGATGAAGAGGAAAGCTAGTAAATCAACTCTTGGCATACACATTGAAGAGAGAACCCCTGAGGCTCCAAGCCAGGGAGTTTCACTAGAGCCTGCTGATAAGCATAGAGATGTCGAGTTAGGAAAATTTAATTCAAAAGTAAAACCAAAAGTGTCATCTTCTTCCAAAACAAAACCAAGTACTAAGCCTACCACTAATGAAGAAGCAGGTGCGATAGAAAATACTGGTGCATAGAAAAGGTCTACATCTCAAAGACATGCATTGTTATTCACTTCCCCTCCTTCAGTTAATATGGCTAGTGTGAAACATGCACTAGGGAAGAATCATGTGGTTTTGGATAAAGTTTCTGAGGTTGATGAAGCCAAGATTAAGGAATAGATGGATAGGTGGGGAGCCATATGGGAAAAGGTAAAAAAAATAATTCTAAAGATAAACCCATGGTACAACCAATGGTAGAAGAAATTACAGACATAGGGTCCATTCCAATAAACATTGAAGAAGAAGAATTCATAAAAGGAAGACTTGCTTCAGAAGTGCGGAACCCTAATGTTCTTGAGATGGAAACAAGGGAGACTTGAGGAAAAAATCCTACTGATGAAATGGTTATTGAAGATACCTTTGATTCTTGGCCTTTGCTAGGGTATAGTCAAAATGATAGTGAACAACCACAAGTCTTCAAAAAATTAAAGGAAGGCTAGGTTAAAGTTGAGAGTGAAGAACCTTCACAAGTTTCAGGTGATAAAGTTAGAAATGAAGAAGATCTTGATACAATAGGATATAAAGAAGATGACGTCCTAGAAACTGATGTTGAACACCTGTCTAGACAAGAAAATATAGGTCTAGAAACTGAAGAGACAACACCAAATCCCGATAATCCAAAATATATGCCAGAGATTATTGAAGAGGTTCCTACTGTAGAGGACATAAAAAATAAAGTTGGTGAGGTAATAGAAGAAGTTCCTGAACTAAATGGAAGCCAGGAAAAAATAAATGTTATAGAGGTAGAGCATGATGAAGATGCACCTGAGTGGTTGATCAGAGAATTGACTTCTCCAATGGAAATAGAATTAGTACCTCTGGATCTTAAAATTTTTATACAAGAAGTAGAGACTCCTAAGCCAAGGAAAAGAGCTAAAACAAAGCATGCCATATAGAAGAATGCAGATGGAGACATAACAATCCATATAGCTACCCCAGTAGCTGATAAAAATAGACATTAGATAATGCCTAAGGAGTATAAAATAACAAGTATCAATGTTGGACACTCATCCTAGACACAAGAATTAGAAGAAATGAAAATGAATTTGGATGTAACTGTTGCCAGGGTAGAAAAGAATAAAAAGAACAAAAGAAAGGTAAAAGAATAGGTTGCTAGCCTAGAAATTTTTGTAAAGTCATTAACCCAATCTAGTCAAGCACAAACTAAATTGCCCCAGAATCTGGTACTCATGTCACAAGAACAAGTGAATGCAATTGCAGAAATTCATCATAAGATGAATGCATTTGAAGAATGGATTGAGTATTGGGTTAAGCAAGGAGAAGAATTTATTACAGATGCAATTGGGAAATACAAGGAATCACATTGTTGGTTTGAGAAATCTAGAAGATTAGAAGGAGAATGCAGTTTTTTTCCCAAAAAAGGTTGATGCTGAAAGACGAAATGTAGAAACTCTCATGCAGATAGATATCCAAGAATTGATAAGATAAAATATAATTTCAGAACAAGAAGTCCCATTGTATGAAAAATGGAAGAAACAATTAAAATGGGAAGGTGACACATTAGTACAATGTATAGAAGGATTTGAAAAGGTCATTAAGAAATGCAGTAAATTACTTGAGAAAGATCAAGATTTTATTGAAGTGTTAGCATGTCAAGATTATGATCCCCAGACACTAGGATAAGAGGGTAAGGAAGCAAGAGATTTCAAGGAATGGATCAAGAGAATAAATAAAGAACCTATTTAGTTGTTGACCTGAGAAGTTATTGATGAGATAATACATTGCAGAAACACTATGGTCAGATATGAAACCAAAAAAGTGAAAAGGAATGCCCTTATACTCCAAATATCAGAGGATTACACCAAGCTCAAGTTCAATTTGAAGGCGATACAAGGAATTTCAAAAGAACACATGCACTAGATATTAAATGCTTTCTGAGAATATTAGTTGAAGAAAAGTGAAGAGAAGATCCCAAATCCAAAGATCTAAGTGATAGATGAAGTACTAGATATCAGATACCAAAAGTGTCGTAAAATCATTTTGTTGAATTTTATTTTTGTAGGTTGTTCCCGGTCCCAGTGAAAGTTTCATGCCTAGTATTCTAAAGAGTGATGATAACCTTGCTTTATGTGGAGTATTGTACACTAGATTTTAAAGATGGAGAGTGTTGCTACTGAAGAAGTCAAAGCTTTGACTTCATCTAGAATATTCTGATGACAGTTGGCGTTTTCCACGTGCTACATTTTGATTTGATATTTTTGATTCTCTTGATAAGACTTTAAGTTTGAAATCTTGAGGCCTTGTTCTTATAAAAGGCCATTTACTACTTTACTTTTATTTTAAGTTCAAAATTTGTGGATGTCGGAAGAGCCAAAAATTATTTGTTTTAATATTTTTCCTTGTTTTTTGAATCATTCCAAACTAAAAACTTGTATGCTCATAGAATTTAATCAATATAAAATCCAATTTGATAGCTACCTATCTCATGAATTTTTATAGCTGGTTTTGTTAGTTCAACCAAACAAGACTGTGTGTTGCATCGTTTAAGGGTGCATGTAGAACCTCGGCGTCCAAACTAAAACTCCTTTAAAATCTCACACTGTTTTATATGTAGTTGTGAAAATTTTTGGTGAGGTTTAAAGTGGTTTGCTTTGATTTGATTGACTCTTGGGGCATGCATGGAGAATAACTAGGAGAAATTTTAATTTTTAGTATTTTTATGCTTTATTTTAGATTAGATGTTTAAATTCTTGAAAATGTATCAAAAAATAGATGAATGAATGATTTTTTATGAAATTGTTGAATGCTTAAAGCTAAATTTACTTAAGTGAGCAAAAATTGTTGATGTTCATGAAATATTATTGCAATTTTTTGATTTCATGAGATTATTTTATGATTGGACTGGAAATATTATATTTGACATTTATGATTCTTAATGAAATTAAAGACAACCATATTCCCTTTGAGATTAACAACAATATCACATCATACCCTAGAGTGAACCTAGTATGGTCAGGACTTGACTACCGGAGCATTGGGACTAAGCTAAGTCAACCTTTTCCTATAACAAGGACACCTTAAGGTTTCCTTGGTTCAATATTTCAAGTAAAGATAGGTTCTTTGCAATTTTCCTGTGAGGATTTTATTTGCACTATTACTGTGAGTGACATCATCATCAATAAAGCTACTAGCCACTAACAGTGATGGGAAGAATATTGTTGGTAAATATTCCAAGGCGGACATCATGGTGGCTGCCACTATGGAGATGGGGTTAGAGAATACCAACATTAGGAGATCACACAGGCTGGTGAAAAATAGTAAGAAAGTGTTGGTTAATGATATTTCCAGTGATGAGGAGCAATTTGACAGTAAAGGCAAGAGGAAGGAGGAAGATACTAAGGAGGAGGAGGAGGAATTCATTGAAGGGCCTAGTCACTTTTATGACTTCAAAGAGATGCTCAAGGATGATTCGACGACCTATTCCTCAGACCCCCAGGCTATGGAAGAAGATAATGCAAAGACAGTGGAAAAAGTGGAGGATTATAACATGTTGTTGGAGTGGGTGGAGAAGCTCGAGAAGAAAATCACTAGATTGACTTGGTTCACTGTACTCAAGATGATCCATCGTGTGGTTGTACCCTTTCTACTATTCTCAAGGATGAAATGGATAAGAAGGCTATGGAGGATGGCCCCAACTGGGTTGGGGAGGATGTTATTAACCTCCTCTCTAAGAATTGGGAGGATGCTAGTTAGTTTGCTACTGTTGTGTCCTATCTGTTGGGTCATTTGTTGGTTGTGGGTCTGCTATTTTTATGTTTTGTTTTTTGGTGGTTAATGTTTTAATTCTCTGGACCTGATCTTTTTTGGCCCTTGTGGCTCATTGTGTAAAGGGTACAACACCTTGTAAATGCTTCTTATTATATAAAAAATAATTCTTTACATAATGAAAAAAATAAAAAATATTAGTTTAGGTCAAATTATGGTGGCCATACACAAGGGTTTTGAAAAACAACAGTTAGGGTCAATAGAAAGATAATTTAAAAAATATTTCTAAAAAATACCCTCATAAATCTTTAGTTTATTACACATCTTTCCACAAAAGGAATTAGAAAAATAATTTTATTTAGGTAAAATTATGGCATCCATATATGTGCATGGTATGGTCCTAAAAAAGTGAGTTTTAAAATGTGTTTTTTTATACATGCCTATTAAAAATTAATTTGTATCATATCTTTATTAGAATAAATTAAATATTTGAAAACTATACTCAAATATACTAATTTTCATATTACTAATTTTTTTAAAGATTTAATGTTTAAGTGCTTCAAATTTTCAGTCCAACTGTGACAAATTTTGAAAATAAGGAAAAACACTTCCACTTTTTGAATATTTTGTGGACCCAACTTCTTGCACTTACCCAATGATTCCAAGCATCAGAAAATTGCTCTTAAGTATTTCCTACACCCTTGGAAGCTTTATGACCAAGTTCAAACTCTCTCACATGTCCTATAAATGAGTTTGGTGGAGATTTTGGTAGTTTGGAGTAGTTCGGTGAGATGGATAGTAAATAAGAGAATATATGGAAGTTTGGTGACCTATACAATAGATTAAGGAAATATAGGAGACATTTTGACCTAGAGTTTAAGGAAGCCAAGAGAATATAGGACTCTTCTAAGGGGCACCATAAATAAATGAGGTCAAATGAAGTAAGGATTTCTCATTCAACTAGCATTATGGAGCACTCTAACGAGCTAAAAAATAGGGATAACTCAATTGGATTCCAAAGAAGGTTTGACTCAACTAATAAATGAAAATATGTTTTTCTTTCCTCAAAGCATGTTGTTGATTACTAGGAAGCTATTAAGTGAATATATGGGGAGGCCTAAGTCCATTTTCCACCTAGTTTTGGATTTCCTGACTAATTATTGTAACCAAGAATAGTTTCTTCTAGTCATAGATTGGAATTGCAACTCAAAGAAACTTAATTCTCAAGAGTGTATACCAGTTTACACGAGTACCTATTTTATTAATAAATAAAATACTTTTCCTTCTCTAATATATATTTTTATGTGATTTATATGCAAATCCTCAATACATGTCTCATTTCCTTCAACACCTTCATGTAGAGATATAAATACTTTATGTAGGTTAAATATTATTTCAATGGTTTTGACATCTTCTAATCATGAAAAAAATTGATGTTTTCCTTCTAGAATGGTGAAAACATCAACTTTCCTATGAAATACTAATGTATTTAAGTATGTCGAAGCCTAAGTTGTGCATGAAATAGCTTGTTTATTGAACAAATTATCTGTGAACTAATCAATAATAAAGGTCAAAAAAATTTGGTGCATCATGTCATTCTCAATCCTTTTCCTTAGTAAAATTAGTAGTGTTTAGTAAATTTAGGTGAAGTATCAAGGGAACTATCCCTCTTTGTAGGTTGACCACTAACTATCAAAGCCCATACTTTGAGAGGTCTTCCCATGTTTCAATGGATCTAGTTGATAACTCAAGAAGGGTACATATCTAGTTGATAACAAGACATAAGTTCAAAATTCCATAGGGTTAGAATTTAGACTTTAGAGTCCTATTAACATGCACTTTAGACTCTAAGATCCAAAATGCATCTAGAAATATGAAACTCCAATCCAACTATAGACTCTAGTAAACATGAAACTCAAAATTTGGGTTCTAAAGTGTAACTTGCAATTATGCACCTATATATATATATATGTATCAACACGTAAACCACTGGTTGGACATTAGAGAAGACTGGGCAACAAGTTCCAACATAGAAAACAAACAACAAAAATAATACTAGAACCACAACTAAGCATAGAAGAACCAAGAACTAGAGCAAGGAATCCCAATCCTTATCATGCACCAAAAGATATGTTAGAAGAGAAAGCTTAATTTTTCTATCAACATGGAATAACTACCTTGTTTGCATATTTTATAGAAACATTATAGGTCAAGAACATTAGACTAGAAAGGTTTTCCAAGGACCTCAAAATATCCAAAAATCCAAAGGTCACATTTTTGTCCCTACAAGGATTTACTCAAGCAAGGAAAAGATAAGGCATGCAAAAAGGAAACAAGTATACAAGGTAAGGGAAGTTTTTTTAAATATCATAGAATCATACACTTCTTATAAGAAGAGGAACAAGTTATTGATCAAGCTATGACAAGGTAGCCACCAAAGATTAAAAATATATATATATGATAAAATTCATTACAACAACCCTATGCATTTGAATTTAAGGTTGGTACATCATGATGCATTTTAGATATTTAACCTACAAGTGTGAAAATAAAAGTTAATATTGTTCAAATATAAATTATACAATTTACATATAATGAAGGGTAGGTGCAGGAAGATGGGGGCCAAAAAGTGGCCACCCATCTTTGAATATTTTAAAATGTCATAACATGAGCACGCTATAATGCACTCATGTTATAATGTGATTGTGTTATGGCTTGGTGTGATTGAGCCTTAGGCTTAGACACACCGAAGCCATAATACACTTACATTATAATGTGGGCACATTTTATCTCATATAAACAAAAAAAAACAACATTTCCTCATTGTTATTTTTGCAAGTTCCTTCAAACCCATGGCCTGCAAACCACGAAGAGAATGCTCACGTTATTGAAGACTAATTTCTTCACCAATTCATTGTTGAATCTTCACCAAAAATTCTGCCAGGATGTCAAGGAGGTTGAAGGAGTAAGTTTTGATTTTTTTTGGTATATTTATTACTAAATAGGTAGATTTAATATGTTTTTTGATGTAAATTTATTTAATTTACATGAATTGATAATGAACCTCATCCTCAAATTCCTAAATCACCTCAACACCAAATACCTAATGAAGAAAAACTCCAACAAACATCTCCAGTAATTCCTCAATATGCCCTTGGAACATAAGAAAAATTAATGGGGTAAATTGAGAAAAACAAAAAAACAAATTGAGGACATAATTGCAAGGTTGAAAGATCCTGCAAGTTCAACCTCACATAGAGCCACTCTTGCTCAATCTCTTGAATCTATGTTATAAAATGTAGATTCAATTAGCAAGCAAATAACTACTTGGTCGGATAAGAGGAGAGAGTTTTTACAATCCTATGTAGACAAATTATCTTATAAACAAGTCAAAATTAAAAAAATTACAAAATTTGACTTGTGTTCACTTTTCACAAACCCATGAAAAAATTAACCTCTACACCCTTCACGCAAGAGGTTCCCTATCCATTGGTGCAACCACCAAGGATACATAACCATTTTTGGAAAAGGTGGTGGATGGATTTTGACCATCCTCCATGCAACAATAATGAGGTTTCATAATTTTTTTGAGGAAAATCTACTACGAGTTTGTCCTCAATAAACTCCCAAACTATTTTGATATGCGAGACTTCTAGGGTAGAGGTGGGGGCTCTGCACAAGATAGACCAGGGGCACATATTGACCCATAACATCCAATGAGATGGGAACCCACTAGACCAACCTGTGAGCATGTGGCTATCCCTTTCATTGTGAAGGAGAGTGTTGAGGTTGAGAAAATACAGTCCATTAGTTCCTTGAAACAGAGCATCATAGAGCATGCCAGTCCAATAGCACAACACGAGCTGGGGGAGTCTTCAGGGTTCCACCCCATATTTTTTAGGCTTACGGGTCACCCTGTGGTTATTACCCCATGCATAGTCAGGATGTGGGTGCACAGGCTACATATGCAACTAAGAAGTTGGTGATGACAGATTCCCTCCTTAATGAGGATTTCGACCTTGATAGTCAAGTAAATATTAGCAAGTTCATTAAATTAAATTTATTAAATTTTATTTTTGAAATGCATGATTAACTAATTTAGTTTAATGATTATAATGGAATTTTAGGCTCATAGTGTTCATTCAGTTTTCAATGATCCTCCACCTCCCTATTGTGTGATGACATGTATTGTAGAGGTATGGAACTAGTAAAAAATTATAAATATTATATGTGAATAGAATTGTTATATGAATGGCATTCTAATATCTAATTTTGGATGTTGAATAGGTTAATCTTGGAGAGTTTCACTACAACACCTCCCAGTGGAGGTGGACTTCGAAGCTTCACTCAAGTGATAAAATAAAGAGTTTAACTAATGAAATGTACTTAATATATTTTTGTATTTTTTATTCATATTGTTGATTACATTGCATTGCACATCATTCAAACTCAAAGCATTACTTCACATTGCATAACTAATAACTAGATTTTGATATATGAAAAAATTTCAATTATAATATAGTTTTTTAGAAAGGAAACATAAGTAGTTATGCAATTACTTCACATTGCATAAATAATAACTAGGAGCAACTACTAATTACATTTTCTTGTCATGGCATTCCATGAGACCACATTTTATTGAGGTATTTTTCAAACAATTCACTACATTGTCTATGTTATGGATGCTTAGAAAAAATCTATCAAAGAATAATAGTAAGCTATAACATAGATAAGACAGTCAACTATTTGAAAAAATGCCTCAAAGAAATGCAGTCTCATATCATTATATGTGTGTGTGTGTGTGTGTGTGTGTGTGTGTGTGTGTGTGTGTGTGAATAACTTGCTCAAAAACATTCCCATATGTTACCATGACATCAACATTCCCATGAGGTTTAGATACAAACCATTATCTACAAAGTCCAATAAATCCACCATCCAAATCAGAATATCCATTGACCTATCCAACAAAAACCTATATCCACAATCTATATCATTGCATTGTTCATCTTAATGCATATTCATAATCAGGCTTCATGTTAGAAACCAAGATCTAATTGCAAACTAGAAAAATCACCTTCCACAGAAGAGAAAAACGAAAAAGAAGAGATTTGCAAAAGATGTGCAAATTGATATATTCAAAGTACAATAATTACAAGATAATGATTTGATTTATAAAAGAAAAGATGCATAACCCTAATCTTATCTTGAGCAACAAGATAGCTCAACAAGATAAGGATAAAAACCTATAACTTAGGAATTAAATATGCTTAAGTAAACTTATGCAAATGTGTAATTAAATATTAATTACACCAACACCCCCCATAAGTGCAACTTAGGGAGAAGAAAATTATTATGCAAATATGAGTCCCGACAACAAGGCCTAATCAGGTACCCATTTACAAATGCAAAGAGAGAGAAAACCCAGTGGGAAAAACCCCCCCTTAGAGAGATGAACTACTATGAAGAAGCACTGGAAGAACTTTGATGAAGCAACATTGGAACCCCAAATCCGAAAAGCAAGGAAAGATACTTCTGTTTGCAAAATACCATATCAGAATCACAAATGCAATAGCAGACCCGATGCTAAGGAACACTGGAAACTCACAAACTGGATCAACCCTGGAATCTGTAAGCAATAGTAGATGAAAGGATGAATGGACCCATAATGATGATAAATCTGGAAGTTGTGTCTCTCGAAGCCAATGCCAAAACTGAAACTAAAACTGCCCATAGGATGAGTACCATTAAGATTCTGGAACATTAACCATTAAAAAATGACCCTCAAATGAGAAGAATCTAAACCAATGTGGATCAAGAACCATAAAATCCCAACTGAAGTGTGAACCAAAGCAAACCAACGATGTGTCTAGCTAAGCAAGAAAGAAGCTAAGGGAAACAACATGAAACTAGAAAAACTTATACGAGTTGTCACCAATACATATACTGGATGCAAGAACCCCCCTTAATGGAACTTTATATCAGTTTGTTATTACAATACCCAATGATTGCAGAAGGAGAGAATGCAAAACTAGAGAAACATAAGTGAAGATGTAAACCTAGAGCATGAAACAAAAATGAATGCATTCATAAAATAAGTTACAAATTTTCTATAAATGACCTTAGATCTACATAGAGGCCAAAACCAGCTTTCCAACACTGTGAAAATTGTGAAAAAAGGATAAGCGAGTCAAAAGATATGCTTCCCAGAGTGAAAACGGCAACATCTGACTTCTAAGGCTGAAAAAGGCATCAAAAATGAAAAAAAAAAAATCAGACCTACACCATTGTGTAAAGCTCAGAAACAGATTTTCGGTGATATCTCGTTTGCAAACAAAGGACGACGTATGAGAAAGTTATGCCCATTTCTGCGAAACTGCTCCAAAAAGGTCTGATTTGGCCATGTGAAGCCCTCAAGGGCTAAAAAAATAAGGCCCTTGGTTGCATGGGTGGACCAAGGGGCTAGTGGCCAGGGAGCTTCAATGCGGCCCCTAGTCACCCATGTGACAAGGGCTAGGGCTAGTGCTTGGGCTCTGGTCGCCCATAAGACCTAGAGCTGGTGAGTTAAGCCCTCAGGGGCTGACGGACTAATCTGGTGGTGCTACATGGGGGAGCCACCGGTGGCAGTGGTGCATCGGTGGCCGCCCAGTGGCTGCCGGGTGGAGCATTCCATTAAAATGGGTGGCACCAAATTTCAAAGATTTTTTTGATTTTTTAATGATTTTTCTGAATTTTTTTGATAATCGAGCCTCATGAAGCATGCCTGGGGGCCATATGGCCCTTGGGTAAAATTTTTTTGCCTCTCTGGATGACTGTGTCCAAATCAGATGAATTTTATATCAAAATAGGGGTTTTTGGGCACTACGAATCCAACGGAGAGGTCCGTTTGGGTGCAAAGTGCTCCAAAAATTAGGTGACCCCTAGATCTATCAGAAAAATCACCGAGCTTGAAACCCTTGCAGATCTGGAAAACGGTGATGAAAATGAATGAAATAAAAGTCATTTTTGACCTTTTTCAGTGCTCTGAATCCAACAGAAAACCCTGATCTGATCCAAGACGCTGCATAAATATTCTCAAGGAATGAAACCCTCGAGGGACCTCGAACAAACTCTATAATGTGTTCCTCCAAAAAGGCTGAGAAGGGGCTACAAATCGAGGCTCTAATACCATGTTAGAAACCAAGATCTGATTGCAAACCAAAAAATCACCTTCCACAGAAGAGAAAAATGAAAAATCAGAGATTTGCAAAAGATGTGCAAATTGATATATTCAAAATACAATAATTACAAGATAATGATTTGCTTTATAAAAGCAAAGATGCATAACCCTAATCTTATCTTGAGCAACAAGATAGCTCAACAAGACAAGGATAAAACCTATAATTTAAGAATTAAATATGCCTAAGTAAACTTATGCAAATGTGTAATTAAATATTAATTACACCAACACTTCACTCTTACTTTGATGAGTTCCCCAGTAAAAAAGAAACCCTTCTCTAATGATGATAATTACACTACCCTTTTTGATCAACAAGATAATGAACCATATGAAGGAAATATTTATACAACTAGCTATATATATCATACCCAAGGTCAAATATGAAGAAACCAAATGTATAATGAGACTATCAAGGAGAAAGAAGACCATGCAATCATACTATTTCTTTGAGGCATTTTTTCAAATAGATCACTTCCTTGTCTATGCTACCACATTTTCCATACATGTCTACCAAAGAATTTTATCAAACAGTTCACTTCTTCGCTGCTATGGCTAAAAGCCTAAAACAGGTGCTTCTGAACAAACTATGGATGCTTGGAAAAAAACTATCAAAGCATAATAGTAAGCAATAGCATAGACAAGGAAATAGCCTAAAATTGACCTAGGCCTGCAAGTTTTGTTTTCTCCATATTTCTTCCTAACATAATTAAAATATTTAATTATGCCCTATGGTCCAATTTCAACTATTAATTAAATAATTCATAACTATTTAGTTAATTCATGTCTTTTATTCCTCTTGATTATTTTATTTATTTATTTAAATACGTCGCTAATTGTCTAATGTCTCTCTATGTTTAATTATCCATTATTTCATCTTGATTATTTAAATAAATAAATTTTATTTACTTATTTAAATATGTCATCAATTTGTAAATTTATTCTCACAATTAAATAGATTCTTTAATTTATTTAATTATTTTCCACTTTGGCATTCTCTTAATTTTAAATAAAATTATTTATTTAAAATTGTCCCACTTTCTAATTTTCTATCCAAGTAAATAATTAGAAATTAATTATTTACTGTCACATGGCCCCACCTTTTGAATTAAATTAATTTTTAATTCAAAATAACAACTTTCTCTCTTAAATCAAATAATTTTTATTATTATTTGATTTTCTAGCTCTCTCTTTTTCTGTGCCATTCTTATCTCCTTGTCACATGCAATTTTTTCCCTTGATTTGATTTTCTAAAAAAAAATCTTGACCATTCATTTCAAATTTACCCTAATGCTGCCCTAACCCTAATTGTGGGTTGTCATATTCAATTTTAACCATTGATCTTAGGGCATTTTCCAATCTTCAATCTTGGCCATTCATCCAAAATTGACTTTTCTATAAAATGGCAATTTTGGTCTCATTTGCACATCTCTCAATATCTTGGCATCTACATCTTATGCAATTTACATCTTAGGCAATCTAAATCTTTTGACATCTTGAAATTTTGGCATTTCATAGGCTTGCTTCATAGTTGCTTCATAGTTGCATTGTGTAGCATTTTGATAGAATCCTTCAACATTTGCTTAGGATATTGACATTATCATAGGTTGCTCATCACAAATTTGAGGGTACACATAATATTGCAACAAATAGACAAGGTGCAATTGAGGTCAATCATGGAGGTTGAAGACATTTTGTAAACTCTTTCCTTGTTGTCATGTTGTTACTCCTTTGTGCTTCATTGCTTGCTTTGGGTTATCTTATTTTAAGCTCTAACCTGCTAACCTAGGTTTTTCCCTAAGCTACATTGGTGAACTCAACGCCTAAATCATGCCTTTTGCAAATTTACGTACGATATTTTTGTGTTTTTTTAGGTATAGGTATGACAGAACGCATTTTTTATTTCCTGAGCTGCATTCATAGTACTATGACACATTCTCCTTTCCAAACGACACATACGCTTTGTTGTGACGCATCTGATTTGTAGAACGATGCATTTGCTCTACTACGACGCATTTGACTTGCAGGTTGATGCATTTATCTGCAAATTTCAACCTTCGGCCCCAAGATGCATTTGCTGTGTAGAATGACGCATATGCCTAGCAATTTCTAGATTCTGCCCTGTGATGCATTTGACTTGCAGAATGACGCAATCGCTTGGTGAAATTTTATTTTTGGATTTTGCAAAATTTTTTCTAGATTTTTCTTTTTCATTTAGTAGCTTAGGGGTTTTGGGTTACTAATATTCTATTTCCAGAATGTGGCGAGGAGTCTAACCTTGTTTTTGTTGATTTTCTTATCATATTTTCAATTCCTTAAGCAAATAATCAACACAAAATTTTCATTCACATTCATTGGTTAAAATTTACATGCGTTCTCATGTCATGGGTTTAAAATGAACACAATCATGCATTGAAACTCATATGGTTAAAATGAACTGTCATCTTCATGTCATGGGTTTAAAATGAACTTTGACTTTCTCACATCAAGTTAAAAGTTTAAAAAGAACAAAGTGTCTTAAGTGTCTTCCTCACATTATAACTTTGGTAACTAAAATTTACAAGTGTCTACAATATGTGTAACCTCTATTCAATAATAGAAGTATCCTCTCCCCTTGCGCACTTGTGCGATCTTGGGTGCAAGAGAAACTATTATTGACTCTAGGAATTGGGCCTTCCTTGGTGGGAAAAAGTACTCACCCTAAGGAAACTCAAACTGACAACAAAGCTCTTTAACCGAGCTACTCCCGGCTAGTATACAAATGTGAATCCTACTAGAAAGCTTAGGATTACGATTGCAGATGTGTCACATGAACAAGTGAATTCCCCAAAATCCTGTTGAGCATAACCTCTTCAAGCTGGAATTCCTCCTTATTGGAGCTAATCTTGCCCCATGTGTGGCCACTCAAATGGGTGCTCGAACTAAAAACCTTTATGTAGTTTTCCAAAAACCCATCTATTTGCTAGCGCAACAATAGTCGTTGTCAAGGCATCCACATTATCGTAGTTCTTAGTAGAGGTGAAAAGTATGCCATGGGATATTTATGGAGGCTTGAAGCTTGGTTGACCCGAGAAGTGAGTGCAATGTAAGGGGGAGCCTGTGTGGCCAAGCTTCTGGATCACCCACTACGAATAAGTGCAGTTGGGGAAACCCACATGGAATCTAGCGAATAGAGTCCTTGCCTAACCTAGGATTGTGCTTGTATTCATTGTGCATGTTTTCAAATTTTGAAGACAAAATATTGTGTTTGCCTAGTGTTTTATGAGACATTGAAAAAATGAACACCGTTTATAGACTTGGAAACACTCATTCAACCTCAAACAATTCTAAAATTTTGCCAAAATTGCAAACAAACTAGACATTATTTAGAATACAATGCATTTTCTATTTCCTGTAATGCATTTGCTTTGCTAAGCCACATTTGAGACTTTCTGTGCTGCAATTTCTCTGCTAAAATGCTTTTTCTATTTCCTGGAACACATTCACCTATTCTACAATGCATTTGATTTCCTAAACACCACAATTGCTTTACTGTACCACATCTGTAACCTCAAATGATGCCTTTTCTTATCCTGAGACATAGTTGACATCCTGCAATGCATATGTGACCTAAAATGACACAATTACCTGTCATTAAGAAAAACACTGTCATAGTCCAAAACCCGAGATCAAACATTTCCAATCTTTTGTCAAACATCTTTTTTCCAGTAGCCTCTATTGAAAACCAGACAAGGAATTTCTCAAGACCTTCATCCTTTGCATCTTTTAGCTTGGATTTTTTCCATAGGTCCATCCTTGTAAATCTTTAGTCACATCCTTAGAATCCTTCATCATCATTTTCAATCATAAACCTATCTTTAGGTCCTCATCTTGTTGCATACTTTGGAATAGGAAAAACTTACCATAGTTTGTAAAATCCTTGCCTTCAAGATTAGGTTATCATTGAACTTAGTCAAAATCATTTCTTTTAGTCATTTTCCTTTTGTGAGACCTTTCCAACTCAAAAGTCTAGTTAGGAAACCTCACTTTGTCATCTTGTCATTTAGTCACACCAACAAGTCCTTTGATAATCCAAATTGAGACATAGACTAAGCTTTGAGTGGTTGAGTAAATCTTTTTGTAAAGTTCATCAAGATTACTTTGACCTTTTCATTTGCATACCTTATTCCAAAAACCCAAAATAAAAAATTAGTGTCATACCTTTTCATACTAGTCTTCATTGTCCTTTTGTCATCTCCTTTAGGCAACATTGTCATATTGCATCTCTTATTACCAAAAAAATCCCAAAATATAGTTGCATTTGCATCCCTTATTCAAAAAATCCAAAAAATATAGTTGTCATTTTCATCTTCCTCATTTGAGAAAAATCCTTATATGGTTGAAACTAGGCTCCAAAGGAAAAGAAGACAAATGGATCCTTTTGGGCAAGACACCAACCTAGCTACAATTTCTCTAATGACATGAACCAAAACATAGACATTGGGAAACCTTTCATCAATCCTTTTAGTGACATGAACATGCCATCCTCTTTACACAACCCCTTTGAACCATTCATACAGAGAGATGAAAATGAACAAGTATTTGTCAAAGAACTAGAAGCTACTGTCCAAAATCTTGATGTGGCTTCCTTTGTGGAGGAATTAATCTTGCAAGATAGAGAAAGATACTTAGCCATTATTTTACACCAAGAGGCTAAATTACGATGAGGGTTTGACATTAACACCTTAAGAGCAACCTCTCCTAATCATAATGCAAACAACAAAGCAAACTATACTTCCAACACTAGTCAACCCCAAAAAAATGCAAACAATACCTTCATTGGTGCCACCACCCAAAGTGCAACAAACACCATCAATACTACCTCTAATGGCACCTCCAATCAAAATAATCCCAACACGATCAATGCAACATCCATTGGAGGAGCATCATCCATGTCACAAGCCATGTCACAATCAATGCCCCTAATGCCAACAATTTTGTCACAATCAATTGGAGCTACCTTTGGATCCTCAACAATGGGGGAAAATTCTTCAAACCTCTTATTTGGAGCCACATCTAGCACCATGGGAATAACATAATAAAATTATTTAATTGGATCTTCAAGTAATTCCATGGGAACAAATCCATTCAACCCCTTTGGGAGAAATAAATGATGAATTTCCATTCCAGGACCCCAACCAAATGTCAATACTTCATCACAAGTCAATACCAATACCAATATCCCCGAAAGGAAAAACACCAACATTCCCCATGGACACATGTATCAATTTGGACAAGGTAATTTAAATACACAACACATGACTTCATTTGGAGACCAAAACACTCGGTCAACATATTTCGTAAATATCAACTAATACTGTAGGAATGCACATACCCACATATGCGTCATACATCCATACCCATCAACACATCCTTAATCAAAACATGCAATATCAACAACTTTCAAACCAAAACATGTCATACATTTCACAACAACACATCCCACAAAAAAATCAAAACACATTTTCACAAAAAATGGGGACTCATGGAATACCTACCACTAGCATGTGTGATGCTATGAACAACCCCATAATTGATACACTCACAACTCAACTTTCAACCTTGCAAAAATGAATGGAATACATGCAAATACAATAGAAAAAGACACACATCATATGACCTATGTCCATACCCTTTCGACATGAGCCTACACATGCCAAACTTCCCTCCTGGATACGTGGTGCCAAAATTCACTAAATACAAAGGTAAGACAAACCCCCTTGAACACATTTGAGAGTTTACCACCAATTGCATGGACATCGCCTATGAACATAATTATTTGATGAGACTCTTTCCTAGGAGTCTTGCAGGTCCTGCACTTGAATGGTTTTCCACCTTTCCCAAATGAATGAAGTCATGGGATGAACTTGCAGATAGATTTGTATCAAATTATGCTTATAACATTGACACCAACATCTCCATTACTAGTTTATGTACAATTACTCAAGAGGAAACTGGTGAGACTTTTATCCCATTCTTCCAAATATGGAGAAGTTTAGCAAGTCATTGCCATATTGAGATACCAGAGAAATAAAAATTTGACATGTTTTTCCAAAACTTCCTAGGCCCATTGAAATACGACTTGCAAGTTCATTGTTGCACCACCTCCACATACTTGGTCAAAAAAGGAGTCCAAATCAAAAAGGAACTTATTGATAAAGAGAACTTAAATATGGCCCTAAGAGCACAAACACAAACCCACCTGCTGACAAGAATAAATACTGGGTCAAGAATAAACACATCACAAATGATGGCATTGTTGATGCTAAGACAATAAACACAACAGGTCCTATACTCACTCTCAAAGGAGCTCAACCACAAAACATGCCATTGATCACACTGAAACCTACTGCAAATACCATCCAAAATAATCAAAATAGTCAAAACAATCTGAACAATCAAAACTAAGGACAACCATGTCAAACCAGGAAATTTACAAAGAGATGTACATATATTGCCTTGGGTGAACCAACTGAAGACATCCTTAAGAAGCTCCTCCAAAATGGTGTCATCAAATTGTAGGACCCTAAGCCATATGACCTAGGATAGTTTAAGCCATCTTGGTGGGATGACAATGTATTCTATGATTACCACCATGCAAAATGGCATAAAACCTCCTCTTGTCAACAACTAAGGAATTTGGTACAAGACCTCATTGAAAATCATACCATTCAACTAGATAGACAACAATTTGCTTCAAATGCATACCATACAATTCATAAAAACCCATTGCAGGACCATGGTTCAAATGCGGACCATATATCAGGATGGATTTACAAAGAAATGGAAGACCTACCTACCTTACCTATCCATATATATGACAAAGGTTATGAAATAGTGAAGGAAAAAGGCTATGATGGAACTAGTGGCCTTGGTAAAAAAAAACTAGATGAAGAGAACCTATAATGCCTTCCCAAAGACCAAAGTATCTTGGGTTAGGGTTAGGGTCACTTGAAATTGATGATCAATGTACCAATGTACTTTCAGGTGAGAGCGTAAATGTTTTTGAAAGTGTTGAGACTATCAAAGATTCCTCTACTGAAATTGACTCACATGAATGGGAATTTGGTTCTCGAAGATCCTTAAGTGACTTTTTCCTTGATGAATTACTCCTAGAACCTAGAGAACCTACTTTCAAAGAAATATTCTCACAAATTTTTAAGATTGATCCCTCACAGAATGATGAAAACCCTGAAATCCCAAGGAAAAGAGAAGACAGGGGTAGACTCTTTTTCCCTCAGAATGATGACAAGATTGAATCATCCTCTAATCCTAGTGGCCATCATTCTGACACACTTGTCCATCCATATAACCCTAATTTCCATCATTTGGACTCCTCTAACTCCCCACATGACACTACTGATCGTGATTCCAATCCATTTGTCCCTTATTTTTCCAATGAGTCTGACCTATCTGAATCAAGTGAAGGAGAATACTGGATAGAATCTGAATGGGAGTTAGAAGATGAATATTTCATCTTTACCCTTTCTGCATCTATCTACATGCTTTCTGGATCATCCCCACCATTTTCCAACACTGATGATGGTATCTCCTTAGTCTACCAACAACTTATTGACTGGGATAAACAAGGCCCCGATTATGGACATATTTTAGAATGATGAAGCCATTGCAGAATTCATGGGAATTCGTGAGGGCATACAAATTGGGGACCACAAGGCTAGAATTTCTATAGACTGATATTGTGCAACATACTTTGGGGAGACTATGCAATCCTCTAGTTGCAAAAAAATAAATAAAAAATAAATGAAAAAAAACATGTCTTTAGGTGAAAACTGAAAGACACCTTCTGATGATACAAAAGTAAAAATAAAGGACATATCTGAGGGTGAAAACCTCTTCGAGGCACCCAAGGATGGAGGATTGGAATTTCTCCTCATGACATAGGAAAAAATAGCAATTCTTATTAAGGACACCATGGAAGTTAATATAGCCATAGTAGAAGACCCTAAAATGGTTCTCTTTGCAACATCTTTGACAGAAGAAGAAAAACCTAAATTCCAAAAATTCTTTTTGGAACGTAAGATTAACTTTGTATGGTCGTATACTAATATGCATGGGTTGGATCCAGAATTAGTCTTACATAATTTTACCTTACTTCCAAATGCCAAACCAGTCAAACATAAGTTAAGAAAGATGCATCCTCAAATTGCATTATTAGTAAAAGCCGAACTCAAGTAGCTACTAGATGCGGGATTCATAAGATCAATAGACTATGCTAGTTGGATTTCAAATCTTGTACCTGTCACTAAGCTGAATGGTCAAATACACATCTGCACAAACTTTCATGACTTAAACAAGGCATGTCCAAAGGATGAATTTCCATTACCCAACATAGACATCATAGTTGACCTTACAGTAGGATACGAGATGTTGTTCCTCATGGATGGTTTCTTGGGTTATAATCAGATTCAGATTTCCCCTAAAAATCAACATAAAGCAACATTTACATGTCCCTAGGGTACATATTGCTGGAATGCCATGCCTTTTGGTCTCAAGAATGTAGGTGCCACATATCAACTAGAAATGACAACAATATTCCATGACATGATGCATACCTTAATGGAATATTATGTGGATGACCTTTTGGAAAAATCTATGACACACAAGAATCATCTTAGTGTGCTAGATAAAATTTTCAAAAGACTAAAAGAGTACAAGGTCCGCTTGAATCCTAAGAAGTGTGTCTTTGGTGTGACATCAGAAAAACTTTTGGGATATATAGTTTCACACAGAGGCATTGAAGTAGATCCCACCAAAGTGAAATCCATAATAGACATGCCTCTCCCAAAAGGAATAAGTGAGCTAAGGACATTGCAAGGTAGATGACAGTCTATCCGATCCTTCATTGTACAACTAGTAGACAAGTGCAAACCATTTCAATATCTTCCATGCAAAAGCATCTTGTTTGTATGGATAGAAAAATGTCAAGAGGCCTTTCAACACATAAAAGACTATCGATTGTCACCACCTATCCTAATGCCACCAATTGAAGGAAAACCCCTGATTCTATATATTTCGGTGACTACTTCAAAACTAGGGGCATTGCTGGCACAAAATGACTATAAGGAAAAATAAAGGGCAATATACTACAGCAGTCAAACATTAGTCAGGTATGAGCTGAATTATACATCTATAGAACATGCTTTTCTTCCAGTTATATTTTCTACCTATAAGTTAAGACATTACATGTTGAATCACAAGACACATCTAGTGGAAAATATTGATCCCTTGAAGTATCTCCTAAGTCGAGCAACATTGACAGGTCGTTTGGAAAAATGGGTTATGATATTGAGCGAGTATGACATATAGTATGTGGAATGAAAGGCCATAAAAGGGCAAGTAATAGCATACCAACTTGTAGATGCACTTGTGGAAGGAAATCACCCTCTGATAGCAGATTTCCTTGATGAGTCCATCTTTCATGCTAAGCTGAAATTGCCTTGGAAACTCTACTTTGATGGGTCTCATACTAGTCATGGCTTGGGAGCAGGTATATTGTTTATCACACCACAAGGAGATTCCATCCCTAAGTCATTCCAAATTGCTTTTCCATGTACAAATAATGTTGCAAAATATGAGGCACTTGTCACAGGACTCTGAATGGCCATAAAATGGAAAATCTAAACACTTCTAGTTTTCAAAGATTCTTAGTTGGTCATTAATCAGGTCAATGATGATTATGAGACCAAGGATGAAAATTTGCTGCCCTATAAATGTATGGTCGATATTTTTCAGTCATATTTCTGTATACTCACTTTTGAGAAAATTCCCAGGGCACAAAACAAGGCCGCGGAAGCAATGGCTACAATTGGATCTCTGCTAGAAATTCCTAGCAATTTGATGCAATTTGAGTTCTTGGTGGAACAAATTTTGGTTCCTGCATATGATATTCTAGAGTCATAAATGGTTTGTGAGCTTGGTGGTCCCAGTTCACCATGGTATCAACACATCTATGATTATCTCCAGTCCCAGTCCCTTCCCCTAAACTTTTCCAACAACCAACAAAATAATTTATCTGCAAAGTCGCCTGATACACCATCATCAGTGACACCTTATACCATCGTAGCTTTGACAATACCCTTCTTCAATGTCTCAACACTGACGAAGCACAAACAACCTTATGTGAGGTACATGAGGGTATATATGGATCTCATTCGAGTGGCCCTACCTTACCTAGGAAGATCATGAGACTTGGGTATTGCTAGCCGACAATGGAAAAAGATGCACTTGAGTTTGTCAGAATGTGTCACCAATGTAAAATACATAATGATTTGATTCATGCACCAACACAGTAACTTCGGCTGATCACTTCTCCTTGGCTCTTCACATAGTGGGGACTTGACATCATGGGAAAAATCCATCCTACCTCATCCAATGGCCATAAATTCATTATCACCACCACTAAGTATTTCACTAAGTGGATTGAATCCATCCCCCTCACATACATAACGAGCAAGCAGATCTCCAAATTCATCCTTAACTACATCATCTGCTAGTATGGTGTCCCACAGTCCATCATCATAGATAACAATCATCCTTTCAAAAATCAAGACGTCTGTGAGTTGTGTGAATGCTTCCACATCCAACGCCATTTCTCCACGCCTTACTACCCGCAAGGAAATGGTCAAGCTAAGGAATCTAACAAGATAATTATCAAACTTCTTAAAAAGACAGTTAATGGCATTGGCCGTGACTAGCACATTTAACTCAACCCTAATCTATGGGCTTATCGCACCAACATCCACATGCCTTTAGGAGCCACATCATTTTCCTTTATCTTTGGAGTCAAATCCATCTTTCCCATCAAGGTCAAAATTACTTCTTTAAGAGTCTCCCTAAAGGGCTTGATCAATGATGAATAGTATAAACAGTCATGACTGCATGAGCTGGAAATGTTTAATGAAAGAAGGCATAATTCCTTGAATCATCTACAGGCATATTAGAATCACTTTTTCTGTAGTTACAACAAGAGAGTCATGGTTCAAAATTTTGACATTGGCGACTTGGTCCTAATGCAGAATTCTAAGAATCAGTTTGACAGATAGAAACTCGACAAGTTTGAGCCTAATTGGTTGGGTCCTTATATCATCACTGCCTCATTTGGTTCTAGAGCTTACCAGCTAGCTACTCCATATGGTGAACAGTTAACCAAACCTATCAACAGTCTACATCTTCAAAAATTCTACACATAGCATCAAAGAGCTAGGCTGAAAACCCTAAAAATACAAAAAAAATGAAAAATATAAAAAATCATCACCTTGATGAAAACTTGGAAAATAGGCATCTTGGTGACACCAAAAACAAATAAAAAATAAGAAAATAAAAAAAATGACAAAAATAGTAAAGAGAAATAATTCATCTAATAGTGAAAACCTAATAAATAGGCACTTTGGATAAGTACCATGGTGAAAACCTAGCAAACAGGTGCCATGTGTAGTCGGTCTTTGCTTTGCCATCTATTGTCACTCTATCTACCTTAGTCCATAATAAACACCCACTTTCTGACACTATCACGACATTTAGCCATGACATCTAACCATTTCTTTCCATGGATGACAATGGTTGACATCAGGTCTTGCATACCATCCATTTGTCACCTCAAGCATCCCTTTTCACATCCTTCAACTTGGCTGGTTCTTGACCTGACTAGAGGCAATCCTTCATCACCTGACTGTAGTGGGTATTGCACATGGTCTTGTCAATTGAAAAAGTCCTGAAAATAGACAAAAACATCATAAAAAGTCTTGAAAAAGACAAAAACATCATAAAAACTCATGAAAAAAGAAAAAAAGCATCATAAAATGTCCTGAAAAAAGACAAAAACATCATAAAAACTCATGAAAAAAGACAAAAGTATCATAAAATGTCCTGAAAAAAGACAAAAACATCATAAAATGTCTTGAAAAAAGACCTAAAAATAAAAAAATGTCCTAAAAAGAGACCTAAACTTCATAAAACTCCAAAAATCTAAAAAAATCAAAACATGTTCAAAACACAAAAATATCCAAATAATGATTGAAAATCCCAAAAAAAAAGTCATAACTTGTCAAGTCACTCAAGTCAGTCAGTCCATGTCCTTGTCGAACTACGTTGTCTCTACACATTTTCTATGTAGGCAAGGCTCACCTTTGGGCCCTCGAGACATTAGGTCAATCCTTTTAGGTTTGTCAAAATAAAATAATGACTCAATCTTTGGTCATCGAGACGAAGTCATTAGTTGTGTCTAATTACGAGGTCTTTGAGTGTATGATGTAGGCAAGGCGATCAATTGATGAGCCCTCAAGGACACACTAGGTCAATCCATTAGGGTTCATGACACTGCACTGGCACACATCAAATGTCTTTAAGTCAAATTATTCTAAATCAAACAAATTCCTAAAACAAACTTCTATAATCATTTAATCAACATGGCAATTACATCACCATGTTAATGTCGGCATATAGTCAATTCTATCACCTAGTAAACTTTGGTCAAACCTAGTCAAAACAAGTCAATTCAAGTCAAAATTAGTCAACTTCAGTCAAACTCAGTCAAAACCAGTCAAACTATCATCTCTTGGTTATTCTTCATATGTGTCCTTCTGAAGAACAACCCCTGTCATTTATTTATGCCTTAGGATGTGTCCTTCCTAGGCATCGTCACTGTCATCTAACATTTTGAGGGATTCTCTTGGAATTCGAGGATCAATCCTCTTGACACTGACATCATTTAGGATGTGTCCTTCCTAAATTTGGCATTACTTGGAAACTTTGGCATTCGTCACCTTGACACCATCAAACCTTGCATCTTGGCATCAAAACACTTGACATTCAGACATACTTTACAAACACTTAGAAAACACTTGGAAAACACTATCTTGTCATTTTGTCCTTTTATTTTTTTTATCATGCTACTATTTCCTTGAGGATGTCCTGACAACAGGATTTAGAGGAGCAGCAACGTATCATGATGATTGGATTGTCTTGTCTTTTTCAAACAATCATGTTGCTAGTTCCTTGAGGATGTAATGGCAACAAGATTTAGAGGAGCAATGACATTCCATGGCTTGTCTCTCTTGTCTTTCTTATTTGTGGTTGGTTTTGACAAAAATACTGGAGCAATTGTTCTCTTAGTATGAGTTACGATCATCTGTGTCTACGATTTCTTGTCTCATGTGATGGTACAATCTTGCACACCATTGATCTATGTCATATCATGGTGTTTGTTGGCCATTGCAATAATCCACCCAATGATGATTACGAGCAACAATTATTAGTTATTTGGTAATATGTTAAAGGATTTTGTCTTTGCACTAACATCCATCTCCTTATGTCTTGTCATTTCTCCTCTTTTGTCTCCTGATGATATCCTATGACATATAAAATATAATTGCATACATGATAATATAGACATTGCATAAGTTCATCACACATTGGAATACATCGAGTTACATCATGCATTAAACATTCATTCAGGCATACATTAATTAAACATGTATTCACACATGTGCATCCACATCATTAGCATACATATATCATTTGCATCCATCAATTTGCATTCACATAACATATAAGTGCATTTAACATTTCCATACATCATCCATATCATTAATGAGTAAACATCATAAGGCATCACATATCGTATTATCCATACATATAGTCATACATAAATGAATTTACCATTAGCATGGAATCCATATAGAACAACATCATCATCATCGTCATATAACCATCACATAGCATAATATCATCATGGCATATAAGCATAAATAACCATCATAATTGCATACATCACATGACATATAAAATGCATCATCATAATAATAATAATAAATGCATATATATCATAGACATAATCACATCATAATGCATCATCACATAACATAAAGCATATAGGCCACTTCAAAACTGCATCATATATATAATCTCAAAAATCATGTCACAGGATTAAGTCATGAGATATCCCAAAAATAGAGCTTGCGGGCTGGATGGTCAAAATATAAATGTCATCACATGAATGTCTGAAACATAATGTCAAGATAACAATCATAATTCCCCTAGGCTATGCTCTAATCATCCCCTTGAGGAGAAGACCGAGGCGACTGATGCTCGGTAAGAGGAACTGATGGCATCATGGTCACAATGGGCAGAGTCTGGGATGCTAATGGACCTATGGTTGTATGCTTTGATTTGTGCTCTAAGGTGGATGAACCATGGTTGTGGCTAGATCTATGACCCAAGGAGTGCCTATGGCTGTGATGGGATCGATGACCTGATGAATGCCCTATGGAGGTAGAACCACCCTGACTGCTCTGACTTCAACTACTGTGTGTTCGACTACTACTACCTAACCCAATCCCTGTCCTGCTTTGAGAACTCAACAAACTAGGCTCCCTTTGATCAGCTGACACTGCTCTCTCATATAACATATGATACTGGCCCCTGCTAGAATTGACTTTGGCTAACTCCCTCACAACATCCCCACCTAGTCTGACACATAACTCTACAAATCTTGCACACCAGCTCTCCATCTCCTGCCGTAAGATCTCAGCTTGATCTCTCTTGACCCATGTCACCTCTAACTCTACTTGCAAGGATCTAATCTATGTTGTAGCCTCGTCCAGTCTCCTCTACATATCTACTAATCTCTAGTCCATAGTAGCATCGTGAGGAAAAGGTGGTCATCTAGGTATATCATTGTCTCCCTCCACCATCTACTCATGCAGCTGCCTCTCCACCTCATCCATAACATCCTCACTACTAATATCCAACTCCTCATCATCGTCACCCCCAATAGCCTCCTCCCCTCCATTGACATCTAGGGCCTCCTCTACTATGTGCACCTCGGCCTCCACCTCTGCCTCCTACCTCACCTCAGCCTCCAGCTACTCCTCCTCTTGTCTCACTCCCTCATCCCTCTCCTCCTCAAGCACCTCAAGGATCACATCTAGTGGCACCCTCTCCACACACTACCAGACTCTCCTACCCTATCTCCCACCATCTCCTCCTCTCCTCCTCCTCCCTCCACCCCCACCATCTCCTCCATCATTTTTGTCATCTCCTCCACCATCTCCTCCACCTCTCCCCCCTCTCCCTTCATCCCCTCTTCCTCCATTCCTCCCCCTCCCTTTGCCACCATCTCTACCTCCTCTATTGCCTCATCGTACCTATGGTATAACTGAGCATCTATCAACTGGTGTGGGCCCATTTGGATCTTTCAATAGTTGTGGTCTATGTGCTTGCCACCACATGTCAAACTCAGTTGTCATCCATGGGTTTGATGGGCCTCCTCTCCAAGCCCACTGTTGTGCCGCCAGCCCATCAATCTGCTGCTCGGCCAAAGGCAATGATATGGCCAGTCCCCACATCATCTCCCATGAAGACCTAGCATAATCTTGTGTCCCCATAGGTACATACTGATGCTTCCTAAACTACCATAACACCTACTAGGGCAGGTACATCTCAATGATAAGCTATGAAAACACTGTGCGACCAATGAGATATCTAAACTGTTTGCAGAATGACAAATGAGAACCCTCATCGTCCCACTATGCACAATCTCTATATGGTCTCCAGAAAAAGGCCATCAAAGTATCAATCCTATGCCACCAATATCCTCTATCCTCGACTCTGGTCTATTGTAGGGCACCCACATACAAGTATACATAAGGTATCCCCTCGACAAGCTATCTCTGAATAGGTGGTTGGAAGATGGGAATATGCTCCCAAGCCCAGATCATAAGTAAGGTCATCTTGCAGCTGATGCTATGTGCACCTCTGTATGCCACCTCATGCAAGTGATGATAAAGCATCCCAAGAAGACATGGCCCCCATGCAAATATAGTTATGTCCCACCTCATCCTCACGAGCACATCTCCCCATTTGATAGGGAACCCATGTTTGCGGTGGTCTGGAATTAAGAAATTGACAATCATTCTACATAACATCATATCCCATCAAGGATAGTGCTCCACCATGAACTCCCACCAAATATCATAGCCCTCAATGCCTAGTCCAATATTGTCATCGGCCTCGTAAAACTCTGTGATTTCCTGTTGGCCCCAGTGTGGATCATAAACAACTCACTCTCCCCTGATTGGAAGCTGCAGAATCCATTACACATCCTCGAGTGTCATAGTGGCCTCTGTTGTTGGTAGGTGGAAGGAACATGTCTCTGAATGCCATCCCTTTTCCAATGCTATTTGAAGTCCCCTATTTTCCCAAACAATGGGCATATAGGTCACATAGTATAGTCCTAGCCGCATTAGTCATCTATGCTCTCTATCTCGTAACTGATCTCTAAAGGCATATGTCAAAGGCCTGAACTTGTGTGTATAAATGGGTGGTATTCATTTCTGCACATGTAGAAATGAGAGTTAGCACATCATTAAACATCATTAGGGTATGTGCAGGATCATCATGGAAAAAATAGGCCCTTAAGTGGAGATGAAATTTAGAAAAATCAGAGTTAGGCAACTTGACATAAAAATTTGAATAAGTTATCTATATTATTTTAAAAATATGTAGGAATAGAATCTGTAGCAAATTGAATGTAGTTTCTAAATTACTAGGTTTATTTTTTTTAAAAAAATCTATTTGGTGAAAATTTGAAATTTCAATGCAGTAGCACTTAAATTTCAGCGAAAAAATAAGACGTAGGTGTCTATCTGACCACCCTAACCATAATAAAATGATAATATTTTTTTATAAGATTTTAGATATAAGTAGAGGACTCATGTCCCGATGTGATGCATATTTTTTGTAATTTTTTTCCAAGTAAATAATTAATTATTATTATTTTATTACAACTTTTAAAAAATATTAAAAACTCGTATGTCTGACCACCTTAACTTGGTCAAAAATTCATGAAATTCAATTTTTTTTAATCCTATATTATGTGAATCATAGAATGTGACACATGTTTTGGATTCAAAAAATGTGATACCATTTGAAAGCTATATATTTTTTTCAATTAACCTATCAATCAGGACTTTAGTCGTAATTAAAATAGAAAATGAATAATAATAATTTATTAAATTCAAAGTAAAGCATAATTTATATTGGTGGAAAGCTAAGAATCTCCTTTAAAAACTCTTTTTGTTTCATCAATTTTGGGTAAAAAGAAGTCGTTAGCCACATACCCTACACATACCCATCATATCACCACTTTTTGGCCCATCATGATCTTGCACATACCCATTAGTACCATCTATCTAATCAAAAGAAGCAGAAACTAAGTCTAAAACTAAGTCAACTTTGGTCAAAGTCAAATGTGTTGCGTCAATGACATTGACATTGCGCTAAGTCATTTGCATCATTTGGCTCTTCATTTGCGTCACGATATTACGTTTGCATCACACAAGCTCACATATGTGTCATCTTATAACACATGCATCACTAAATCTATCATATGCATCATTTTCAAATCAATTGCATCAAATTTCCTTGCATTTGCTTTGCAATAGAATGATTGTGTCGCTATAACTATCACTTGTGTTGCCCAATGGCAATTGTGTCTCATAAGCTTACAAATGCGTCACTTTCAAATGGACTCCTCATGATTACATTACAATGCATCAAATGCGTGCAATGCGAACGCTAATGCATATGCATCACAACACATTCTTTAGCCTAATTTCTAGCCCTAAAAAAACACGTAAAATGATGAAATGACGAAGTGGGTAAGGCATACTTACCGGTACCTATGCGCCCTTTGGCCATTTGAAAGTCTGAACAATGTACCTGTGGTGCTCGATTCCTGGAATCACCATCTTCATGCGAAGTCTCCTCTCTCTGAGCTCTCAAATCTCCAATAGTAAAAGTGAAAATGAATTAACTTTTTACCCATTTTGAACCTATTTATAGGGTAAAAGTGGGATTTCCTTCAAAATTTTATTACTAGAGGCTCATTTGACCACCTTTGACTAACCCATTGGTTGTCTTAAACACGTTAAAATCCAAAACCAATCGTGCCATTGATTTTCTAGACATCAAATTAACTTATCAGGACACTTTCCAATTTTTTCTGTCGTCGGGCCAAAATTTCAAAATTTCCTCGAGGGGGCATAGATACTCCATACCTTCGCTGGGGCATGTTTCTGACTGAATTTTTCTTTGTCACAATGCAACAAGCTACATTATGACAAAGAGGGGAAAAATGTAGACACATAAAATTGACCTAGGCCTGCAAGTTTTGTTTTCTCCATATTTCTTCCTAACATAATTAAAATATTTAATTATGTCCTATGGTCCAATTTCAACTATTAATTAAATAATTCATAATTATTTAGTTAATTCATGTCTTTTATTCCTCTTGATTATTTTATTTATTTATTTAAATACGTCGTTAATTGTCTATTGTCTCTCTATGATTAAATAAATTCTTAAATTTATTTAATTATCCATTATTTCATCTTGATTATTTAAATAAATAAATTTTATTTACTTATTTAAATACGTCATTAATTTCTAAATTTCTTCTCATAATTTAATAGATTCTTTAATTTATTTAATTATTGTCCACTTTGGCATTCTCTTAATTTTAAATAAAATTATTTATTTAAAATTGTCCCACTTTCTAATTTTCTATCCAAGTAAATAATTAGAAATTAATTATTTACTATCACATGGCCCCACCTTTTGAATTAAATTAATTTTTAATTCAAAATAACAACTTTCCCTCTTAAATCAAATAATTTATATTATTATTTGATTTTCTAGCTCTTTGTTTTTTTGTGCCATTCTTATCTCCTTGTCACATGCAATTTTTTCCCTTGATTTGATTTTCTAAAAACAAATCTTGACCATTCATTTCAAATTTACCCTAATGCTGCCCTAACCCTCATTGTGGGTTGTCATATTCAATTTTAACCATTAATATTAGGGCATTTTCCAATCTTCAATCTTGGCCATTCATCCAAAATTGACTTTTCTATAAAATGGCAATTTTGGTCTCATTTGCACATCTCTCAATCTCTTGGCATCTACATCTTATGCAATTTACATCTTAGGCAATCTACATCTTTTGACATCTTGACATTTTGGCTTTTCATAAGCTTGCTTCATATTTGCTTCATAGTTGCATTGTGTAGCATTTTGATAGAATCCTTCAACATTTTCTTAGGACATTGACATTATCATAGGTTTCTAATCACAAATTTCAGGGAACACATAATATTGCAGCAAATAGACAAGGTGCAATGGAGGTCAATCATGAAGGTTGACGACATTTGGTAAATCTTTCCTTGTTTTCATGTTGTTACTCCTTTATGCTTCATTCTTGCTTTGGGTTACCTTATTTTAAGCTCTAATTTGCTAACATAGGTTTTTCCCTAAGCTACACTCGTTACCTTGTCTATGATACCATATTTTCCATACATGTGTACCAAAGCATTTTATTAAATAGTTCACTTCCTTTATGCTATGGCTAAACGCCTAAAATAGGTGCTTTCGAACAAACTATGGATGCTTGGAAAAAATCTATCAAAGCTTAACAGTAAGCAATAACATAGACAAGGTAGTGAGCTATTTGAAAAAATGCCTCAAAGAAATGTGGTCTCATGGTGATGTCCATCACCATGAGACCACATTTCTTTGAGGATTTTTTTCAAATAGCTCATTGGCTTGCCTATGCTACCACATTTTCCATACATGTCCATCACCATGAGACCACATTTCTTTGAGGCATTTTTTCAAATAGCTCATTGGATTGCCTATGCTACCACATTTTCCATACATGTCTACCAAAACATTTTATCAAACAATTCAATTCCTTGCTGCTATGGCTAAAATCCTAAAGCAAGTGCTTTCGAACAAACTATGAATGTTTGGAAAAAATCTATCAAAGCATAATAGTATGCAATAGCATAGATAATGCAATGAGTTGTTTGAAAAAATGTCTCAAAGAAATGTGGTCTCACGGTGATGTCCATCACCATGCGACCACATTTATTTGAGGAAGTATTTCAAACAACTCATTGCCTCTTCTATGCTACCACATTTTCCATAAATATATACCAAATAATTTCCCTCACCATGAGACCACATTTATTTGAGGAAGTATTTCAAACAACTCATTGCCTCTTCTATGCTACCACATTTTCCATAAATATCTACCAAATAATTTTATCAAATAGTTCACTTCCTTGTTGTTATGGCTAAAAGCCTAAAATAAGTGCTTTCAAACAAACTATGGATTCTTGGAAAAAATCTATCAAAACATAATAGTAAGAAATAGCATAGAAAAGGAAATGAGTTTCTTGAAAAAATGCCTCAAAGAAATGTGGTCTCATGGTGATTTCCATCACCATGAGACCACATTTCTTTGAGGCATTTTTTCAAATAGCTCATTGCCTTGTCTATGCTACCACATTTTCCATACATGTCTACCAAAGCATTTTATCAAACAATTCACTTCCTTGTTGCTATGGCTAAAATCCTAAAGTAGGTGCTTTCAAACAAACTTTGGATACTTGGAAAAAATATAACAAAGCATAATAGTAAGTAATAGCATAGACAAGGCAATGAGTTGTTTGAAAAAATTCCTCAAAGAAATGTGGTCTCATACATCACCATGTGACCACATTTCTTTGAGGAATTTTTTCAAACAACTCATGGCCTTGTCTATGCTACCACATTTTCCATATATGTCTACCAAATCATTTTATCAAAGCACACTAAAAAAAAATCAAACAGTTCACTGCCTTGTCTATGCACCACATTTTTCATACATTTCTACCAAAGTACTCAAAATTTTGTTGACTATCTCATATATTATAAGCCATGACCTGCATCACTATTCTAGTTTTCATAATTTAATAATGTTGATTTATTTCTAGATGATGTAGGCAAAGACACCTCCCGATGTTCATATGGCAATGGAGCATGGTGTATCTTCAACAATTGATAGCTTGATGCCTTTGATGGTGGTATGAGGAAGATTATTAAATTTCAAATTACATTCATTGTTATAGTTGTTTATTATTGAAAAATCAAATGATTATTAATTTGTAGTTTAATTTCTATCTGGATGGTTTCTATGGGACATTAGAATGCCACAACTTGATCCTGCTACTGTGGAAAATGAGGAGAGAGATCATTTGGAGGTAGTAAGTGATTATTTTTTAAAATATTTCATTTTTTATAATGATTTTTCTATATATTAATGTCTATACTTTTTATTGTAACAACTAAGGCTCCATGATGAACTACATAAGAGGATCAATCCTCAGATTCAAATTAGACCACTCTCACATGCGTCTCCATCCCTTTGAAGATCTAAGGCTGACCGTGAGCTATTTCTTCACCCAGAGAGGAATTAATTTTAATTGGGTTCCTTTGTTGTATGCCTATACAACATTTATGGACATATATTTTGTATTGTATATAATTGACATTGTATGCCTATATGGCATTCTTGTAAGCCTATATGGCTATTTTGTATGTATGTTATACTTATATCAACATATATTGATGTATGCCTATATGGCTACTTGGTTAATACACATTTTTTATTGATGGTGTCCATATTTTTATTATAAATCCATGATTCAATGGATATTTGTAGTTGGTTTACTTCAAATATTTAAAGACCAGTTGTAGTACATGGACTCTTCCTTTATATAATTGTAAATATATAAAGTTTAAACATTATTCTCTTGTAAGATTATTGAACATTAAATCAATCATATGAATATAATAATGCATGATGCAATCTAACACCTAGGTCTCTCTACCACTACACATATAAGCCCATACTCTCTAGGATCATTATAGCATGGTAAGGAAATTCATGTAGTTATACAATAAACTTTTAATTATGTAACTAAAAATTAGCAAGACATTATTACATGTCACCTCATGCCTCTAGAAGTTTGTCATATATTTCTTGGAAGACATCTACCATTCTACATGTATGCTTCATGCTACCATTCCACATGTATGCTTCACGCTACCATTCATGTGTATGCTTCATGCTTCTTGTGTATACTTCATATGTTCACATGTATGATTCATGCTTCCTATGTATACTTCATGTTTTCACATGTATGCTCCATGCTTCCTGTGTAGACTTCATGTATTACATGTATTCTTAATAATTCTTGTGTATATTTCACATATTACGTGTATTCACGTGTATGCCTCATACTTCGTGTATTATGTATATCTATTTTTTGCTTCATGAATAGATGTATCTTCAACAAGATTACTCCATGTGTATTAAAAATGTTGTTTCTCAAAATGCTTTCTAGGTTGATAAGCACTAACATAAAAGGGAGAGAAATTTATCATTGAGAAAGACATCCATAACATCCTTGAAGAATTTAATTAAGAATACAACCTTAGGAAATATTGAAAATAAATTAATTTAGGTTCTCACAAATACTGATGATACAATTTAGGTTATGACATTTCAAAGGCGAAAAATTGTGACCCTTCAAATAGGAAAGAATATGAACCTTTTATAATTAAGGGTGGTGACCATGCCTAGCTTAGATGTGCCCAGCTGGACATGTTGGTGCTAATGGTTTGGCCCCATGAAGAAAAAAATAAAAAGTAGCCTACCTTGCAACTTTAGTTCTATATGCATCTAACGTTTTTAGAGCAATATAAAAAATTTCACCATAGGAAAATACCTTAGAGATATCAAAAACTAAGAGAGGATATTGTAGAGGGCCCCTACTTGATCTCGTAGCCTCAGAATAAATGTTTCTAAGTGTCATGGTTTCTAATTAATAGCTTGTCAAATTTTGTTTCCTTTTTGCACTTTGGTCTCTTAAGATCTACTTCATTGGTACAATGTAGCTTAGACTATTTCAACATGTTTGGGTGAAAATAGGACTTTTATTAGCATAAACCCACCAATCTGGACATGTGGAATTTTCAGTTTGGTTGCATGACAAAGAGAACAAAAGTTACACCACCTTGCAACTTTGCACTACATGCATTTGATGCTTTTTCTATCAACTACTCGACACCATGGGAAAATTCCTAAGAGATCAAAAACCGAGAGAGGTCATTGTAGATGAGCCTTACATGTTCTCGTATCCTTAGACGAAATTTTTCTAAGTGACATGGTTTTTGAGTATTAGCTCCTCAAATATTGTTGTCTTTTTGCACTTTGGTCTATTAAGAGACTTTGCTGGTACATTGTAGCTCAAATTATTTTGTCATGTTTGGGTGCAAAACAGGACCTTGCATAGCATAAACCCACCCAGCCAAATGTGTTGGAACTGTCGGTTTGGTCACATGACGAACAAAAAAAAAGTTACACCACCTTGAAACTTTACACTACATGTATTTGGCACTTTTTCCATCAACTGAAAACTCGACACCATGGGAAAATGCCTCATATATATCAAAAACCGAGAGAGGTTATTGTAGAGGGGCCCTACATTATCCCATAGCCTCAGATAAAATGTTTCTACGTAACACAGTTTCTGAGTAATAGCTCCTCAAAGATTGCTCCCTTTTTTGCATTTTGGTCTCTTAAGAGACTTTGTCGGTATAATGTAGCTCAAAATGTTTCAACATGTTTGGGTGCAAGAAAATACTTGTCCTAGCATAAAACCACCAATCCAAACATGTTGGAATTTTTGATTTGGTCACACAAAAAATAGAACAAAAGTTACACCACCTTGCAAATTTACACTACATGCATTTGATGCTTTTTCCATCAACCGAAAACTTGACACCACAAGCAAACTCCTCAAATATATCAAAAACCAAGAGATATTATTGTAGAGGGACCCTACCTAATCTCGTAGCCTCAGAAGGAATGTTTCTAGGTGACACGATTTTTGAGTAATATCTCCTCAAAGATTGCTACCTTTTTGTATTTTGGTCTCTTAAGAGACTTCACCATTACAATGTAACTCAGATTGTTTGGGTGTGAAACATGACCTTTCCTAGCACAAACCTACCCATTTGGATGTGTTGGAATTGTCAGTTTGGTCACATGATGAACATAATGAAAGTTACACCACCTTGCATTTTTACACTGCATTCATTTGACACTTTTTCCATCAACTAAAAACTTGAAACCACAAGCAAAAACCTCAAAGATATGAAAAATTAAGAGAGGCTATTATAGAGGGGCCCTATGTGATCTTGTAGCCTCAAATTGAATGTTTCTAAGTGATATGGTTTTCAATTAGTAGCTCCTCAAAGATTTCTACCTTTTTTCATTTTGGTCTCTTAAGAGATTTCACTGGTACAATGTAGCTTAGACTATTTCGGTGTGTTTGGGTGCAAAATAGGACCTTTCCTAGCTTAAAATGACCCATTTGAATGTGTTGGAACTATTGGTTTGGTCACATGATGAACAAAACAAAAGTTACACTACCATGCAACTTTATGTTGCATGCATCTGACATTGTTTCCATCAACTAAAAACTTGACACCACGAGCAAATGCCTAAAAAATATCAAAAATTGAGAAAGTTTATTGTAGAGGGGACCTATGTGATCCTGTATCCTCAAATGAAATGTTTTTAAATGACATGATTTCTAAGTAATATCTCGTCAAAGGTTGCTTCCTTTTTGCACTTTGGTCTCGAGAGACTTCGCGAGTACAATGTAGCTCAAACTTTTTCAATGTGTTTGGGTGTGAAAAAGGACCTTTCCTAGCATAAACCCACCCATTCAAACGTGTTGGAATTATGAGTTTGGCCACACAATGAACATAATGAAAGTTACACAACCTTGTAACTTTACACTGTATGCATCTAATATTTTTTCCATCAACTGAAAACTTGACACTACGGGAAAACACCTTAGAGATATCAAAAAATGAGAGAGGTTATTGTAGAGGGTCCCTACATGATCCTATAGTTTTAGATGGAATTTTTCTAAGTGACATGATTTCTGAGTAATAGCTCGTCAAAGATTGCTGCATTTTTGCATGGTCTCTTAAGAGACTTCATTGATACAATGTAGCTTGGACTATTCCAACATGTTTGGGTGCAAAACAGGACCTTTCCTAGCGTAAATCTGCCCATCTAGATACATTAAAATTGTTTCTTTTGTTGCACAATGAATAGAGAAGAATCTACACATGCACCTTCCTTAACTTCTCAAGAGCAGAAAGAATCTATTCATTGAATATATTATCTATCTCATTCATTTTGGTCTACTTATTTTTCAAGTTTTTCTAGAGAAGACTAACCTCCTTTTCTTGATGATAAAATATTCTTCTTATCTTTTAATTCCTTTTCTAAGAGGTTAATTTTAGTCTTCAGTTATTTTGTCTCATTTTCAACACTTCCAACTATTGCTTTTGCATCTGTAACTTGACCATCCAAACATTTTCCCTCATCTCTACTACTCTTACCTATTAACATCCCCTAGGATTCCTTTTTGTGATCGTGTAACTTCTTTTTCATATCTTTTACTTTGAGCTTTGGATCAGTTGCTCTGTCATCTATGCTTAGGACAACAACATCCCTTTGTTTGATAGAGTTTTCAATGTCTTGAATACTTTCATGTTTCCACTGCACCAATTCTCTTTTTTTGCACTTACATTTGATATTATTTCTTCCTTATCATCTATTTCTAGTTTTATTTTCTCCATTGAAGTCTTAAGTTCAAGAATCTTTGACTTCATTTGTTCAAATCCACCTATAGTATCATCTCTCACTTTCTGTGCCTGCACAAATTCTTACCAAATACAAAACCTCTTGAGTTTTCCCACTTCTCCATTTCAATTTTCTCATTCCACACACTAACATGAACCTTCCTTGAAACTTCTTGAGAGCAAGAAGAATATCTTCATTCAATACATTATCTATTTCATTCACTCTGGTCTACTTATTTTCAAGTGTTTTTAGAGTAGATTTTCTTTTTAATTTCATATATTCTAGTACTTGCTACCTCTAGTTTTTCATTGTCATTTTCCCATTACACATACTGCACATGCACCTTCCTCAACTTCTCAAGAGAAAATTCCTTTTTTCATTTCATTCATTCTACTAGTTTCTCTAGCTATGCATTTTCATTTTCCCATTACCTAGTTATAAAGGGTGGTTATTGATATTTGGATATGGAAGGTTGTGATGATGATATGTGTTGTTATTGATAAGATCAAGAAATTGGATTAGAATATTGGAGATGTTAAGGTATGAGGAGAAGGGATATAATATTGACATTGTGGGATATGTGATGAAATGTTTTGGGCATGTGAGGGGATTTTGATATGTAAGTGTGATTGAGATATAATGGATGGAAAGGGGATAATGATGAGAAGGGGATAATGATGAAAATGGATATACAAGACCAATATTGTTTCAAGCTAAACTAGATCATTGATTTTGATATGTAAGTGTGATTGAGATAGAATGGGTGGAAAGGGGATAATATAAAATGGATGGAAAAGGGGATAATTATGAGAAGGGGATAATGCTAAAAAGGGAGATACAATACCATTATCATCTAGGAAAGGCTTGGAGTTTCCAAATCAAGCTTGGATAATCACTTGAGAAAGGCTTGGATAGACTATGTTTTTTCTTACCTAAGCTTGGATAATCACTTAGACAAGGCTTGAATATGCTTACTTAGGATTATTATTGGGTGATGAGATAGGATAAAAGATGATAAATATTGGATATGATATGATAGGATAGAGATTTGATAGAAAGATAATGAGGATCAATGATGAAAGCAATGATGATGATAATGATAAAATGTGTAGTGTAGAAAAACGTCGTCGTTTACATTTTCACACCTAATTTGGGAATAATTAATGTTAAAATGAACCTAATGTCACCTTGATCTAGTATTGTAATGTGTTTTATGCATTCAAATTGGGTTTAGGATCCTTTTAAGCTAAAGGAACCTAATTTTTCCTTAATTTAATATTGTAAAGTGTATTTATTTACACCTTCACATTAAGTTTAGGGCCCTTGTAAACTAAATAAACCTATTTGTGCCTTATTTAGGGTGTTGTAAAGTGTATCCTAACACTTTCACACTAATCTAGGGTTTCATTAATAAATTGGGCTTCTTTATGCCTTATTTGGCCTTATTTTGCATCCACAAGCCTTAATTAATGCATCTTTCTAAGGATAATCTTGACAATTACCAATATCTAATCATAATTCGTGTGTTTTTGGATTGTATGGCCCAAATTTAGTGATTTGGGACTCATATGCCACCTTGGGCATATGAGTCCCACCTAAGTTTTGGGGCCTTGATCCAAATTTTGCATCAATCTAAGCATTTCTTGGAAAATGTGTCCCAAAGCTTAGCCTAATGGGAAATGTATGAGTCCCAATGTGCATTAAATTCAACATTTTTTAGCATTTTAGATCTTCTTTCAATCTTCTATAGGTTTCTAGGTGCACCTCTGTACTTTTCCAATTTATTGTTTTGATTTACATTCATTTCTAGGTCATTTATTCAAGTATTGCACATCATTAGGTTTGATCATTAGGCCTTGCATGTTAGTTTTATTTCCAAGCCCTAGCTTGGTGTTGAACCCTCTTTTAGTCTTTAATCACACCCTAGGACATCCTTATTGTAGATCCCTTTCCCCTTTACGTCCTTGGATTGATATCTCTAGGGTTTCCTTGAATGAGAAGTGAAAAAAACTTGTTATATGTCCTAAACTATATAGTGATGATTTTCCACCTTTCATTTTGGTGAACTTGCATTTAGAGCACCTTATTTTTTGATTTGGAGTGCATCATAGTCCTAGATCTAGTTTTCATTAACTTTGCATTAGGCTTCAAAATATTGCATTAGTGAAAGTGCATATAGGTTGCATTTTGGCATCTTGCACCATTGAGTTTAATTTGAAATCTGCATTATCACTTACCTTAGACATTATCCAAAATGGAAAACATAATATTCACACAGAATTTACTAAAAATGGTGCAAAAACCCTAATCTAGGACTCATACGCCTCTCTAGGTGATTTAGTCCCAATACAGGAGATTTTACCTACTTTCTAGGATTTCTATGGTGACTATTATTCACTATTTGAACCCTTGAAAAACCCCGACTGGGACTCATACGACCCTCTAGGTGAATTAGTCCTAGATCAGCCCTAAATCTATCTTTTACAACATTAAAAAAATCATTTTTACACTTCTATTTGTTGTCATTATCTATCTGTTTTAGTTGGCTAAGTTTTTGTTGCATGCATTTCATTAGATCTAGCTTAAATTGCTTTCATTTCAAGTACCTATTTCAATTGGGGATAGAAAAGAAATATTGGACTTTTGTTTCATTAGTTCATAGTTTCATAAGATTAGATTACATTTAGAATTCATTAAAAAACCAAAAAAAAATAAAATAAAAATAAAAACATCAAAAGAAACAAACACAAAATGGTTAACCTTAGAAAAATCATATCTTTCAAACCCTTTAGTAGTAATGAATTTGAGATGTTATATGAAGCTCTTGATGACTTCATCTCCCCTAGATCATCCACTAAATCTTTGATACAAAAGGATGCAAGCATCCAAAATCATGACAATCATAATTGTTCTTCTCCCAATACCTTTCCTATTAGTGATGAAGATATCTTGGTGAAAGGAGATACAATCATTGAGAATCATGAAATTCTTGTTTTTCTTCCTCCCCCCCACTTGGAAATATATTAGGACACATGAAGCTGAGATCATGGCCACTACTTTACCTAGTCTCCATTCATCTCCCAACACCTCCCCTACTTGTGAGAATGCTTTAGTGAATAAGGATACAATCGTGAATGATCATGACAAACACATTCGTGTGGAGGATATGCTGATATTAAGAGATCCAATAGTTGAGAGCTATTACAATCCTAACTCTCCTACTTGGGGATAAATTATAGGACATGGGGATGTAATTTTAGATAACCATGACAATAAAACCTTTCCTTCTCCTATTATCTCTTCTAGACACGAAGAAGATAGTTTGGTGTTAGAAGATATCCTTATTGAGACTCATGAGAATCGTGTGCCTCCCTTTAATAATGCCCCTACCATTTGGGAAGACCTATTTGAACAAAAAATTCCAATCAATGGTAACCATGAAACTCATAGTTATCCTTCTCTTGATGCCTCCCCTATGTGTGATGAAGCTACTTTACAAAATATAACCACAGAATGTAATGAACCTCTTGTTTTTTACTTTCCTAAAAGCTCTCCTACTAGGATAGACATTATGCCACAAGCGAATGATATCTTAGAGAAAAAATATGAAATTATGGACAAAAATAAAATTTGGCCCTCTCCTAGTATCTCTCCTATTGGTGAAGAAGGTATTATGGTGTTAGAACATTCAATCAATTAGAATCATGATAATCCTAGGGAAAAAATTATTGAACAAGAAAATGCCATCATTGATATGCAAGAAAATATAACCATTGATAAACCCTTTACTTGTGATGAAGTTTTTTTAGAAGAACCCACCTTTTAATGTCATGAACATCTAGTTTGTTTCTCTCCTAAAAAATCTCCTAATAGGCAAGGTATCATGGTGCAATAAAACAACATTGAAACACTTCCTTCAAACAATAGTATTATGGCTTCCTTAGATGAAGATGATGAAGTGAAATTAAACTCCTCTTCACTAAGATATCATGAAACTAAGGATAATTATTTTGATGTTATGCACATTATATATCCCTTGACACCAACCACACATGTAGAACCCATACAAGAGAAAGAAAAATAAAAGAAAATTGAAGAAGCCACAAAGTTATTGGAAGATTCTTGGGAAAATTTTGATTTCATACCTATATTCATGGGATAATACAAGATCATAACAAAAGAGTCTAAAAAGGGAAAAGAAGAAGAGGTAATTTCAATAAAAAATTTAAAAGCATCCACTTCAACCACTTTCAAAGAAAGGACAACATACACGACAAAATATAATGAAGTTGATCATGAACAACCACTAAATTCAAAAACAGTGAAAAAGATTTATGGAAAAGGTTATGAACTTATGAAAAAACTTGGGTATAGTGGAAAAGTATGTGGTGCTAGAGAACAAGGTATCCATGTCCCTATAGAGCCTGAAACATAATAAATGACTAATGGTCTTGGTTATTGTCCCTTGAAAGAAATAAACAAGCCTTCATTCAATGTCAACACTATTACAAAATATTCTTCCAAGAAAAAATTAACTTTAGTGCATCCTAAACTGATAGATATCTCATTAAATATGCATCAACTTGATACTTTGTTTACTCATCATAATCAATAACTATAGTTTATGCGCCTTGACATGTAATAGTTGTAGGATCATAGCATAGTAAGTATTTCATGTTTTAAATTCATCACAAATCATTTCCTTTTTCCAAGGAGCAACATATAATCATCCATTTTCAGCTCACCTTTTTCCCTTGGGGGGCAAGGGGTTAGGTAGCCTTGTCCTAGTATGTCACTTGTCATTGTCTCTTTGGCTAGTTGACCACCTTCCATGTATATATAAGAGTAAGCTTAGTCTGTAGGAGACATTCCTTAAGTTGGCTTGCATGTGATGTAATGAGTTTTGGGGGAAACCCCTTATTCATGATGTAGTTAGATTTGGAAACATATGACTTGGCATAAGGATTTCCAAATAATATCTCACGTCTTCTTCTAATTTAAAGCATTTTGTCACAGTAATGGTGTTATAAACCACTTTAAAGTGGGGGCATACATTGACACTCATATTTCACTATGTGGTTTTCTTTATTCTTGTGATGCATCCTTCTCTTGGAGGTATCATTGGGTTTGATTTCCTCCAAGAGCACGATATTTCTTTGAATTGTCCTCTCTTGGAGATAGTAGGCACAATGTTCCCTAAGAAGAGACCTTACATGAACTTAAAAAAACTCCTTTGAACACACCTTACACTATTTTTCATTTACAACAATTGTTATGTGGCCACCTTTCATAATACACTTTGCTTGCCTATGGAGCCATCTTGTTTGTTCATGAGTTTCAATCATATGAAGCTTTACTTTCCTCATGAAGCTTAAAGTTCATTATTATGTGGTGCCTTGTCAAATTTATTAGGAGGTATAGATTTGGTATGGGTAGCGTATGATGAGAATCCTAAACATGGGCATGATTTTCTCATTATACAATGAGAAGTCGATACATAGGCATGACTTTCTCACTAAGCCACCCTTTGGATACTCATCCAGTGGACAACCTGAAGTTCCATTTCCTCAAAGTGAGCATGCATCTTTGGAAAAACATTTTAAATATAATCCACATGTGGGACAAACAATCAAATATTGATCTACCTTTTCTTTCTTTTCCTTTCATATTTTTGACATTGCATGCTTGTGTATCTTGTTTTGTTGTATATCATACACCTTTTGTGTGTCCCTTTGTACTTATGTTGGTTTGGTGTAGGATCTTGTATCTTGGGGGCTTGGCCACCCCCTTTAATCCTTTTCATCATTTTTCATCCTCATTGGTACACTCATAATCCTCTTGAATATCTACTTTAGTGTGAGTTTGAAGCAAGTTCCTCCTCTCACTAAAGTGGGGGCTAAATGTAGTGTAGAAAAATGTCGTTTAAATTTTACCACCTAATTTGGGAATAATTAATGTTAAAATGAACCTAATGTCACCTTGATCTAGTGTTGTAATGTGTTTTACATATTCACATTGGGTTTAGGGTCCTTTTAAGCTAAATGAACCTAATTTTTCCTTAATTTAATGTTGTAAAGTGTAATTATTTATACCTTCACATTAAGTTTAGGGCCCTTGTAAAATAAATAAACCTAGATGTTCCTTATTTAGGATGTTGTAAAGTGTATCCTAACACTTTCACACTAATCTAGGGTTTCATTAATAAATTGGGCTTCTTGATGCCTTATTTGGCCTTATTTTGCATCCACAAGCCTTAATTAATGTATCTTTCCGAGGATAATCTTGACATTTACCAATATACAATCATAATTCATGTGTTTTTGGATTGTATGGCCAAAATTTAGTGATCTAGGAATCATATGCCACCTTGGGTGTATAAGTCCCACCTAAGTTTCGGGGCCCCAATCCAGATTTCACATCAATCTAAGCATTTCTTAAAAAATGTGTCCCAAAGCTTATCCTAATGGGATTGATATGCCTAGCTTGGAATATGAGTCCGAGTGTATGTTAAATTCAACATTTTTGAACATTTTAGAGCTTTTTCAAGTTTCTAAAAGTTTCCACGTGCACCTTTGTACTTTTCTAATTTACTGTTTTGATTTACATTCATTACTAGGTCATTTTTTCAAGTCTTGCACATCATTATGTTTGATCATTAGGTCTTGCATGTTACTTGTCTTTCCAAGCCCTAGATGGGTGGTGAACCATCTTTCAATCTTTAATCACACCCTAGGACATCCCTATTGCAGATCTCTCTCCCCTTTACATCCTTGGATTGAGATCTCTAGGGTTTCCTTGAATGAGAAGTGAAGAAAACTTGTCATTCTATGTCCTAAACTATAGAGTGACAATTTTCCACCTTTCAAGATGATAAGAGTAGGCTAATGGAAAAAAATGACCAAGGTCTAAGGATGATGGTTATGATTAATAACTTATGATAATGAATGAAAATGCTAAGATGAGGGAAATATGATATATTTTGGATGGATATGGTATCCCAAGTCCGATCTAGGGCTGCAAAGGTCAAGTTTCTAAATTGAGGTCTCAAGATGGTCAAATGGTGAAACCATAAATATGCATATAATCTACCCAATATTCACTGTATATGTGTAAAAATACATCAAAAAAAGAAAAAACATATGTAAACTTGGAACCAAAAAATATGTAAATTTGAAATATAGAAACGAAGGTCTAACTATCAACTACAATACATTAATATCAATAACATGAATTTACAAAATCAATGTGCATACTTACAAATTAATCCAATGAACCATCCAGGTCTTCTCTACTCTTTATTGTGTCAAGTATTATCTCATGGTTAGACTCACACATATTCCACAAGGTCTTGTTCAAAGGTCTACCTTGATATTGTATCAAGTGAAAATTGGATCCCATGACAAGGTTTGATTAATGAAGAATATTTTGATGTGTTTCAAAGTCCTGTAATAGCCAAATGTTAACACTGTTATGTGGGTACCTTCTAAGCCATGTTCTAGTAACAACCACTGATCCTGCGGGGTATTTTATTTTTTCTCCATCTGTAATTGGGGTCTCCAATTTCTTTTTGGCCTAAATATGACACAAGTAATAATTTTTTCCCTCTTCATTGTATTCATTTGCAATAACTGCATAAAAATGCCCTACATTGATATGTGTAGAAAATTAGATGAAATTATTCAACATTACAAAAGCACTACAAAGTAAGATAATATTAGGAATTTCAAAAACTATGCAATTAGATATATTTCCTAGTTGAACTAGATTTGGTATGTGGTCAAATTCAACCAATGATTCCATCTATTTCAGTTCCAATGTCATCAGGGGCCGATATGTGTCAAGTGGGCTAAGAAAACTTAGCCACCATTCATCAACCCACTCCTTTAACTCACACTCATTCCAGGATTGAATTGTACATGAATAAAAGCATGCCATCTTCTGCATATGGATACTCCATGAACCTAAATTTGAGCTTTTGAAAGAGTGTAGCTCACTTGATCCTATCAGTGTATAATAATCCACATATGGTGCAACATTAGTATCCTCGATCAACTAAAAAAATCTATGAACTGAAGAATTCCCTTCATTACCTGGACCCATCAAAGAATTACACCACTTGATGATTGATTTTACATTTGTTAACTTTACATTGTATTTATAATTTAACTCTTCTCATGCTATTGCTCATTTGATACATGCTCATGTACCATCATGCTCCCCCTTTCCATGCCCAACCTCATAAAAATTCCACATATGCTGAACACCTGTAATATTATGCATCATGCTCAACCAATAAAACATCTGTGAGTTCTTGAATTGTGATGTACAATTATCCAAACATATGATATGTTGACTGAATGATAAACCCCATGTAGCCAAATCATTGTAGAACACTTGAAATCAACCTTCCACGAACTCTGTAGAATGTGTACGATCATCACTAATATACAAATGATACTCCCTTATGATCTTTCTATCATCCTCTACACTATCATTTTCATGAATGAAAGTGATGTGCATAAATATAGAAACCTCTTTGGAGTTGTAAGATTGTGATTCCACCTCACACTATGGCTATAGACTGTAGTTCTATACAATTTCGATGACTGAAACAATGCTGCCAAGTGGAAATGTGTCCTTGCATAACTTGAATTGCAAGTCCAATCATCGAGATCTATGGGTATTCCTTGCATACTCATACATTATAATATCACAAAATGTAGAAATAAACTGATATATTGGAATCTTTTGAATAACCAAATCACACCTTTTTACTTCTTTACCATCTTTTGTATTGTAGGCCACTATTTTATACTTTCTGAACTCTACTAGTTCATTTTCAACTGCATGTGTTCTTTCCATATGTTCACATATTGGCATATGTTGCAAGCCACCACAATGCTGACATGTGTCCTCCAAGCATAATTTCCTATTAAATATTTGACCTTCCTCTCTTTCATATAAAATTGTTGATATGAATTCTCTTGAAGATGTAGGTGGGGCATGTATTCCAGAATCTTGTAAAACATTGTTAATATGCAAATCTAAACATATAGACCAATAAACATCAAAATGGTTGGAAAATTTAATATGTAATCTACAACAACAAGCAGTGTGTGTGATTTATTTTTACATAAAAAGGTTTTAGCATTTCAAAATATCTTTGAAATTTTTTAACTTAAGGATACATCTCTATAAATTTACCAAAAAAATATATTTGAGTCGCATCCAAAAAATGCTTTGGATGTTGCTCACAATTTTTCTACCGATTCTCCTTCTTACCACATCCCTTTGATTTAGAGATACCCTTGTGTAATTCTTCCAAAGTTTTCAATTAGTGATCTCAATGCTTCAAAAATTGGTTTATCTTTTTGTGGTAGTCTCCCCGAGAATGCTCGTAATTCTTTGGCACCTTCCAATGGGTCTTGGTAAAGTTTTTCTATTAATTATCAATGCTTGACTTGTATTTCTAATGAGATGAGCTTTCTTCATTTGATTACTTATTATTGTCAATGTAATGACACATCATGTGACATTACTATATTTTGTGTGTGAGGTGTTACCCACACTCTCATAAGCACTCATTAGATTCTTCACAATATATTTTTCACTTGAAGTCTCCGATGTTCTCAACCCAAGAATAAAATGACGGACCTAAAATTTATACTTCACACCATTTCAACAAATAGTTGACATCTTTTGATCTCATTTAATTTCTCAAAGTACACTCTCCAAATCTTATTAGCATATCTTCTACAAGTACACTTTGGAATCTTATCTTCCATTGGCTACAAAATATTCTCATCAATATCAATCAAATACTTGGGCTTTCTACACAAAATTGTAGGTGGTGTTCTCAAAGGTAAATTTTCTCAACATTAGGAATTTCATCAATATTTAAATGAGATTGGATAGATGGAATACCTTCGATCAAAGATGGAATAGATGACATACCTTGAAGTTGAGATGGGAAAGATGGCACACCTCCTTCTTCACGGGTGAGTGATGATGTACTTTCAACTCAAGATGTGGTAGATGGTGTCCCTCCATCTTTACTTGTGGTAGAGGATGTGTCTCCAACTATGATATTCAAATCTCTCATAGCACGAAGTTTTTTCATTCGTTCCCTTTGTGCCGCCAATACCATATCTCTCATTGATTGTTAAGGTTCCTCTTCAATTGGCATGTCTTCGACTATCGTGTCCAATTTCAACTTCTCAAAAAGTTCCCTCATATTTGCTGCTTTCTTTGCATTCTTAGCTTTTTTCTCTTCCTGTGTCGGTTTAATCCTTGATCATTTCCTCGACATGAATTTTTTTTATTTGTAGCATGAAAAAGAGATAAATATTAGTTCCTAAAAAATGAATCCATAAAAATAAATGAAATATATTTCATTCAACCCTTCATACAAAATACATACAATCATCATGTAGAAGAGTAAATGTCACTCAACCATGATGAATAAAAAAGTGCACTAAGAACACAAGGAAAATGGAAAGCTAAATTTTTTGAATTATTTCTACCTTCCAAGAATTTATCATGTGACTTTGCTCTGACCATTTTCTAACATATGAGCTACCAATATAATTTACACAAATAGACATCTATGCAAAATGTGGTAGCATAGAAAAAGCACATGAATTTTTTGATGTAATGCCTTAAAGAAATGTGGCCCCATGCAATGCCATGATTGAAAGATATGCACAAAATGGTTTTTTTAAAAGACATTAAAAACTTTCAAGAAAATAAAATTGGCAAGTGTAAATCATATTCCCCAACTTTTTTCAACATCCTACCTTTGGAACAAGGTATGGGCATCAATCAAATCATTGAAAGAAAGGGGGATTTTTTTCAAATGTTATAATTGCAACTCCCTTGGAAGACATGCATGTGAAATGTGGAAGCATGGACAAGGCATATGAATTGTTTGAAAAAATTCATCAAAGAGATATGTCATGGATTGCAATGATTGCGGGATATGCACAAAATACATTTGTTGAAAAGGTTTTGGAAACTTCCTAGCAAATGCAATCAGTGGGTGTCAAGCCAAATTCTACAATTACCTTTGTCAAGATTCTCCCTACCCATGCCAAGAAAGGATCTTTGGAATAGGATATGACATCCATCAAAGCATTAAGGATAGAGGATTTTTTTAAATTTATAGTTATAGCTTACCCTAGTAGATGTGTAAAAAATTGTGGAAGCATAGACAAGATATGTGGATTGCTTGGAAAAATGCCTCAAAGAGATATGGTCTCATGGAGCATAATGATTGTAGAATATGCACAAAATGGATTTATTAAAAAAAATTTAGAATCTTTCAATCTAATGCAATTGGAAAGTGTAAATCCAAAATCGACAAGCTTTGATAACATTCCCCTACATTTTCCAAAATGGGCTATTTCAAACAAGGTATGGGCATCCCTCAAAGCATAATGGAAGGAGGATTTTTGTCAAACATTATAGTTGAAAATTCCCTATTAGACATGTATGCAAAATTTGCAATCATATACAAGGAATATGAATTGTTTGAAATGATACCTCAAATAGATGTCATCTTATGGAATGCACAGATTGCAAGATATGCATAAAATGAATATTTTGATAATATTTGCTAGCATGCTTCCTACCTATGCAAAAAATGGGAGCTTTGGAATAGGTTATCGAAATCCATCAAAGCACAATCAAATAGGGATTTTGTCAATATTATAGTTTTAGATGTTTTGGTAGACATGTATGCAACATGTGGAACCACATACAAGGCACATAAACTATATTACATAATTCCTTAGAGAAGGGAAGAAAGGAAGAATCTATGTGGATATTGCAGCAATGCAAACCATGATTTGTTTGGTTGCACAAGAGCCAAATGATACTATAAGAGTAGCCAAACCACTAAAAAGAGTAAATAATTGTGTAGTTAAAATTTGCCAAGAGGGGCTAAGGTTATAATGAGAATTTTCAAAGGAACCCCACTTGAATGCTCATAGATGTCAAAAAGTAAAAATAAACAGTGATGAACATGGAATACACATTTTAACAAAATCTAATCTAATCCCTTAGAAAAATCTAATGCATTTGATTAAGGCTATGTATGTTGAGCACTCATAACTTATCATACTTAGCAAAATATAATCCCAAAATCAACATAATAACAAAATCAAAGAATTATATTAAGCATGTATGATAAGGGATGATAAAGAAACATAATATAATGAAGGAAAATGTAAATAACATGTATAATGACTTGAGTGTTAGAGTAATAAGTTTTTTCACTTAATTAATTTAATCATATTGGTTAATTAATTCACTTATCACTTTAGTTACTTAAGCTAAACTTAGGCACATTAATAATTAATTAATTATTAATTATTAAGTGTGCACACTAGGGTTTCCTTTTAGGGTTATGCATACATTGCTTTTATAAAGAAGTTCATCTCTTGTATTTACTCAATTCTTGAATATTATTCATTTGCACATCTTTATGAAAATTTCTCTTGCTCTTTTTGTTTTTCTCTTGTGGAAGGTATTTTTTGGTTTGCATGTCTGATCTTGGATTCTAACATGGTATCAGAGGCTTGATTTGTAGCCCCTTCTTAGTTTTTTGAAGAAATTGATTGCAGAGCACGTTCAGGGTTCCTTGAGGGTTTCATGCCTTGAGCTTATTTCTAGAGCATTTTCATCTCAAATCAACCTTTCCATTAGTTTCGGAGAATCCAATAGATGAAAATTGACATATAACATGCCTATATTAGGCATTGGTTGTTCATGAGGCAAAAAAAATTTACCCAGCAGGTCGTACAACCCACTAGGTATGGGGTATGATTGCAGAATAATTTTTTTTTTAATTTTCTATGTTCTACAATATTTTTTCATCGGTCTTATTAATCTTTTCAGACTTTTTGCAAAATATTTTTATTGGCCATCAAGTATTTTGATTAGGCATTATATTTTTGGTGGCATGTATTTTGGGGGTTTTATTTTAAAAATCTGACATACAATTTTTGGGTACCTTCGTACTAGGACCTGTCACATCCGACAGTCCTTGGTCGGCCCCATCAGCCACCTCCCGCTAGCTGATCTTCCCTCACTGTCTGCCAGCCATCCACTCCTACCAGATCTACCTCCTACTACCGCTGTAGCCTTCCCACCGACGTTCTCTAACCTCTTGCGAGCCCCCAAGGTTCAACCCTTGGTCACTTGCAGGCACCAAGGCTTATCTTTGTGAGCAGCACTAGGAGCGGCGCCACCTTTGCCCAACCTACCTGCCACCTGCTTGGTGGCAGGATTCTTTTTTGCACGATCAGCACCCACAGTCATATGGGTGACCACTTGCTAGTGCCCAGGTGCTAAAATTTTGTGCCTGTTTAGTCTTTGTATACCATGATTTTCCATAATACAACCTTTTTTTTCATTTTTCCATAACTTTTTGCCACAGTGTCAAAAATCTATAAACGAGATACCATTGGAAAGTTGATTTTGATGCTGTTCTAGTGGTGTAGTTGATTTTTCTAGTTTTTTCTCCAGATTTATTTTGCAAGCCTCTGAAGTTAGATGAAGTGGGTTTCACTTCGAAGGGCATATCTTTTGACTTGGTTATCCATTTTTTTCCATTCTCATGGCATCAAAAAGTTGATTCAGTCCTCTACATAGATCTGAGGTCAATTTTAATCATGGAGGCAGATGTGAACATTGGTTTGTGCATGCACTCTTTCTTGTTTTCATGCACTAGGTTTGTATTTTCTCTTTAATTTATGTATGTTTTGCATGTTCTCCTTTTACAATCATGGGTTATTGTAATAAATGAACTTATGTAAAGTTCCATCAGGGGGGCTTCTTGCATAATAATTTGATTAGAGTGTGGTTTCCTTGCATGCACTTTGATCTTATCTTCATATTGATGACAACTCGTATGAGTTGTATCTGGATTATGTAGTTTATTTTGGCCACATCTTGCTCATAGCTTGACACATTTTGGTTCGCATCAGTTCACATCTCAGATTGAGAGCCTATGGTTAATGATCTTGAATTATATTAGATTCACATTGGGTCACATCTTAGTTTGAGAGCCATTCATTTTATGGTTAATGTTCCAGAATCTTCATGGTACTTGCTCCTATGGATTAGTTTTAGTCACAGTTTGGCATCGACATTGAGATACACAAAGCTTCTAGATTCTTTCATCATATCATTCCCTCTTATGGGGGGAATCATTTATACATCTACTGTTGCTTCATAGATTCCAGGGTTGTTCCAGTTTGTGAGTTTTTCAATGTTCCATGGCATCGGGTCTGATGTTGCATTATCATGATTTTATCTGAGTCCTTTAGTGACTCTCATATGATTTCTTGTAAATAGAGGTATCTTTCCTTGCTTTCCATATTTAGGATTCTAGTGTTACTCCACCAGTGTTCTTCCAGTGCTTATTTGCAATAGGTCATCTCATTGAGGGGGGGTTTTGTCCCACTGGGTTTTCTCCTCTTTCTCATTCATTTCATTTGTACATGGGTACCTAATCAGGGCTTGTTGTTGGGACCCATCTTTGCTTTCATGCATCTTTTACTTAGTGTTTTTAGCTACTTCCTAAGTTCATCTTAAGGGGTGGTGTTAGAGTAATAAGTTATTTCACTTAATTAATTTAATCATATTGGTTAATTAATTAAGTCACTTATCATTTTAGTTACTTAAGCTAAACTTAGACACAATAATAATTAATTATTTATTAATTATTAAGTGTGCACACTAGGGTTTCCTTTTAGGGTTATGCATACATTGCTTTTATAAATAAATTCATCTCTTGTATTTACTCAATTCCTGAATATTATTCATTTGCACATCTTCATGCAAATTGCTCTTGCTCTTTCTGTTTTTCTCTTGTGGAAGGTATTTTTTGGTTTGCATGTCTGATCTTGGATTCTAACATTGACATACCTTAAAAATGGAGATTTGAATGGAGAAATTACCCAATTATGTGTAGTCTTTTTTTCTTCTTGCATAAAACTCCTCAATAATTTGAGATTTTCACAAACTTGCTTCCTTTTCAATGTTCAATTGTATATAAATCTAATAGAATTACTAAAAAATATACAATTAACCAATGTATAATGTTAAATTTCTACAATTCAATCATAATTAACATTGCAAAACTATAGATTCGACACTGGTGGGGTCTTTTTCAGCCTTTGTTTGCTGCTTGCTTTGGGTTTTTTTCTGGCTGCTAGCCTCCTAGTGTTGTTGGTGTTGGTGAGTGTGTGCTTTGGGTTCTCTGAGGTGGATTGGTTAGAGGATGGGCTCATTTTTGGTCCTATTTGGTGTGGTGGGACAGCTTGGATTCTCTTTATGCTAGCCTGCTCTATATTTTTTTTCTCCTTAGTTTCCCTTAGCCCCTTTTTTCTATTTGTTTGGTGGTGCCCTTTCGGTGGTTCTTGCTCTGGGTGATTTTTTGTTGCTCTTGGTCTCCCTCTTGTGGACTAATGGTGCTTCTCATTGGTTGGTTCTATGTAGTTTTGGCCTATATTTGGCCCTGAATGGCATGCTGGGTTTTTTTTTTTAAATTTTGGCCTTCTCTTAGCTTCCTTCTTGTTTGGGCTCCCCTTTCCCTCTTGGGTCTTGTTTGCTTCTGCTCACTTTGGGCTTGGGTCTCTGCTCTTTGTTTCCTTTTTTTTGTTCCTTCTACTTCCATTTGTGTGTTGTTTCCTTGTGGTGTTGTGAGGAGTTGTTGTTTGGGTTTCTCCTCTTGCTGTTATTGATTACCCAACTGATTTTTATGCTAAAATTTGGTTTGGTGGCTCTTTGGCTATTGTTTAGGTCTTTCCTTTAGTCTTTGAAGTTTTTATGGTTAAAGGGGGTTATTGGGTTATTTTGGAAATTGGTACCAGTGTTTCTCTTTGGGGTTCTCTTTGGGGTGGTGACTACCCTAGTTATTTTAATGGACTTTTTTTAGGTTGTTGATTTGTTGATGGCTGGGTTATGTTTATGGTTTTATGTACAGGGCTAGTGGTGTAGGAGCACCCTAACAAGAATATGCCTCCAAGAGGCAACTTCAAGTTTTTGAATTAAATATGATTACCTTATGTTGTAATAAGGTAGATTATACCATTTTGAGTTAGTTTTAGGTCATTTATAGTCATGTTGGAGTCATTGGGCATAAAATGTAAAAGTTGCAAAAGTTGACCAATTGTTGTCATAGCAATATTGCAAAAATGAAAAAATGCCAAATCATGGAATATCAAAGGTTAGGTGGTTGGAGAGTTATTTTGAGGCATTGGTTATAGTTTAAAAAGGCATTTTGAAGCCTTTCAAACTTCAAGGAAGGTTGGGAAATGATGTAGATGTGAAGATTTCAATGAAATATTCTTTTTCTGTTAATTTCCTGCAAATTCTTGATTTCAGGCCATTGTACGGTCTTGTACTGTGCATGAAACCTCTCCTCCATTATTAGTTAAGGCCTAGTGAATGTACTTTATTTTTCATTTTTGTTCTTTTAAATTCATTCAAGTTTGTGAATGTTATGATCATTTTTCTCCAGGCAGGTAAAACCCTGAACTAGGGTAAACAGTGGTGAAGAAAATAAAATATCTCCTATTCTAACCATGGAAATCTCCTAAAAAATTGGTGAGTAGCATGTTTGATAAGTTTTCTAAAGGATCATGAAGTTTCAAATCACGAGAATGTAGTTTTGGGCAATTACAACAAAGCCCTAGGTCTGCAAATGATGAATAAGACTGGTAAAACTATGTATAGTTGTGTTTTAATGAGTTTTGATTGATGTGTGTCGGTATTTCTTGAGTAATCTTGTTTTGAAAGGGTATTTGGGTGTGTTTAGATCCATTTTCTGAAAGGGTTTGGAGGATTTATATTTTTGAGGCCATTGTATATTAACTACCCAGTTATGGCAGTCTTGTGACAATCCTATTTTGGAATCAAAATTGAAGGTTTAGAGTAGGTGTTTGATAAAATATCATGAATAAAATGTGGGAGATGGTTTAATTTGTTTTTTCAGGTATATTTTCACCTATTTGTGGCATTAGGAAAGAGAAATTGGCTTGGGAATTTGGAGTTGGTTGTTTATGTGGTCTAAAAGGGCCTAGTTGTGGATTTGGACAGTCTACTTTGAAAGTCCTTATGTTTGAGATGTTATGTTGAAGAGAGGGTTTTAGTTAGTATTTTTTATGTTTCTAAGGTGGTTTGTGGAGACAATAAGAGGTTTTTCTACCTTAATCTCAGTTTGGGTGTTTTTAATCAAGTTATTTTGTGAAAGAAAGTTGCCTCAAAAGAGAGGTTTTTTAGTTTAGTGATCTAAGTTGTTGCCAAGAGCATAGTGAGTTGAGTTGTTTGACCCCTGTAATTGCATCAATTTGGTATTAGAGCTTAGAAGGTCTAGGCAAAGAAAGAGTTTGGTGTTTTTGTTTTTGTTTTTGTGTTTGTGCAGGTTAAAGAGAGAACTTGATAGCCAAGAGACTAGGTAGTGGAAAAGTGAAGGGACGTAGGTGAGGAAAAGTGAAGAGGAAGCAAGGAGATACTTTCTTGAGTAAAGAGAAGATGGATTTGTTGAGAAGGAATTTGCATGTAGCAGAGTCATGAAATAAATCAGAAAAAGAGAGGAAGAGAAAAGAGATGAGGCAAATAGAGAAAGAGGTAGCAGAACTAAAGAAAGCTATATAAAGAGTAGAATTGGAGTTCCAAATGGAGATGGAACAGTTTCTCAGACAAGCACAAAGTTGGCATCTGATAGTGAAGAAGAAAGTTTAATGGCCCACTAGAAATATAGTCAAAAAGAGAAGGCAAATGAAGATGATAGAAGAGAAAGAAGAAACATTTGAAGATGTAGAAGAAGAATTCATGGATGAAGAGGAAAAATACATTGAAGCCATTCCCAAGCATGAAGGTGAAGATATAGTAGAGATAAAGGACCCGACTTTAGAAGAAGAAGATATTGAGTTGGTGTCAAGATTGGACAAAGAGAAGATCAAAGATGAATTGATCTTGGAGACTTACAAAGAGTTGAAGAAAGATGGAGGTATTTTGGTAGAAACAATGTATCATTTATTTTTAGTGCTAATATTTTGGACATGGAACAACTTAAAGATCAAGATACAACAGATAGAAGAGGGACAAATGAAGATGGTAACATATCAGGGCATGAAGAAGCAGATTCCAAGAGGCAAGAAAAAATAGAAAAAGGTTGTAATAGACCAACTAAAGCCAAAGGTGAAGATGAAAGATGTTGCAGGGCATAAAAGAATACAAGAAGGAGCATTTAATGATCCAATAGCACTTGGAAGTTTTTATTTGGCTGGGAGTCTGGTGCAGAAACACCCTTGCAAGAATATGCCTCGAAGAGGAAACTTCAAGTTTTTGAATTAAATATGATGTCCTTATGTTGTAATAAGGTATATTATACCATTTTGAGTTATTTTTAGGTCATTTATAGTCATGTTGGAGTCATTGGGCATAAAATGTAAAAGTTGCAAAAGTTGACATATTGTTGTCATAACAATATTGCAAAAATGAAAAAATGTCAAATGATGAAATATAAAAGGTCAAGTAGTTGGAGAGTTAGTTTGAGGCATTGGTTCTGGTTTAAAAATGAATTTTTAAGCCTTTCAAACTTTGAGGAAGGTTGAGAAATAATGTAGATGTGAAGATTTCAATGAAATACTTTGTTTTTCTGTTAATTTCATACAAATTCTTGATTTCAAGCCATTGTACGACCTTGTAATATGCATGAAACCTCTCCTCCTCCATTTTTAGTTAAGTCCCTATGAATATAATTTATTTTTCATTTGGTTTCTTTTAAATTCATTCAAGTTTGTGAAATTTATGATCAATTTGCTCCAGGCGGGTAAAACCCTGAACTAGGGTAAATAGTGGTGAGGAAAATGGCATATCTCCAATTCTAATCATGGAAATCTCTTGAAAATTGGTGAGTAGCATGTTTGAAAAGTGTTCTAAAGGATACTAAAGTTTTAGATCATGAGAATATGGTTTTGGGCTGTTACAACGAAGCCCTAGTTCTGCAAATGATGAATAAATCTAGTAAAACTGTGTACAGTGGTATTTTAATGAGTTTTGATTGATGTGTGTGCGTCTTTCTTGAGTAATCTTGTTTTGAAAGGGTATTTGGGTGTGTTTATATCCCTTTTCTGAAATATTTTGGAGTATTTATAAGTTTGAGGCCATTGTATATTAATTGTCCAGTTATGGTAGTATTGTGACAATCCTATTTTGGAATCAAAATTGAAGGTTTAGAGTAGATGTTTGATAAAATATCATGAATACAGTGTGGGAGATGGTTTAATGTGTTTTTACATGCTTATTTTCACCTATTTTTTGCATTAGGAAAGATAAATTGGCTTAGGAATTTGGAGTTGGTTGTTTATGTGGTCTAAAAGGACCTTGTTGTGGATTTGGACAGTCTACTTTGAAAATCCTTATGTTTGAGATGTTATGTTGAAGAGAGGTTTTGAGTTAGTCTTTTTGATGTTTCTAAGGTGGTTTGTGGAGATAAAAGAGGTTTTTGTGCTTTATTCTCAGTTTGGGTGTTTTGAATCAAGTTCTTTTGTGAAAGAAAGTTGCCTCAAAAGAGAGGTTTTTTAGTTTAGTGTTCTAAGTTGTTGCCAAGAGCATAGTGAGTTGAGTTGTTTGACCCTTGTCATTGAATCACCTAGTAATGTGATATTTTTGAGGATTCCTTTGCTTCATCCTTCCAGTACCTAAAGCCTAGGTTGCTATGGGATTTTGTGTCTTCCCTTCCTACTAATTTTTCTTTCAGCTAGGGTTTATAGCTAGTGTCTCCTATAGAGGGGGAGACTATTCCTTTTGAGGTGGATCCTACTTCTATTTAGGTGGAGTTGGTAGTTGTAGTGCTAATAGGTAGTTCTTCCTTTTTATGCGGGTTCCTATTGAGGTGGAGCTTGTGTGAGTAGGAGAGTTGTGATTTTGGTGGTAAAGGGTCTCATTTAATCCTCTCCATTAAAGGGGAGCCCCCTCCTCTTGAGGTGGAGCTTGGGTTGTTGCTCTAGGTGGGATGGTGTTGTTGGGAGGTTGATGTTTGTATATTTTTGTTGTGTTTCTCTAAACCCCTTTTATGGTGGGTTGTTTGTTTTGGCTTAGTGTTGCTTCCATTGAGCATATGGTTTGCTATGGTCTGGAGGATGTAGAATGTTGGGTTTTCAGTCCCTAAAAAAGCTTGAGCTTTTCTTTGGGTTCTAGGTCCAAGTAAAAACCTAGTTGTAAAGGGTTTTTAGTTCCCTTCAAAACAATTTTTTGCAGCTTGGGTAGTCTAGTGTATCTTATGGCTAGCTATTGTTTTTTGGTTGCTGATGGTCTATGTTTCTACTTTCTTGTAGCAATATTTTGTTGGGGTTTAAGTCCCTTGTTTTTCTATTTTTAAGGGGTTTTAGATCCCCCTCAAAACCTATTTTACGCTAATAAAAAACATTGTAATAGTACAAAAACTGAAACTTGAAATCATATATATCAAATTTGATGCAAAAACTCTGTTATTTCCTCCTTCCTAAGTTGGAAAACCAAAAAAAAGGTGGTAGAATGTGTAAAATTTTCATGTGCATTTCCTAACAACTACAAAAAAAAAATTGTTAGATCACGTGCAGAACTAGGATAATAACAAAGCATGTGGGCCTAGATCACATGTGCCTTGTCTATCTTACCATTTTTAGAGCAAGAAAAATTGTGCTAGCATTATAATGTGAGAAAATTTTAGCTTTCGCCAATATTGGCATGGTATGATGGTTTATTGGTGGCAATGTTGTTCTTGCCACCAAGGTTCAAACCCCGTTGGGGTGGTATTGTTGAATGGTTGTATCTGGTTCATAGCTCCATTCAAAAGCGTTTACCCCTTGAATAAAAAAAAAGAAAAAGAAAATTTTAGCTTTCTCTACAAAATGACCATATTTAAACTTCTCCAAAACACACTCGCATTATGAAAAATCTGATTTTGTAAAGGTTTCCTAACTCTTATCATGTGTGAATATGGGCTTGGGTTGGCATACATCAATGAGACCTTTCTTTGACCAATTATGATATCTTCTAAGTGTCATGTATGTCTTTTTTTATGTGTGATATCTAGTTTCACTAGAATTCCCTATACACTCAAGCATGTACATTAACCCTCAACCCTATCCCTTAAACCCTCAATCCTTAAACCCTAATCCCTTAAACCCTCAACCCTTAAACCTTAAATCTTAAACCCGATCCCTAAAACCTCAACCCTTGAAACTATACCTTAAACCCTAATCCCTTAGCCCTAAACCTTAAACCCTATCCTTAAAGCCTCAAACCTCAACCCTTAAACCTTAAATCCTAAACCCTCAACCCTTGACACTATACCTTAAACCCTAATCCCTCAACCCTCAACCCTAATCCATCAACCCTTAAACCCTTAATACCTCAACCCTTGAATCCTCAACCCTTAAACCCTAAAGCCTTAAACCCTCAACCCTTATCCACCCATCTCTTCCCCTATCTCCCTCACCACCATCTCTCTCCCTAGGTTGTAGGTCTCACTTGTTTATCTCTCATGGCTCTCTATATATTTCCCTCCCTCTCCACCTCTCTCCCTCCTCTTCACCCCTCTTTCCCTCAAGTTGTGAACTTATCTCTCCCATTATTTTCTATCTCTCCCATCACCTCTCTATCTCTCACCTCTCTCTCCCCCTCACCTCTCTACCTCTCCCCTCTCTAGGTCTCTCAATCACTCCTTGTTTTCCTCTCCATACCTCCTTAGCCATCTAGGTCTCTCACTCCTTGTATCATTACCCACCCCTCTCCTCCCTATCTCTCTCACTCCTATATCTCCCCTATGTATCTCACCCCTCTCTCCATAGGATATAGTCTCTCACCTCTATATCTATCAAGGTTCTCTAGTTATTTCCCTTCCTCTACACCTCTCTCCCTCCTCTTTACCCTTCTTTCTCTAAATTTGTGAGCTTATCTCTCCCATTTTCTTCTATATCCCCCCTCACCTCTCTATCTCTCACCTCTCCCCCCCTCACCTCTCTACCTCTCCCCTCTCTACCTCTCCCCTCTCTAGGTCTCTCAGTAATTCCTTGTCTACCTCTCCATCCCTCCTTAGCCATCTAGGTCTCTCACTCCTTGTATAATTACCCACCCATCTCCCCCTGTATCTCTATCACCCCTATCTCTTCCCTATGTCTCTCACCCCTCTCTCCTTAGCCTATAGGTCTATTACCTCTATATCTCTCAAGGCTCTCTAGTTATTTCCTTTTCTCTCCACCTCTCTCCCTCATCTTTACCCCTCTTTCCCTCAACCATATACCCTCAATCCTCAACCCTCAAACCCTTAGTACCTCAACCCTCAACCTTGATCCCTCAACCCAAATCCCTCAAATCTCTTCCCTATACATGGACTCCCAACCCTAATCCCTCAACCTTGTACCCTAAACCTTTATACCCTCAAACCTCAACCCTTAAACCATCAACCCATTAATCCATCAACCCTCTAAACTATACATTAAACCCTCAACACTCAAATATAAAACCTTTACCCTATACATTGGACCCTCAACCCTATACCTTCAACCTTTAAACCCTTAAAACCTTAAACCCTCTACCCTATACCCTCTACCCTACACATTAAACCTTCAACCCTAATACCTTAAACCATTAATCCCTTAAACCCTCAACCCTCTACCTTGTACATTAAACCATCAACCCTAATCCATCGAATCTATACCTTAAACCCTTAATCCATAAACCCTTAAACCCTCTACCCTATACATTATACACTCAACCCTAATCCCTAAACCCTAAACCCTTAAACCCTAAACCCTCAACCCTCAGCCCTCAACCATAATCCTTCAACCCTCAACCCTTAAATTCTCAACCCTTAAACCATCAGCCATCAACCCCTCTACCATATACATTAAACCCTTAACCTTAATACATCAAACTTATACCTTAAACCCTAATATCTTAATGCTCAACCCTTAAACCCTAATCCCTTAAGACCTCAACCCTTAAGACCTCAACCCTTAAACCCTAAACCATTGAACCTCAAACCTTAAAGCCTTAGACCCTCAACCCTTAAACCCTAGTCCCTTAACCCTCAACCCTAAACCCTATCCCTAATGCCTAAACCCTATCCATAAACCCTCTAACCTTGAAACTATACCTTAAGCCCTAATCCCTCAACCATTAAACCCTCAACCCTTAAAACCTCAATCCCTCAAACCTTAAACCCTAAACCCTCAACCCCTAGATACCATTAAACCCTTAAACCTTAAACCCTTAAAACATATGTCCTATACACTTATCCTAGGACAGTCAACCTTGAACATAATACCTCAACCTTAGAAACTCTACCCTATACCCTATACCCTATAGGCTCAACACTATACTTATTCCTTAAACCCTCAACCATCATCCATATGCCTTATACCCTCAAACTTAAATCCTGAACCCTATATCTTAGACACTCAACCTTGAACATTATCCCTCAACCCTCAACCCTCAACTATAGACCCTCTACCCTATACATTATACACTTAACCCTAATACTTGAACCTTAAACCCTAAACCCTTAACCCTTAAAACCTCTACCCTATACATTAGACACTCAACCCTAACCACTCAAACCTATACCTTAAATCATCAATCCTCAACCAACAACCATAATCCTTGAACCCTCAACCCTTAAACTCTCAACCCTTAAACCCTCAACCATTAAACCCTAAACCCTTATACCCTCAACCCTCAACCACTCTACCCTATACATAAAACCATTAACCCTAATTCATAAACCCTATACTTTAATCCCTAATCTCTTAATTCTCAACCATTAAAACCTAATCCCTTAAGCCCTTAACCCTTAAACCATCAACCCTTGACCCTTAAACCTTAAAGCATTATAACCTCAACCATTAACCTTTACCCTCAACCCTAAACCCTATCCCTAAATCCTCAACCCTCAATCCTCAACCCTTAAACCTTAAACCATATCCCTAAACCCTCTACCCTCAAAACTATACCTTAAACCATAATCCCTCAACACTTTAACCCTCAACCCTTAAAACTTTAATCCCTCAAACCTTAAACCTTTAAACCATAAACCCCTAGCCCCTAGATACCCTTAGTCCTTAAACCTTAAACCCTTAGAACCTATACCCTATACACTTAACCTTGGAAACTCAACCTTGAACATTATCCCTCAACATTAAAACCTATACCTTATACCCTATACCCCAAAACCTATACTTATTCCCTAAACCCTAAAACATCATCCGCATGCCTTATACCCTCAAATTTAAACCTTGAACCCTATATCCTAGACACTCAAACTTGAAAATTATCCCTCAACCCTCAACCCTCAACTGCAAACCCTCTACCCTATACATTATACACTCATCAATAATCCATGAACCCTCAACCCTTAAGCCCTTAAACCATCAACCCTTAAACCCTCTACCCAATACATTAGACACTCAAGTATAATCATTCAACCCTATACCTTAAATCCTCAACCATCAACCCTCAATCCTAATCCCTCAACCCTCAACCTTCAATCGTAATCCTTCAACCCTCAACCCTTAAACTCTCAACACTTAAACCCTTAACCCTTAAACCCTCAACCCTCAACCCCTCTACCCTATACATTAAACCCTTAAACCTAATGCATCAAACCTATACCTTAAACTCTAATCTCTTAATGATCAACCCTTAAAACCTAATCCCTTAGGCCCTCAAACCATAAACCATTGAACCTTAAACCTTCAAGCCTTAAAACCTCAACCCTTAAAACATAATCCCATAACCCTCAACCCTAAACCCTATCCTTAAAGCCTCAACCCTTAACCCTCAAACCCTAAACCTTATCCCTAAACCCTCTATCCTCGACACTATACCTTAAACACTAATCCCTCAACCCTTAAACACTCAACCCTTAAAACCTTAATCCCTCAAACCTTAAACCCTTAAACCATAAACCCTTAACCCCTAGATACCCTTAAACCCTATACCCTATACACTTAACCTTGGATGTACTCAACCTTGAACTTTATCCCTCAACCTTCAAACCTCTACCCTACACCCTATACCCTCAACCCTATACTTATGCCCTAAACCTTCAACCCTCATCCATATGCCTTATACCCTCAACCTTAAACCATGATCCCTATATATTAGACACTCAACCTTGAACATTATCCCTCAACCCTCAACTGTAAACCCTCTACCCTATGTATTGTAGATGAGCAATAGGGGAAATGGGGATGCTTTATAACCTAGGTCATAGAACAACACACTTCTCCAATTGTCACTCAAATATGTCCTAGGGTCCCAAATTTGATTGACTACCAACCCAAAATTTGAGTCAATTGTCAACAAGGAAGACCTAGGAGGGGGTTCTTTAAGCTTCGAGGGGTTCACCACCAAGAAAAAGCTTGGAAAAGACAACTTAACATTCAATTCATAAAATCTAATAATGCAAGCCAAATGATGAGTGCAAATGACAAAATTAAGTAACAAAAATTTATGATGTGTGTACTTGGGAAGTCTTGAAATGTGATGAGGATTTTGGAAATGCAAAAAATGTTGTCAAAATATGCTAGGGAGGAATAAGACTCCCTTACTATTTTCTTAGTCCTAGTGTTGTTTTTTGGGGCAAATGTGGAATCTTTAGATGTCAGAATGGGATTCAAAAGAATCTTTGAAAAATACCACTTGGAGGACTAAAATACCATTGTTGCTGAATTAGTCTTAATCCAAATTTATGAAATCTTTGAATGTGATCATGAGGCTCAATTTATTCACTTCCTTCTTCTCAAATCTCAAGTTCTAAAACTTCAAGATCTAGCCTGTAGGTGAGTTTCTGTGAAGATGAAAAAATTTCAATGCAACTTTGCAACTTTTCACTCCAAATGATCTTCAACCTAAATCTACAAAGAAAAACATGCAAGAGAGGAAAAACTTGTTGATTGTTAGTAAATGGGGGTTTGCCTTGGTCAAACCCCTTGATGGTAATTAGACCTTGGAATGAAATAAAATAATGAAGGGAAATGATGAATGAACAAAGTGATATGTTGCAAATCACCAAACCCTTGTTATGAAATCTGTAAACTTGTGTGAAATGGCTAGCTTGAATGTAGATCTTGAAATGCTTGAATGCTTGATAGATCTTGACTTGAATTTCTTGCTTGAATCAAAACCCTACATCACAAATGTTAGCTCAAAAACACACATGATGCAAGAATATCTTTGACATGATGCTTGAATCTTGATGATGGCTCCAAATGCTTGATGAACTACTCTTGAATGCTCTTATGAACTTAATTATGCTATTAGGAATGCTCTCACAAAAGGCTTGATGTCTTGGATGATAAAATGAATGAAAAAACCTTGTATTTATACTAATTTATGCTTAATATCTAGAAATTACACTACAATAAGCTGACATATGAAATCATAATTAAAGGAGGCTAAATCCTACCAAGATTTGAAATTAAATCCCAAAAATAACCTAAGGGGGACTAAGATTCCCTAGGTGGCATCTTAGTCTCAAGGCATAAAACTCGGGGCACAAACTCCAAAAAGGGGCCCCTTTAAGGCACATTTGAAAAGAGGGTTCCAAGACCTTTGGAGGACAAAGACGCCCTAGGTGGCATCTTAGACCCAACCCAAAAATTGAGGACACACAACCATAATCACTAAATTATCATTTCCCCTTTGATGTTTTTCGAGATTAGGCATAAAAAGCTACAATTTATTAGGCTTGTAGATGTAAAATAGGACCAAATAAGACATAAATAAGGATAAATAAAGCAAGGCAGGCCCAAACAAGTGTGAAAATGCAAGGGTATGCATTTTCCTACACTACATTTAGCCCCCACTTTAGTCAGAGGATGAACCCACTTCAAACTCACACTAAAGTAGCCAACCACATAATCAAGAGGGGTTCAAATGTATGAATTCCAGTAAAATAGGATGACAATAACCAAGAGGGTGGCCAATCCCCTAGGATCAAGATCCTATGAAAAAACAACATAGGCACATAGGAAAACACATTCAGATGATATATGAAACCATAACTAGATCGCAAACATACACCATCAAAGACAAAAAAAGGAAAAAAAAAGGAAAAAAAAAAAGATGCAATAGGATCAAGCTTTGACTAGCCATCTAATGCGTTGTGGACCAGGTCTAGGTTTTTTTTCCAAAAAAGGTTTACAAGTGGAACATGCTATCCACTATGCAAATAAAGTACATGCTCACAAGGGCTAGTGAAGCTAGTTGTTCACTAGGTGAGCCCCAAGAGATCCATATCAAAGCCATACCCCCATGACTATGATAAGGAAAAAAAGAAAAAATGCATGCTTAGAAGGGCTAGTGAAGCTAGTTGTTCACTAGGTGAGCCCCAAGGAACCATATCAAAGACATACCTCCATGACTTTAATAAGGTAAAAAAATGCAATGCAATAAGAAATAGAGATGTTCGAAAGGATTTTGCTTAGTTTGTGCAAGGTCTCATCTTAGGGAACATTGTGCTTAACGTCTCTAAGAGAGGAAAAATGCAAGGTATCATCTTAGGGAACATTGTACTTAATGTTTCCAAGAGAGGATAGATGCAAGGAAACATCACACTCTCAGAGGAAATCAAGCCTAATGACACCACCAAGAAAGGAATGCATCATAGGAAGAAAGAAAATTGCAGAATGAAACATGAGTGTCGATGCATGCCCCCACTTTAAAGCGGTTGCTTACACCATTGTTGTGAGCCTTTTATTTAATGTAGAAGAAGACATGAGAGCTTACTCAGAAAGCCCTATGCCAAGTCATATGTTTCCAAGAAGCTATGTCATGAGAAGGGAAGGGGTTGCCCCCAAAATTTATAACTCAGGACATCACATGCGAGCCAACTTAAGGAATGTCATCCACATCCCAAGCTTGTTCATACATATACATGGAAGGCAATCAAATAGCCAAAAGACCCAACAACAAGTGACATATGGGGACAAGGCTATCTCACTCCTTGCCCCCACTTAGTGCAAGACAAGGATGAGCCAAATAGGATGAAAATAAGTGTCAATTAGAGGAACTAGGTGCTTCAACACAAGGAAGAGCATCACAATCCTTAAGATATTGAATTTTGTCACTTAAATCCTTACATTCATTAGTAGCATTACCATGAACTCTATGATATGCACAAAATGAACTCCTGTAGTAGAATTTATTTCATGTTCTTGGAGGGAAGGATATCAAACTATCTCAAAGGAGTCTCAACAAGATACTCTCTTGATCAAAAGTAGAGGATGTTTCGTTATTGTGCGACAAAGATATCTTTTGTTTAGGAGATGATGTCATACTTACACAAGAATTTTTAGATTGCGATATTTTGTTCTCTCCTATATAGGAAGGTGTAAAATCTAATGAATTTAAATCATTAGTTTTTTGCATGATGAGATTGAAATTAAGTGAATATTTCTTTGTTTGTTTCATCTCTTTCAGAGGATGATAATCAAGAGCACTAGTGTCTATCAATTCAAGATGCACTATTGTTAAAGTTGTTTTAGAGGAATCCTTTGTGAGAGTGTTGATATTGAGTGAAGGTTTGTTTGATGGTTTTATTTCTATCAAAGGACAATAACCAAGACCATGGTTTTTTAATTACATGTTAGGCTCTATAGGGACATGAATACCTTGTTCTCTAGCACCACATCCTTTTCCATTGTATCCAAGTTGTTTCATAAGTTTGTAACCTTTTCCATAAATATTTTTTATTTCTTTAGGATTTGGTGGTTGTTGATAGCCAGTTTCATCCAAGTTTGTTGTATAATTATATTTTTCTTCTAATGTGGTTGAGGTGAATTCTTTCGAAGGGTCTTTCGAATTTTGTGTTGAAATTACCACTTTTTCTTTTACCTTGTCTAAATCTTTGTTTATGATCTTGTATTCTCCCATGAATGTAGGTTCGAAGTCTAAGGAACTCCAATAATCTTCTAATAGCTTCATAATTTCCTCAATATGTTTTTCTTTGTCCTTTTGTTGCACGAGTTCTACTTGTGTAGTTGGTGTTAATGTTTTCAAGGGTTTCTCTATGTTTTTCTCAAGTTATAGGACACTATAAGGCTCAAGATCAGCACCAAGTGTGTACACTTTGTTGTTGTAGACATACTTTATTTTATGATGAAGAGTAGAAGGCACACCATTCATTTCATGAATCCATGGTCTACCTAAAAGGAGATTTTATGAAAGATAGAAAGGCATAAAATGGATCAGTGTTTCTAATGTGGCCTTCCCAGATGTAATAGGAAAAATGATCACACCAAGCAGTTGTTTTCTGATATTGTTAAATCGCTTAATAGATAAAGAGTCATGTTGAATGTTTTCTTTATCGACACCAAGCCTATCCAAAAGGGTCACACTACACACATTAAGGGATGAGCCATTGCCAAAAAGGGTTTGATTTATACCTCCTCTTCCCTTGTGGTGAACTATTATTATGAAAGAATCATGTTGTTTTTTCACTTGCAGAGGGAGCTCACTTTGGTGGAAAACAATGTCAGCATTTATTCCTTTAATCATCATTGCTATGTCATTCAGTTATGCATTAGAAGAGATAGGAACTTGTTGTAAGGCATTTTGAATCATGTTATGGTAGTGAGGGAAGGCCTGAATAAGATCCCATAATGATATCTTAGTAGGAGTATTCTTTAGTTGCTTGACAAGATCATACTCCTTTCCACGAGGAGGACCTGGTAAGATAGGGTTGGGTAGGATAGAATTAGGCAATGGGAGGGATGTTGAAGGTTTTTTTCTTGGTTGTAGATTATTCCTAGTGTTATATGTTAAGTGTGAGAAATGTAAACTAAATACAATTGAATACACCTCTTAATGAAACATTATATCAAGATTAATCAGCAATTAAACTAATTTAAAACACTAAAAAGCTTGAAAGCGTCTCATTGTCTCCTATCTCCAAAGATTTATCAAATTACAGAAGCTCTTAGATTTGTAAGCACTGTAACTATTTAAAATGCTTATCTAGAGAATAGAATGATGCTAAATGCAATGATGTGATTATTGCTAATAATTCCTAAATGATATGGTGCTACCGTAAACTATCCTGACATGAAACCTGATAAATGGAAGCTACAGTAAAAACTAATGATGCTGTCGTGATATGAAATCTAATGATGCCATGATGCTATGATGATACTAAAATTCTAATGCTAATGCTTATGATTGCTTGGTTGCTTGGTTGTATTCCTGCAGAGTAAGTTTGCATAAATTGGGATTTCTCAGATGATTTTGATGCTTTAGAAGGTTGTATATATAGATTTCTGGCAACAGTTTTGCACAGGGGTAACACAACAGAGGCTGAGATTAAATCTGGAGATTTGAATGGTACAAGATGAGAAGGTGGAGTTGATCATGGAGGATTTTTCCTCCCCATGAAAACACTAGGAAAGATGAGAGGAAAGATTTGAGGCAGAAGATTGAGAGGATTTCTTGCAGGTTTGTCCCCGGGGCTTTTCCCGTGAATGCTAGTTGCATTAATTAGATTTGAAAAATCTAATTTTATTGGTGACTGAATAGAGGGATTTGATTTATGCCTTTATTTGAATATTTTATGATTTATTCAATTTAGCAAAAAGAGAGATAAATAATTTAATAAAATAAACTATAGAAGTTTGTTTATTAAATTAAAATAGAAGGAATATGATAATTAAATAAAAGATTTTAGGATATCTTTATTTAATTAAGAAGAAATGTGATGAGATAGAAGAATTAATAGTGAACTTAATATAAATAAATATTTATATTTATTTACTAAGTAGATGAATTAAGATTAATTAATCAAATAAGTCGTATTTAATTAATTAGATTCTCCGGACCATTTTTAGGTTTCTACAATATGTATGAGCAACGGTATTGTAACTCGGTTGTTGTAAAATATTGTTCTTAGGTGGTTTGAGGATAAGGACAGGTTGTTTTGAGTTTGTTGTTTTTGTGAACATGGATAAATGATAAGTTTAGGATCAGGAGATTACTTCAAGGGGTGTCTAATGTGCATAACCTCATAAGACTTATCCTTATTTTCATGATCTCTTAGTGAAGGGGAGTCTAATGTCACTTCATAATCTTCATCTAAGGAATTACTACCATCAATGTTCTCATTTTCTTCCACCATGATATCTTCCCTAGGAGGAGAGTGTTTAGGAGAACTACAAACCAAATGTTCTTGACATTCAAGGATTAGTTCTTCTAAAATGACTTCATCACAAGTAGGGGAGTTATCAATGGTTGGGATGTATTTTTTGATAAGGTTTTCCCTAGGGGAAGAGAAACACATAAGATTCTCATCAATCATAGCATTGTCTTTGCATCTAGGAGAGGAATATATGTGATTGTCATGTTTATCTATTTTTTCATCCTCTTTAACTAGGACATTCTCACAAGCAAGGGATGAATGGAGGCTAGGTAAGGTGATGTTTAGGAATGTGTCTATGATCTCATTTTCTTGTGCTATAATATCTTCCCAAAGGGGAAGAGGAGAAGGACAAACAAGACCTCCATGATTCTCAACAATTGCATATTCTTTCACCAAGATACCTTTGTCACTAAAAGGAGAGGTATCGGGAGAAGAAAAACTAGGATTATCAAGATTGTCTATGCTTTCAACTTCTATCACATCATTCCCACAAATAGGAGAGATAGGAAGGGGCATAGGTTTAAGGTAAGCATCAACATCTTCACTATCTTGCACTAAGAGACTCTCATAACTATGGAATGTATCAAATGAATGACTAATATGCGTATTGACTAAATTTTTCTTCGCAAAATTGAAAAAGACCGATACCAACATTTGTCAAAATGCAATGTAAAGGCCCAAAATGAAATGTATAAATGCAATTTTTAGATTTCAAACAAGGTAATTTACTGATTACATTATGCAATGAAATGTTGTGAATGCAAATTTAGAATGAAGCAATGCATGAAATGAACCAATTTAAGCCAGATTTAGTAAAATGCATGAAACAAATAATCAACCCACTGAAATAGATAACCAATGGAAGAAAACATAAGCACAAAAAAGTAGATTTAAACCCTAAAAACTATAAATTCAAAGTCAACAGAGACTAAGACACCATGAAGGGTGTCTTGGTCCTAATAATGAAATTTTGAGGTCCTAGAGACTGGAATAGACAACAAACAACACATACAAGGTTCTGAGCCAAAAACCCATAGAGGGACTAAGATGCTAGTAAGGGCGTTTTAGTCATAGTAAATGTTTTTTTTTTCAAAAAAACAACAAAATATGAGTTGATAACAATGTTCCTAGATTTCCTACTCAGGGACTTGATGTTTAGAAATAAAAAAGTGTGCAAATGAATGCAAGAAAAAGTAACTAGTGACAAGCAATTGGATGCAATTTTTTCAATTTTGAATGCAATAACAATGTTCCTAAATACAATTAGGATGATTGACAATGCGCTTTTCAATTTTTCAATGAGATAAGATGATGAAAGAAAGAAAAAATGAAACCTATATGCACTTTCACTAATGAAAATGTGAGAAAACCTAGATGCACTTTCACTAATGCAAGATGTAATGAAAGAATGAATGGAACCTAGATATAGGACCTTAATGAACTCCAAATCAACAAATGAATGTTCAAAAATGCCAAGTTCACTAAAATGAACAATAGGGGAAATGGGGATGCTTTATAACCTAGGTCATAGAATGCCACACTTCTCCAATTGTCACTCAAATATGTCCTAGGGTCCCAAATTGGATTGAATATCAACCCAAAAGGTGAGTCAATTCTCAACAAGGAAGACCTAGGAGGTGGTTCTTTAAGCTTCGAGGGGTTCACCACCAAGGCAAATATTGGAAAAGACAACTTAACATTCAACTCACAAAACCTAATAATGCAAGCCAAATGATGAGTGTAAATGACAAAATTAAGTAACAAAAAGTTATGATTTGTATACCTGGCAAGCATGGAAATGTGACGAAGATTCTAGAAATGCAAAAATGTTGTCAAAATATGCTAGTGAGGACTAAGATGCCCCTACTATTGTCTTAGTCCTCCTGTTATTTTTTGGGGCATATGAAGAATCTTCAGATTTCAAAACATGATCCAAAAGAATCTCTACAGAATACCACTTGGAGGACTAAGACACCCTTGCTATCAACTTAGTCTCAATCTAAATTTTTGAAATCTTTGAATGTGATCCTGAGGCTATTTTTCTACACTTTCTTCTTCTAGGATCTCAAGTTTTGAAATTTCCAGACATGGCTTGTAGGTGAGTTTCCATGAAGATGACAAATTTTAAATGTAACTTTGTAACTTTGCAACTTTGCACTCAAAATTATCTTCAGCCTAAATCTGCAAACACAAACATGCAAGAGAGGAAAAACTTGTTGATTGTTAGTAAATGGGGGTTTGACTTGGTCAAACCCCTTGTTGGTAATTAAACCTTGGAATGAAATGGAATAATGAATGGAAATGATGAATGAAAAAAGTGCTATGTTGCAACTCACCAAACCATTGTTATGAAATTTGCAAACTTGTGTGAAATGGCTAGCTTAAATATAGATCTTGAAATTCTTGAATGCTTGATAGATCTTGACTTGAATTTCTTGCTTGAATCAAAACCCTACATCACAAATGTTAGCTCAAAAACACACATGATGTAAGCATATCTTTGACATAATGCTTGAATCTTGATGATGGCTCCAAATGCTTTATGAACTACTCTTGAATGCTCTTGTGAACTCAATTATGCTATTAGGAATTCTCTCACAAAAGTATTGATGTCTTGGATGATAAAATGAATGAAAGAACCTTGTATTTATACTTATCTCTACTTAATATCATGAAATTACACCACAACAAGTCAAAATATAAAATAATTAATTAAAGGAGGCTAAATACCGCCAAGATTTGAAATTAAATCCCAAAAATAACCCAAGGGGGACTAAGATTCCCTAGGTGGCATCTTAGTCCCGAGGCATGAAACTCAGGGCATAGACTCCAAAAAGGGGTCCCTTTAAGGCACATTTGAAAAGGGGGTCCCAAGACCTTTTGAGGACAAAGACTCTCTAGGTGATGTCTTAGTCCCGACCCAAAACTCAGGGACACACAAATAGAATCATTAAATTATCATTTCCCCTTTGATATTTGTTGGAATTAGCCATGAAAAGATACAATTTATTAGGCTTGTGGATGCAAAATAGGACCAATTAAGACGTAAATAAGGATAAATAAAGCAAGGTGGGCCCAAATAAGTGCGAAAATGCAAGAGTATTCATTTTCCTACACTATAGTATAAAAATGTATCCCTTTACATTTTCACACTTTGTTTGGGTCCTCCTAATTAAAATGGACTTAATGATGCCTTCTAAGTTTAGTGTTGAAAAATGCATCCCTTTAAAATTTCACACTTTTTTGGGCCCTCTTAATTAAATTGAGCTTAATTATGCCTTAATAAGCCCTATTTTACATCTACAAACCTAATAAATTACATTTTCCCAAGGTGAAACCCGACAAAAATTAATTCCAACACATAATTAAACACCTTGAGCAATGCATGTTCCAGGAATAGGGACTTGGGACCCATTTTCCCATGGGAGAATAAGATTTTCCTAGGCCTTGGAACCCATTTTAAAAAAAAATTTGGGTGGTATTTTTATCATCCCAAATTCAAATTTCAAATTGTGGCCTGCAATGTTTAATTTTTGGGAAATTACTTAGGATAAATGTCTATAAATACAAGGTTATTTTATCAAATCAGCTAGAAGTTTTGAAGAGAACTTTCACAAGATCAAATATTATTGTCAAGAGAATCAAAGAGCATAATTATCAAGGATTTATTGTAGAATTCAAAATGTCAAACATCATATCAAAGTTATGTTCATTCATGCAAGTTTTTGGAGAAAACATTGTGATGTAGGTTTCAAGATCTAATCCAAGAATTCAAGTCAAAGATTTAAAGAAAGATTCAAGCATCAAGATCCAAATCCATTGAAGCCATTTCATGTAAGATAAAGATCAATATTTTAGATTTCTAAAGGTTCATTCAAGGATTTGGTGAGTTGCAACATTTTATTGTTCATTCATCATTATTTTCATACTTTAATTATCTCATTTCAAGGTTTAATTACCAGAATAGGGTTTGACCAAGGCAAAACCCCATTAACTAAAAGAAAATAATTTTTCCCTCTTGTGTTTGTGTTGTAGATTCTAGGGTGAAGAAAAGTTGAATATCTCATTTAGTTGTAAAGTTGCAAAGTTGCAAGAAGTTGCATTTGTTGTCACCTTTTTTGTCAAGTCACAGAAACTTAGATCCCGAGTTCATTTTCAACTTTTCGATAGTGGGACCTAGGGGAATCTGAAGTGTAGACCCAAGGCTCAAGAATCCTGAAATCATATTTTAATTCCTATAAAAATAACTCATTAGCCTTTACGCGAATGATTCCCAAGACAACTTCCAAAAATAACATTTTGTAATAGGTGCACAACATTTTCCCCTTCTTATATCCATTAGGGGTTTGTTGTTTCTATTAGTCCCATGTTTCATCTACTAAATTCAAACTTTACATGTCATGAATGAGTGCATTTGGTATTTTTAATCTTTCTCCCAAAGCCTCTATTTAGTCATTTTTATCATTGTTTCTATTAGGACACTTTGCAACATTTTTGATGACATGCTTATAATGATTTAGATTTCACAAATCTCAAGGGAAGCTGTGGATTCTCTTAGTTTTATGCTTAATCTATAAGATACAAGTGTTAGCTTGAATTTTTGAGTTGATTTACTATTTCTAGTTTGTCTCCCAAGAGTGTATTTCAGTCATATTTACCCCATCCACACACAAAGGAAATTGCTAGATCCTCCATAGAATTGACCCACCCAAGGGCTGAAAGTTGTTTCTATCTTGGAGGGTCTCATTTCCTAAATTAAATAGAAAATAGGTAGGTTCATTACACCCAATTTATCCCTTTCTATTTATAGTAAATTTGGTGAAACATTCCAAATTTAGTATAAAAACCCTATGTCTTTTGAACCCCAACCTATTTTTCTATGTTTCACTCTATACATTATACACTCAATCCTAATCCCTAAACCCTCAACCTTTAAATCCTAAAGCCTAAACCCTTAAACCCTCTACCCTATACATTAGACACTCAACCCTAATCCCTCAACCCTATACCTTAAATCCTCAACCCTCAAACCTCAACCCTAATCCCTCAACCCTTAACTGTCGACCCTCAAACCTCAACCATAATCCTTCAACCCTCAACCCTTAAACCCTCAACCTCAACCCCTCTACCCTATACATTAGACCCTTAACCTTAATACATCAACCCTATACCTTAAATCCTAATCTCTTAATTCTCAACCTTTAAAACCTAATCCCTTAAGCCCTCAACCATTAAAGCATAAATCCTTAAACCCTAATCCCTTAACCCTTAACACTTAACCCTATCCCTAAATACTCAAACCTCAACCATTAAACCTTAAACCCTAAACCCTATCCCTAAACCCTCTACCCTCAATACTATACCTTAAACCCTAATCCCTCAACCCTTAAAACCTCAACCTTTAAATCCTTAAACCCTCAAACCATAAACCATTAAACCCTAAACCCTCAACCCCTTGATACCCTTAAACCATTAAACCTTAAGCCCTTGAACCCTATACCATATACACTTAACCTTGGACACTCAACCTTCAAACTTCTGTGTTATATCCCATACCCTCAACCCTATGCTTATGCCTTAAAACCTCAACCCTCATCCATATGCCTTATACCATCAAACTTAAACCTTGAACCCTATATCTTAGACACTCAGCCTTGAACATTATCCCTCAACTATAAACTCTCAACCCTTTACCCTATACCCTCAACCATATACTTAAGCCTTAATCCCTTAATCCTCAACCCTATACCTTAAACCCTATAACATACACCCAAAAACCCTCATCCCTATACCTATAACCTCACCCTTATACCCTAAACCTTGAATATTGTGCCCCAACCCTATAATTAAAACCTAAAACATACACTCTCATCCCAAGTCACCCTATTCCTTATACCCTCAATCCATATCATAAACCTTAAACCCAATATCATAAACCCTAATCCATATACCTTACACACTTAATCATATATACCCAACAAGATGATTATTATCCCTCAAATGTAACCATAAACCCTCTACCCTCTATTGCCAATCTATTAATTAAGGCCTAATACTTCAACCCTCAACCCTATACCTTAAACCCTAAACCCAAAAACCTCAATGCTCAACCCTATAAACTATACCCTCAGGTCCTTCTATACCCTAAACCCAAAACCCTTACATAAATGCATGTACAAGCATACATACACACACACACACACATACATACATACATACATACATACATACATACATACATACATACATACATACACACATACATATGTATAGGCGTACATGTACATACATACATACATGCATACATACATACATACATACATGCATACATACATATATACATACATACAAGTATCCATACATACAAGCATGCATACATACATACAAGCATACATACATACATACATGCATGCATATAAGCAAACATACATACATGTTGGCATACATACATACATACATAAAAGCATGCATACATACATACATACATACATTCATACATACATACATGCATACATACATACATACATACATACATAAATACAAATATATATATATACAAACACACATACATCAAACATACTTAAAAAAATTAAACATAAAACATTCCAAGCGAGACATAACATGAGCATGTTATAATGTCAAGCTAGACAAACATACAACAAACTTTTGCAAAAAAGAAAAAAATACAAAACAAAACATAATATGAGCATATTATAACACACTCATGTTATATGTTGCTTTGTGAATCCCCAAGCCTTAGGCTTGGGATTTTCTTTGGATTTCCAACCCAAAAGCTTGGAGTGCCTTCCCAATGTCCAAAGACGTGTTTTTGTATATTCTATAAGATTTCACATAATCTCATTTGTGTTAACCGTTAGGTTTGCATGTGTTTCAAGGTTGAACAAATTGAACACCTGGGTAATGTTAGGATCTCTCTTAACTATTTAAAGATGTAATTTTTTTCAAAATTTGAAAATGTTAAGCCTTTCATCTTTAATTTCTTTTGTTTGTGTGTCTGTTTTTTGAAAAAAACCAATGTTTTGTATTTTTTACTTTATTTTTTAACCATTCATTGAAATTTCAAATAAATTACATTTTTATAAACTAGACTCCATTCTACACATTAAAAAAAAAATATTTTCAACTAGTTTTGAAAATTTATAGGGGTAGCATGGCCAAAATTCTATTTTTTAGGATGTGTCCTCTTTGAAAATTAGTAAAAAATCAAATATTCATTAAAAAATTATTAGAAAAATTGACCATAAACTACATGTTAGGTAATTTCTCACCAAAGCAATTTTAAAAATACTAAAAAAAAAAACCTTTTGAGGGAGCCACAAAAGATGCTATGTTATGTTTTTCTGACAAAAACAACACCAATTTATGTGGATCCCTTTTTTGAACCCCTTAATCTATACCATTTTTTTTTTAAAATAGTAGTTTAGAAAGTAGATTTAGAGCACTATGAACATTGTTTTTGTTGCATCTTAAAATTCTGAGTGTGACTATCCTCAATTTCTCATCCAAGGTCAGTATTTCTTGATTTTAGAAAAAAGTGGCCACTTAAGATGCCTTTTTGGCCCTCCATCTTTTTGCACTTACCCTTAAATCAAAGGTCTTGCATTGTGAATCTATCCAACAAGCTACAAAATGAAAAATATAACATTTGTAAGGTAGAGTATTCCTTACATGGTCTCCTAGCCAGACCATGAGATCTATGATCTAGTGGCTCGACACTACCCAATCTTATGGAACCCTAAGGTACAACCCATAAAAAAAGGAAGTAACTAGGTAAGTAGTCTAACACACATGCCAAACGTGAGAGTTGAACATTTATAAACTACCACCATGTATACATGGAGATTTTGAGTAAGAACACACTAGAGATAATATATTATCTAATCAATGCATACACAAATAGACACACATGAGGGTATAACCACTGCCAAAAATGAATACACATGAAATATCAAAACATCATATAAGATAAAACCATACATGAGATTGGGAACCACACCAAATAATCATATCCAAGGAGATCATAATTAACCACTAGATATAAAATCCATGGTACAAAATGAAAGAGCGTCTTATCATAGGTACTATAATAGAGTGTCATAATGGGTATCAACCATGTGAAAGTTGAGTAGCCTACCCCCATCCCATGGAGTCCCTTAATGATATTGATATCATAATGTGATCCTATCCCAAGATACATGGTATAAAAAATTGAAAACCATCCTCATCATCCTTCATGATCCTTTCCACATACCTCATGGGTATATGAAAGTGTATTGTTGTTTTTCTTTTATTAGTGTGTAAATGTGTAATCTCTTTATTTTAATTATGTATTTTATTAACCTATCCTTGCCTTATCATTTCCTAGCATATAAGTCGATGGGCATGAGAGTCCACTCCAATATAGTCAAGAGTCTTCACCTCCTATGAATTTATAATTAAAATAACATAAATAAATAATATGGATAATCAAGGTCCAAAGAAGTAGACATTAGAATACTTTATTCACCAAGATTTCTCCATGATAGTCTATAATCCTATATAGTACATTATGCCCACAAATTCAAACATTTATTTTTTTATTCCAATAATACAAACCTTTTCCATAGACTTAAAAATTGTAATGCAAAAATTTCCAAATTTTCATAGATAAGAACATACAAAACACTGTTTTACAATCACATTAAACATGTTTAAAAATTACAGCGATTTTGATATAATTTATAAAAATCCAAAAATAGATAAATGGAGATTTTTTAATTAATTCTTATCAATTTAATATTCCACATGCACAAGAAAGCAATTTCCCACAAAACACCATGCCAACATATAGAAAAATAACCCGTCACAATCCCACGTCTAAGAGGTGAGGAGAGGAGGGAAACCACAAGAGAAAAAATGTTTCTCACAAAAAAACAATGCTCAAATCATCTCCTTAGTCCTTATAGTTTTTATAAAAAAGCTATTCTTCAAAAACCCTTTTTTCATCCCTAACATAATAATACTAAATATTTTATTATAAATGATTATTTACTTCTTTTAACAATCCATGTGCATTTCAATAAATATGTCAATGCTAGCCACAAAGGAAAATATCTATCTTTATGTAATAACAATAAATTTTTAATTAAAACATAGGTTTTTCATATCACACAATAAAACTCAATATAAATCAAATCATATGAAACTACAATTTAATCCATTATTGACACACAAATTTATAGAAAATAACTAAATATATTTAATCATAAGAATAATATAATTTATAAAAAATAATTAAATAAAATAATTTATAGGAGTTAAAAAATTATAGCAAATACACAAAAAAATTATGAGTTTTCACATGAATTTAGAATTCACAATCAACCAATTCAAATTTAGGCTCACAAGGTCACACAAGACACATCATAGCTCAAACTCAAGTGAGATTTAGAAAAAAATTAACTTTACCCAAGTTGACTACCTCTATATAGTCACCACTAGGGAAACCTATGTGTTCAGACTCAATAAAAACATGTCATGTACCTTCCCAATATAAAATAGTTGAAACCTAATATATAAACATATCCAACAACAAGATAATATCAAATCTACATTTAACTAGGAATATTTTTTTCTAATTATTTAGATAAACATATAGATGTGTAAGCATAACCAAAATACTAAACTCAATGAGTATAGTCAAGATCATATATCATAGTAAAGAATATTGGATTTGAAACACTACTAAGTCTAATCAGAACAAGGCCACACATGTACGTAAATCAAGACACATAATGAACACCCCTCAATAGAAATCCATGAGAACATCATTGGTAAGTGTAATAGCAATAGAAAAACATAGCATGAAATTGAATTATATAATTTGACACATATACACATAACTTCAAAGTACAAGATCCATACACCTTGATGGTAATACATAAGAGCATCATAAAAATTATGATATAGTATCAACATTTAAAAGTAAAATGAGTAATCGAAAGAGGTCCATGTTCCTAGGGTATTATAGCTTTCATAAGCTCTTATATACTCAAATAGAAACTACTCAGTATTTGGATCTCTCCTTACCCTCCATTGTATTTCTACAAATGATTTAAACTTCATTGTGTAAATGCTTACAATGCTCTATTGATGTTGTGGATAAAACCATAGTGTGTTTTGATCAATAATTGGTAAAATATATATTATTCTAGTTTCTTGGTTTGAGTGCCCACTAAAGACCATGGTAGTGAAATCCAACTTCGACATACCAAAATATTTAGAAGGGAAAATTTTAACTAACAATAAAAATAAAAGGAAACATTTTTGGTTGATGCAATATTTCTCATAGGCTTGGAATGCTCTTGAATCAAATGAATGTAACTTTGTACCTTGACTAAGCTAAAAATTTAAATAATTAAAAATTGGACAATGAAAGAAATATACATGCATAATATATAAGACTTAATAGAGGCAAAGAATGAAGCTCAAACTAAAAATTCTTAGACCTAATACAAATAAACAACTAGCAATAGAGTTACACAAAGAAAAAAGAAAAAGAAAAAAAGAATAGGTGTCAACAAGGTGTTCCTTCTATAACTAGCTTGTTTAGACATCCTATAATCAACTAACATGCATATATTTTATTTTTTTAGAGGGATACTTAGAGGAACTTAGTTATGTGTCAAGGGTGTGTATTTAAATAAGTAACTCATAGATCATTCTAGACATGAACACATCACATCACATTATATATTTAGGATAAAATGTTCACATATATGTCCCTAACATTTTTGAGGTTGTGTTAGGTATCAAAAGTGCAAGTTTTGAGCCTTAAGAGGGTGCCAATCTCTTAGTACACTTTTTGCCAATGAACGAGGTAAATAAGATTGATCACCTCCTACTATTTAGGCTCTGCTAGATCTAGGTGGGTATACCTGAATGATAAGGCAGATTCAAGAGTTAAAATGAATCCTACTTTAGGAAATCTACTCACAATGGCACATGGGGGGTGAAGTAGATGCAAAGCTTGATAACTAATACCTATTGAGAGTGTTTGAATAATCAGGAATGTGAAGTGAATTTATATAAAATGTTTTAAAACTGACCAGTGCCTAATCTATTGGGTGAATAGAGTTGATGGATAAATGATGGAAATGGAGATATATATGTATGATAAGTAAACCTAATATTTAGCTTAACTCTAATTATTGGGCACTTTTGAATGTTTACACCTTGTGCAAATGTGCAGGTTTGTTTGTTATAGTACTCTTCTTTAATTATCTCAGTGTTATTCCCTCAAATTATTGTGATGCTATGAAAATATTTTTAATTCTTAGTTTAGGGGAAACCAATCATATTAATTACCTTAAAAGTATTTTAATCCTTGAGGAAACCAATTAAAATAAATTAACTGAAAGGACTTTAATTATCTCTCACCAGAACCCAATCAAAACAATCACACAACAACAACAAATGTGTCCTAATAAATTTTATGAATTTAAATAACTGGAAGAAACCACTTTGGAGACAACACAGTAATAGATAAGCATGAAAATTAACACAAAAATTGAACACCAAAATAGATCACCAATTATGAGAAATTTTCTCCATTATATTGCTTGAAAATATATACATTTATAGCATAAGTCTTCCTTATTATATGGATGGGTGGAATGTGCAATCTATCTCTTACTAATACCTACTATAATGGTGATGAAATGGAATATGAAATGATGATGATATCAAAATTGGCATTGGTTTCCAATTTATATAGGAAGCAACAACCTACATGCCTTTTACAAAAAGAGATGACCTTTCACAACCACTTCTTTTACTAACAACTATTTAATTATCATAATCAAACAAATAACAAGGCTTAAGACATTTGGACGTATGTTTCCTTTAACCAATGTAGAAATACCGTGATCATCAATTTGGAAAAGCTTTCCTCTCCATGATAGACATCCAAGTGCCCTTGCCTTAGTGACCTACTCATCTGAAGCCAAATACTTTTCTTCCCATTGATACACCATAAAATATGATGGCCACTAATATTCCTAGATCTTTGGTATGTTTGCAAGATGAGTCTTCTATCGACTATCTAGTAGTGCCTTTGTATCATTGACAAAATTTAGATATCCAACATCAAGAACAATTAATCCATCCATAATCAAATTGAGCCTATGAAGACCGGTGTCACCATCCTCCTGCACATGGGTTATACACTTATGAATAACCTAACTGAATTCCCTCTTCCACTTATCCAAGTCTTTAAATTGACCATCATCTTTAACAATTTTTGGTATATACCATTTTTTTAAGGTATGGAATGAATCCATTCATGTCACAATCCTCTTATCCTCCCATTGTATATATTGAAATTCATCAATAATCATCTTCATTGTTTTCTCAGTTGGTTTTAATGTTGTAGGAGCATCAAGACTCCTTTGTAAAACTTTGCATAACTTAGACAGAGTGTGGTGAATAGGCTAACCACCTTTTGAACAGGGGATTCAATACAAGCATATGTGCTTTTATTACATCAATTTCCTATTGAAGTGAATTATAACTGTCATGCACACTCTCCAATTTATCAACGACCAACTTTATCCTGTGCTCATGAATATTTTCCATAACTTTGCAAACTTTCCCTTTTACTTCATCCTGGGTTTTATTGTTGGCCTCCCTCATTTCATCCACTTCCTTCTCAAAAGCCTTTGTTTGCTTGGTAGGAATGCTCTGTACAACATTTAATGGAGCACTAAGAGGCTTATTTAATACCATCTCCTTGCTTTGTGAAGTTCCTGCTCCTTTTAACTGTTCTTTCAATTTGACATTCTCCATAAACAGTTTATTAACTTCATCATTTAGGAACCTTTGTTCCTTTTCATATTCCCTCAATCTATCCTCCAATCCCTTAACAGTTGCATGAGTGAACATGGCTAAATGCATGGCCATTGTGGCTGCCTCCAAAGGGGTGGTTTCTTGAATTGTCCTTACCATTGCTTCCCCTTTCATTCCTTGAATGACATACAATAATTTTGTCTTATGTGTGTTTTTCTATTTGATCCATATAGCTAGGGTTTTAATTTTGGGATTATACCTTGTTCCACTAACTCGTTCATCAGCGTCAAACTCTGCAACAAGCATTGGATCCTCTTGAGCTCATAATTGGTTAAGCAAAAACATTTCCTTCAGTTCCAAACGTAGGAAGATGAGCATGTTACTTTTTAAAATCATCTCTCTATCCTTTTGAAGCCTAATGTCAATATGATCAATTTTTAGTTACTCGAAGGTTTGTGCCACCATTTGACTTTTTGAGATTCCTCAATTTCTATTTCATTCTTTTCCATTCTTTCTTCAAACTATTTCATCTTCATTTTTGTCCAAAAGTCCCTAAATTCTGGAGTTTAATAAACTCATCATCCTCTATAAACCTCTTGGCAGCAATTTCCCTTTCATTTTCATGTATCTTTGTACTTGTTTTTTCTGCATCATCCATCCTTTCCTCATGCCTATGGGCATTGGTCTCATGGATTGGCTAATCAACCTTAACATCACCCTTTAGTGACTATAATATAGTGGCCACCTCTTTAGTATTTCCCACCCCTTCACTCTCCTCATAAGGTACCAATGGCTCAGTGCAATGTGTCTTTTATCTCTTAAGAGAAAATTGATCCATGGGAGACTTTGATGTTGTGTCTAGGGTGTGCTCTGTAGTTATCTTACCACCATGTTCCTGAAGATATACTTCTCTTTTACTATATAAATCCTAAAATTTATCAATTATTTGACGTATCTTCTTGATGGGGTCTTTTTCCTCAATGAAATAGCTAGGGAAACTTCTATCATTTTGAACCTCCCATTTGTTCTTTCTGAGGGATACCTCTTGAAAAGTAAGGAAATTTCTTATCGCGTCCTCTTCATAGTCCACTTGGTGTACCACTATCATTTTGGTAAGAATATTATGCCTTATGTTCTTCATGTGATTTTTCAGGGTCAAAGGCTCTTGCTTTTCTAGAATCCAATGTATATCTTGTCTTCAAATAATATTGCAACTCCTCCAGTGTATCTGAGCCTACTATCTAGTCTCCACATTTGTTTAAGTTTGGAAAGAAGGTGCCCTTCTTTTTTTTGTGCATCACATCCTTTTCCATCCACATCATTTGCCACATGAACTCTAAAAATGCTAGTCCGAGAGGCACAAATTTTGGCACTATGTGTGGAGCAGTAAGGAATCCATAAATTCTTATGATTGTAACTTCTTGGAGAAAGAACGAATCACCAAAATTGTGTGCATGACCTTGCTCCTTTCTTAGGTCTAGAGGTCTCAAAAATTGTTGTATTTTGTTTGCTAATGTTGGTATTCAATAACCAAGAACTCCAAGGATTTTGTGCACACAATCTTCATAGAATACAACAAAGCTTGAATTCTTGCACCAAATATCCCAAATATAACACCACTTCTGGATAGGTGTGGGATTCCTTTGCTCATCCACTCTAGCCAAGTCCATTAGTTTAGTCCAATGGTCCTAATTTTGGTATAGTATCAAATGACATAGTAGGGAATAGTGTTTGAATGTAATTGACACTCTATCCATTATGACTTGTGAGAATTCATCATCTTACACCCTCTCAAGGTATGAAGTAAATTCATATTCAATATTAGTCTCAAGGTTTTGAATTCTCATGGCCATCATCATTAGGCTTATTGACATTTTATCTTGAGCATCCATCTCTAGTACTTGGCACAAAGATAGATATGTATTCACAAAATAATATTGAAATCTGTCACAGTGAATGGTTTAGTAGTGGAAGTAGAAATGGGGATTATTCTATTACCAATGCCTCTTTTCATATATAGGGGTAGCTCATCACTTTTATAAGTCCTTCTTAACATGGTATAATATTCCTTACTTTTCTGTAGGTTTATTTTGGTTAGAGCTTGCTTGTTTAAGTCAAAACACTCAATGATAGCTGCTCTGGTTACCTCTACCAATATTGAGCGATTCAAAAACCTTACTATTTTGGTAGCAGAGTGATAATTTTTGGCTAGTAGTCTGATAAACACCACATTAAAAAACACATTTGAGACAATCAATATTGCTAAATCCAACATCTAATGGTTTGACACTAAAATCTTCTCATTTTTCTTATTGTAGAAATACCAAAATAAGTCCCACCTAGATTTGGGAATGAGAGCATCCCTACAACCCTGCGCAGTTTCTACGAGCAACTTCTTATTACCCTCCTTGGTTGACCTTGGAAGTATATCTAGTATAGACTGGTGGAGTGGTCTCTTTTTTATCATAGGTTCTTCTTCGTTAATTTTGGCCTTACTTTCCTTTACTTCTGATTGTTTTCTTTTAGGAGGAATATTTCAATTTTTTCTACTATGACTTCAAATAACAGAGCTCTACCAAATAATAAACCAATCAAGCTTCTTCAAAGGGTCGTTCATGCACTTACCTGAGTGCTTGATGTTCACAGATCTCCTTTTCTCAACATCCTTAGCTTTGCCTGCAACAATACATTTCAACTGAGTATAGTCTTAGGAAAATTCACTTTCTTTTAAGGGTGTGATATTTAGTCATATCAGTATTAATGCCAAATCTTCACTAGATAATTTCCCAAAAATCTCAAATCCTTGAAATTAATTTTGCACCTTGTGTCAAGGTGGCTGACATGATTTTCTGCATTTATTGTTGAAAATTGTAATGATGCCATGATTATCGTACTACCATTGTATGTTATTATACCCACTGTGGTGTAGTGGTATTGGGTCTTATGCTCTTTTATATACTTTGTCTTCTCATTTTGTGTTTTTGGGGGATAGCGGTGTATATACTGCCATACCACAACCATATTATCCACCTCATGTGGTACTGTGATGTCAAATTTTCTTCCAATGCTTACTACTATACTGCATTGCTTAAGACTTCTTGTTGCAGGGTTGTGGTGTATACCGCTCTACCACATATGTTGCTCATCCTCCTTGTGGTATAGCGGTGTATGCTTTATTTCTTTATTATTTACTGCCTTATCGCACTCATTTGAATCACCTTATGTGGGACAATGATAGGTTCCACATTACCACATTTCCTTATAATTCTCCCCACAGGGTGGCGGTGAGTACCTCTTCACTGCACATGCTATATAATCTCCTGGCGGTATGGCGGTAAGGGATTATTTCATAGCTTGGAAACCGCCAACTCGCACTACGTTTATTTTGATGTTGCAGTACTACAGTAAAGGAAAAAATTGTTTTGTTTATGATTATCTAGAGGAATAAATGGGTATATACAAAGGGAATGTTGGTGATAGAATGGATCTTGTCACAAAAATTGTTGCATTTCATGTTAGACTCAATGTAAAATCAATGGTAATGAATTTTTGTGTGGGTAAAATTTGAATGGAAAAATGAAAGCTAGTGGATGTTTGAGGAGGAATTTTTTGCTCCAACAGTGGCTCCAATTGGGGATGAATGTTCATGAATTCATTGCAAGAATCCAAAAATGATCTCTGGGAAGAAAATCATGAATGAATGTGATAAGATGGGGTGGGGAATGGGATGGAAACATAAAACTACTATGCATGGAAAAATCATTTTTTAAGAAGTATTTCAAGAATTTCCCATGCACTGGCAATTCTTGACCTTCTCCTAGTACTACTATGCATGGAAAATTTGTTTAAGAAAAGAAGTGCTTCAGGAATTGGCCATGCGCTAGCGATTCTTGATCTTCTCCTGACATATTTTGAAGATAGTAAGAATCTTCACCTCCTTTTCCTGTAACAACAAAGGGTCCCATCCAAAGATCTTCAAACTTCCCATGCTTCCCTTTATCTTGACACCTAGAATTCCATAATAGGACTATGTCATTCACTTCAAACTTTCTGTCTTTCACCCTTTTGTCAAACAAGTACTTCATCTGTGACTGTATTTTTGTGTTTTTCTCCTGGGCCAGGCTTTTGATTTCATCTAATTCTTCCAACTACTCTATTCTATCCTCCATAGGTTCTGGGATATCCAAGTCTTCTTGAAGCATGAGCTTATATATGGGTAGAAGGTTTTGCATAGGCATTATGGCTTGTGTCCCATATACTAGTTCAAAATGTGATTTACCAGTTGACTTCTTCATAGTGATCCTATCCGCCCATACTACCATCCTCAATTTAGAATCCCAAGCCTTTTTTTCCTTGTCCAACATCCTCTTAATGATCTTCAAGATAATCTTGTTGCTTGATTCAGCCTACCCATTTGCTTGTGGATGATCAAGAGAGGCATATGAAATTGTGATGCCATATGTTTCACAAAACCTTATGAATTCTTCTGATTTGAAACACATACCATTATCTATAATTATTTGTATAGGTGTTCCAAACCTTTTAATGATATTCTCCATCAGAAAATTTGTTACAACTTTACTAGTGGCCTGCTTCCACTGATACATTTTGACTCAAAATCTGACCAAAGTTTTTTAGAATTTCGACAAAATTTCGTTAGAATTATTTCGTCAATTTTCTGACGAACTTTGAAATGTCAAAATTCTGACCTAGCATCGTTGGTTGGGTTGGAATTTTGATGTTTCAAAGTTCGTCAGAAAATCGACAAAATAATTCTAATAAAATTTCATCAAAATTCTGACAAAATTTTGTTAGATTTTGAGTCAAAATGTATTAGTGTTCATTGGGATGGCTTCTATCCATTTTGTGAAGTAATCAGTTGACACTAATATCTATTTGTGACCTCCAGTGGATTTTTTTGGTATTTCATTTTTATAGAAAACTTTTGGTAGGCTTCACACTTTCTTACATAAGTGAAAGAGTCATTGAAAACCCTAGGCCAGTAGTATCCAACCCTCAAGATCTTATGGGAAGTGGTTTTGGCTAAAAAGTGTCCCCCAAAGACTCCTTCATGCATCCCCTTTAATACATGCTTTGCTTGTGATTCATCTAGGCATAAAAACATTACTCCATCTCTATTTTTCTAGTATAAGTCACTCTCCATGAAGACATATTTTGAGGCATCCAGCTTCAGGGTCCTCTTTTTATTTTCATTTAAATTCTTAGGAAACTTTTGGATTTTTAAGTAATATATTATGTTAGTGCACCATAAGGTGTTTTCTATGCTTACAATCATACCTTCTTCTCCCCATGTGTTGCAGATTTGAGATGCTTCAAAGTTTGACCCAGCCATTAGTTTGGCTAACCCTTGTCCTCTTCCCAACTTAGTGATTTGGATCTCAATATCAAACTCTTGAATTCTATTGATCCATCTGTACCTTCTCCTTGTAACTTTAGTCTGTACAAATACATCCTTGATTGTGGTATTAGGGACATATTCAATTATTTTTTCTCCCACCAAATAAGGTCTAAAAGCTTTTACTACTTTTACAAGTGCATATGCTTTCTTTTCTATAATATCATACTCCAATTCAACTCCTTGAAGGGACTTACTAAAGAATGATATAGGTTGCTCATATCCTTCATCATTCTTCTATAACATCACTATTGCAATAGTGTCGTATGATACAAATGAAAAGATCTAGAAGGGTTTACTGAAATCAGGGGATTTTAATACTAGGGCTTCCTTGATTTCCTTATTTATAGATATAAATGCATCGAGTGCTTCTGCAGTCCAATCAATCTTGGCCCCTTTATTCAACATCTTTGAGATAGGTTTGACAATTTCAACAAAATTTAATATGAATATTTATTTGTACAAAGAAAGAATGAATGGCCTTTACGGTCTTAGGAATGGGGATCTTATCTATAGCTTCTACCCTCTCTGGATCAATTTTGACTCCATCTTTGGACACTATGTGCCCCAATAATTTTCCCTTTGTTACAAAAAAATGACAATTTTTAGGATTTAGGGAGATGACATACTCTAGGGCTTTAAGGAAGATTTTCTCAAGGTGTGCAACATGGTCCTCTGTTTTCTTGGAATATGTAGTGAGATCATCTTTGTATACTACCATTATTCTATTGATCAAATCAACAAAAGAAACATCCATAGCTCTTTGGAATGTGGCACCAGTATTTGTTAGGTCGAATGGCATCCTTACATACACATATGTGCCCCAAGGGGTAATAAATGTCATCTTATATTGTTCTGATTCTTTCACCTTCTCCTAGTTATACGTTGAAAATCCATCCATCATGGATATTAATTCACAACCAGTTACTCTTTGCAACATGGCCTCCATATTTGGGAGTGGGTAATTGTCTTTGAGGGAAGATACATTCAAATTTTGAAAGTCTACGCACAACCTTATGTCTCCATTCTTCTTTCTAATAGGCACCAAGTTAGAGACCCAAGTGGAATGCCTGATGGGTTTGATGATACCCCCCTCCCTAATTTTCATAAGTTCCTCATGCATCTTGGGTTCCAAGGTAGCGTTTATTAGTCTCTATTTTTCTCTAAAGGGTTTTGCATCAGGTTTCAATAGAATTTCATTTTGGAATGGATCTTCTTTGTGTGTCTTTCGATCATCATAAGACCATGTGAAGACATGCTTATACTTCCTCATTAATGCAATCAACATATTTTTGATAGTAGGGCTTATATTTTTCCCAATATATACCTTCTTTGGAGCCAATTTAGTGCCTAGGTTGATCTCTTCAATGTCTTCCCTCCTTACTGGTGTTTGCTTCATAACTGCTCAATCATTCCCATCAAACACCCTTTCTAGTGCCACTAATCCTTTAGGGATCTTTTTTGTCTTAAGATGAACAACTTCCTGATCGAATACAATTTTTTTACCATCTACTTCTTCCACAAATGCATTAAAATCAATCTCTTGGACCTCATACTGATCAATGCAATGTAAGAACTTGATCAAATCTGTGTCATTGTTAAAAACCTACCAATTGCAGATGTTGTTAGGGATTGCAGGCCTAGCATTGAGTTCTACCTGTGAATTTCCTACCAAAGTAACATCATCCCTTTTCAAGGATACATTTTCCAAGAAATTAGCCATTAAGTTTTTAGATCTATCTATCCATTGAATGGAGAAGGCATCAAAAATCTCAATAGTGTCCCATACAACATTTCTATATTGCTTCAATCTTTTATTTTTTGTGGAGTACTTTGATCTTACTTGTGAAACAACTAATTTAGAATCCCAAAGAATAATTAATAGTTTGATCCCATGTTTAGTGGTCATTTTTAAGCCTAGCAGCAAGGATTCATATCCTACTATATTATTTGTGCATTCAAATGTTAGAAGAAATGAATATTTAAATGTTGTGCCTTTAGGTGAAATGAAGACAATTCCTGCTCCATTCCCTTCTCTACTATAGGCTCCATCAAAGTACATTCACCATATGCCATGTTCATTCTTGGAGAAATCCCTAGCAATTGGGTTTGTGTTCAGTATTTCAAGGTTTGAATGTTCAACTTTGAAACTTCCTAGGTCTATGTCACAAAAACAATTCATTTGATTGGGCTCAAAGAGTTCAATGACATGTTTAGATCTAGGTTCTTTGTATAATTTGAATTCTCTTCCATTCACAGGTATTGTGGCATAATACAAGTCTAGTTGAACATTCCCACAAATTGCTGCAGTCCATTTCCTTGATAGTAACATCCCATAGTAAGGGGGAGTGTCTACCATAGTAATGTATGTCCTATATGTTGCCTCTAGGTACGATGGAAATTTTAGTTCCACATTCCATATCACTCCAACTATAGGGACTGATCTATTATCCATGGCATAACACTTCCCATATGTAGTATTCACCCATATACCTAGTTCTTTCACGACAACCAGAGGCATGATGTTGATTGCTACCCCTAAGTTAATCATGTAGTTTTTCACCAACTTGTTGATCATCAATGTAGTATAAAATGAATCTACTTGGCATGGATTATTTGTGAGTCTATCTCCCAAATATACTTCTGGTGTCTTTGTAATTTACCTCTCTATGATATTAACTTCCTTCTTTTGATCCTTCTATTTGTGGGATGTGTTGGTGATCATTCTGAGTGTTGTGTCTCTGAACTCGTCAATCTTCATCAACTCCATTAATGGGACTATCATTTTTGTCTGAGCCAGTGCTTGGGCCATGTCAAATGAAGGGGTAGTGATCCCTTGTTCAACCTTCTCCATTTTCGTATCCCTTTTCCCTTCATTTTGAACTTTGTAATTACCTAGTGTCTTCTCAGATTCAATAGCTACAACCTCCTGTTGAACATCTTTTTGAGGCTTCTTTATTTCACCCTTCTTTTGATTAGATGGGACACTCTCCTTGCTCTTCTATTCTTTTATGAACATGCGTCTTGGTGTTCCCTGGTCTCCATCTGTGGGCCTACTTCTTAGGTTGTATTTTCTCCCTTTTCCCTCAACCACAAATTTTGCTGTGATAGCCCTCTTTTCTTCCTCTGTTGTTGTTCTTAACTGAAACTGAGTTGTTTTATTGTATGCATATGTTGCTTCTTGTGTATTTTCTTACTAATCAGAAATCACCTCTTGCTCCATATTTACATTGTAATTTTGATTGTCAACATCATATTCGTACCCCTCTTCAAAACAAGAGTATCCTTCACTGTTTTGATGAGACCTCCATCTTAACATGTTTATAGTGTGGCCATCTCTTTCTTGATCTTGTGACCACTTATCTTCCTGAAAAGATTGAGCCACTGCACGATGTTTAGGGGCATGGGGTCTATGGAATGGTGAACACCATCGTGTGGTGTCTATTGCATGTGCTCTATGTTTCTTCAAGGGATCAGGAGTCTCCTTCCAATTTGGTTTTCTGATTGGTCTTCCATCCTTCCAAGTAGTATTGTAGGGCATGTCCTGTAGTCTTGGTCTTTCATTTCTATATTGATTTTCTTGTCTATTCTAGGGATTTTTCGGATTTTGTGGTATTCTAAGGTTATCCCTTTTGCCAATCATGCCAACATCTTTTCTATTATTTTCAATGGCTAAGGCTTCCTTTTGTGCTTTAGTCAAACTTCTAGGGAATATGTTCCTGAGTTCATACTAAATAGAACTCAAAGTTGTTGGGTCAACTAATTTAGATCCATGTGGTATCTTATTGTAGATCTTGGAGACACTTTGATTAAAATCATAAGCTAATTCATTTTGGTGTTTCTGAATACTTATTAGTTCATGTAGAGTGAATTGAGGAGCACATTGATTCCCATATTGTTCTAGAAATTGATCTTGGAAGTTTTCTACAAAGGTGATTGAAGCATCTGGTAGGCTATTGAACCAATCCCTTGATTTTTCAGTTAGAGACATATGAATATCCTCATAAGGACATCCTCCTAATACACTCCTATTTCTTATACAAAAGCATTGAAGTCTCTGATGTGTTCTTCAGTTGTTGTTACACTATTCCCTATGAATTTGGGGACAATATTTCTCTAGTTGCTATTAATGGGATATGGGTATAGTTGATCTCTAGACAAGTCAAATTGTCTGCTTATGCTTGTGGTGTTATGTGGATAGGGATTCTGAGGTGGTGGATTAGGGTAATATTGATATCCATGTTGAGGTTGTTGGTATACATTTTTTTGGATGTTGTGGTGAGGATACACATACTGTTGTGGCACATGATGGTGTGGAATGTATTGTTGTCCAGGTGGTAGAATGATATTGGTGTTTTGTGGTGGTGGATTTTGTGGTACATGATGTTGCACAGGATGATTTGATCTTCCAACTATGTTTTGGGGTGCTCTTCCAACTGTATTCTAAGATGGCCCTTGTGGATTGGAATTAGCTCCTTGTTTATGGGGAGGGATGTATTTTGGAGGTCTTGATGCATTAACATTTAATTGAGACATTTTTTGATCCAGATCTTGACTCCTTTTTATCAACTGCTGTCTTCTCTTAAGATCTTCATCTTGCCATTATATATGCAATTCCAACTCTTGAGTAGTCATCTCATCATAATTTTCAATAGGAATAAAGTGATTCATTGATCCATTTTGGGTTTCTCCTTCTTGCTGTGATGAAAATCTCGGATCATAGTATTTTTGTATTTGATATTTTTCTTCCTCCAATTGGGAAATAAACTCATTTGTTTTCTGAGGATCATCCTTGAAGCGAACAATAGGAAGACCATTATTTTCTTGTCCAAGTGGAGTTCGAAGATCCCTACATAAATTATCCTCATGATTTTATGACCCATGCAATTGATCAAAGTTGTTGTGCAATGTAGGTGGTTGCTCAAGGACATTCTCTTGATCAATGAATGTTGTGTTTGGATTTATAGATGATACTTTTCTCTTATTTGTGTCAATGTTTGGAGTAGGAGATCCATGTTTTCCTGTCCACCTACCATTGCTCTTCTTGGGAATTTGTAGATGTAAATATCTTCTGCCATTCATGTTGGATGATATGGTGTATCTTTCGTGTCTATGATCTACCCTTTCTAATCTAATGTTCACTTTATCAGCCATAAAATATTCTTCAAAGTCACCACCTACCTTTTCATAAGTAGGAAAGTTTAAGGTTTGAGTGAACTTTATCCTCTTCCCAACAAAATCTCTAATTTGTTATGATGGTTTTGAATGAATCTATGATGGAGGGCTTGGATTTAGAATTTTCTTGATCCCCAGCAGAGTCGCCAATCTGTTAGGTCTCAAAAGTGTAGGTTTTGAGAGTTAAGAAGGTGATAGTCTCTTAGTACACTTTTGGCCAACGAACGAGGTAAACAAGATTGATCACCTCCTACTTTTCAGGCTCTGCTAGACCTAGGTAGGTATACCTGAATGATAAGGAAGATTTGAGAGTTAAAATGAATCCTACTTTAGGAAATCTACTCACAATGGAACATTGGCGTGAATTAGATGCAACTATTGATAACTAATACCTACTAAGAGTGTTTGAATAATTAGGAATGCGAATTGAATTTATATAATTTTTTTTAAAACTGGACAGTGCATAATCTATTGGGTGAATGAAGTTGATGGATGAATGATGGAAATGGAGATAGATATGTATGATAGGTAAACCTAATATTCCTCTTAACTCTAATTTTTGGGCACTTTTGAATGTTTACACCCTATGTAAACGTGTAGGTTTGTTTGTTATAGTACTCATATTTAATGATCCCAGTATTATTCCCTCAAATTACTATGATGCTATGAAAGGATTTATAATTCTTAGTTTAAGGGAAACCAATTAGATTAATTACCTTAAAAGTATTTTGATCCCTGAGGGAACCAATTAAAATAAATTCATTGAAAGGACTTTAATTCTCTCTTACCATAACCCAATTGGAACAATCACACATCAACAACAAATGTGTCCTGATAAATTTTATGAATTTAAATAACTTGAAGAAACCACTTTGGAAACAACACAATAATAGATAAGCATAAAAATTAACACAAAAATTGAACACCAAAATAAATCAATAATTATGAGCAATCTTCTCCATTATATTGCTTGAAAATATATACATTTATAGCAGAAGTCTTTGGTATGATATGGATGGGTGGAATGTGAAATCTATCTTCTTACTAATACCTACTATAATGGTGATAAAATGGAATATGAAATGATGATGATATCAAAATTGGCCTTGGTTTCCTATTTATATAGGAAGCAACAAGCTACATGCCTTTTACAAAAAGAGATGACCTTTCAAAACCGCTTATTTTACTAACAACTATTTAATTAGCATAATCAAAGAAATAACAAGGCTTAAGACATTTAGACATATGTTTCCCTTAATCAACGTAGAAAGCCCATGATCATTGATCTGAAAAAGCTTTCCTCTCTATGATAGACATCCAAATGCCCTATCCTTAGTGACCTACTCATCTGAAGCCAAATAATTTTCTTCCCACTGATACACCATAAAATCTGATGGCCACTGATATTCCTGGATCTTTGGTCTATTTGCAAGATGAGTCTTCCATTGACTATCTAATAGTGCCTTTGTATCATTGATAGACTTTAGATATCTAGCATCAAGAACAATTAATCCATCCATAATCAAATTGAGCCTATGAAGACCGGTGTCACCATCTTCTTGTACATGGGTTATACACTTATGAATAACCCAATCGAATTCCCTCTTCCACTCATCCAAGTCTTTCATATGACCATCATCTTTCACAATTTATAGTATATACCATTTTTTTAAGGTATGGAATGAATCCATTCATGTCACTATCCTCTTATCCCCCCCTTGTATATACTAAAACTCATCAATAATCATCTTCACTTTTTGGTCAGTTGGTTTTAATTTTGTAGGACCATCAGGACTCCTTTGTAGAAATTTGCATAACTTAGACAGAGTGTGGTGAATAGGCTACCACCTTTTGAATAGGGGATCCAATACAATCATATGTTCTTTTATTTGATCAATTTCTTAATGAAGTGATTTATAACTATCATGCACACTCTCCAATTTATCAATAACCAACTTTATCCTATGCTCAAGAATATTTTCCATAACTTTGCAAACTTTCCCTTTTACTTCATCCTAGGTTTTATTGATGGCCTCCCTCATTTCATCCACTTCCTTCTCATGAGCCTTTGCTTGCTCGACAGGAATACTCGGTACAACATTTAATGGAGCACTAGGAGGCTTATATAACACTATCTCCTTTCTTTGTGAAGTTCCTACTCCTTTTAACTGTTCCTTCAATTTGACATTCTCCATAAGTAGTTTATTAACTTCATCATTGAGGGACCTTTGTTCCTTTTCATATTCCTTCAATCTATCCTCTATTCCCTTAACAATTGAATGAGTGAACATGGCCAAATGCATGGTCATTATGGCTGCCTCCAAAGGGGTGGTGTCATGTATTGTCCTCACCATTGCTACCCCTTTCATTCCTTAAATGACATCCAATAATTTTGGCTTTTTTTTTTTTGCTATTTGATCCATATAGTCAGGGTTTCAATTTTGGGATTATACATGTTCAACTAACTCCTTCATCAGATTCAAACTCTACAACTAGCATTGGATCCTCTTGAGCTCATACTTGTTCAAGCAAAAAAAATTTCTTTAGTTCCAAACCTGGGAAGATCAGCATGTTACTTTTTAAAATCATCTCTCTAGCCTTTTGAGCGCATGTCAATATGATCAATTTTTTGTTCCTCGAAGGTTTGTTCCACCATTTGACCCTTTTGAGATTCCTCAATTTCCATTTCATTCTTTTCCATTCTTTCTCCAAACTCTTTCACCTTCATTTTTGTCCAAAAGTCCCTAAATTCTTGAGTTTTAATAAACTCATCATCCTCTATAAACCTCCTGGTAGCAATTTCCCTTTCATCTTCATGTATCTCTGTACTTATTTTTTCTACATCATCCATCCTTTCCTCATGCCTATGGGCTGGTCTCGTGGATTGGTTGATCAACCTCAACATCACCCTTTATTGACTATAATACAGTGGCCACCTCTTCAGTATCTCCCACCCCTTCACTCTCCTCATAAGGTACCAATGTCTCATTGCTTTGTGTCTTTTGTCCATTGGGAGGAAATTGCTCCATGGGAGACTCTGGTGTTGTGTTTCAGGGTGTGCTCTATAGTTATCTTACCACCATGTTCCTAAAGGTATACTTCTCTTTTACTATATAAATCCTCAAATTTTTCAATTATTTGGCTTATCCTCTTGATGGGGTCTTTTTCCACAACAAAATAGCCAGGGAAACTTCTGTCATTTTTATTCTTCCTTTCTTCAAGCTTCATTATAACCTAACATTTATTATTTTTGAGGGATACCTCTTGAAAAGTAAGGAAATTTCTTATCATGTCCTCTTCATAGTCCACTTGGTGTGCCACTATCATTTTGGTAAGAATATTATGCCTTATGTTATTCATGTGATTTTCAGGGTCAAAGGCTCTTGCTTTTCTAGAATCCAATGCATATCTTGTCTTCAAATAATATTGCAACTCCTCCAGTGTATTTGAGCCTACTGTCCATTCTCCACATTTGGTTAAGTTTGGAAAGTAGGTGCGCTTCTTCTGTTTGTGCATCATGTCCTTTTCCATCCACATCATTTTCCACATGAACTCTAAAATTGCTAGTCTAAGAGGCACAAATTTTGGCAGTATGTGTGGAGCAGTAGGGCCTCCATAAATGCTTATCATTGTAACTTCTAGGAGAAAGAACCAATCACCAAAATTGTGTGTATGACCCTACTCCTATCTTAGGGCCAAAGGTCTCAACAATTGTTGCATTTTGTTTGGCAATCTTGGTATTGAATAACCAAGAACTCCATGGATTTTGTGCACAAAATATTCATAGAATATTACAAAGCTTGAATTCTTGCATCGACCATCCCAAATATAATACCACTTCTGGATAGGTGTGGGATTCCTTTGCTCCTCCACTCTAGCCAAGTCCATTCGTTTAGTCCAATGGTCCTGATTCTGGTATAGTATCAAATGACACAGTAGGGAATAGTGTTTGAATGTAATCAGTGCTCTATCCTCTATGACTTGTGAGAATTCATCATCCAACGCCCTCTCAAGGTATGAAGCAAAGTCATATTCAATATTAGTCTCAGGGTTTTGAATTCTCATGGCCATCATCATCAGGCTTATTGGAATTAGTATCTTGAGAATCCATCCCTAGTACTTGGAACAAAGTTGGATATGTATTCATAAAATAATATTGAAAATCTGTCATAGTGAATGGTTCAGTAGTGGAAGTAGAAATGGGGATTGTTCCATTAAACCAATGCCTCTTTTCATATATAGGTGTAGCTCATCACTTCTATAAGTTCTTAACCTAGTATAATCTTCCCCTCTTTTCTATAGGTTTATTTTGGTCATAGCTTGCCTGTTTAAGTCAAAATACTCAATGATAGTTGCTTTGGTTACCTCTACCAATAATGAGCCATTTTGAAACCTTACTATTTTAGTAGCAGAGTGATAATGTTTGGATAGTAGTATGATAAAATCCACATCAACAAACACATTCAAGACAATCAATCTTGCTAAATCCAACATCCAAGGGTTTGACATTGGAATTGTCTCATTTCTCTTACTGTAGAAATACCGAAATAAGTCCCACCCAAATTTTGGAATGAGAGCATCCCTACAAACCCATGCAGTGTCTACAAGCAATTTATTATTACCCTCCTTGGTTGACCCTGGAAGTATATCTAGTATAGACTGGTGGAGTGGTGTCTTTTTTATCCTAGGTTCTTCTTCCTTAATTTTGGCCTTACTTTCCTTTACTTCTGATTGTTTTCTTTTAGGAGGAATATTTCAATTTTTTTAACTATGAATTCAAATAATAGTGATCTACCAAATACTACACCAAACAAGCTTCTTCAAAGGGTCGTTCGTGCACTTACCCGAGTGCTTGATGTTCACAGAGCTCCTTTTCTCGGTGTCCTCAATTTCATCCACAACAATACATTTCAATTGAGTATAGTCTTAGGAAAATTCACTTGCTTTTAAGGGTGTGGTATTCAATAATATCAGTATTAATGCCAACTCTTCGCTAGATAATTTTCCAACAAGCTCAAATCCTCGAAATTATTTATTTTGCACCATGTGTCAGGGTGGCTGATGTGATTTTTTGCATTTATTGCTACAAATTGTAATTATTCCGTGATTACCATACTACCTCCCTATATTATTATACCCATTGTGGTATAGTGGTATCGGGTCTTATGCTCTTTTATATAATTTTTTTCTCATTTTGTGTTTTTGCAGGACATCGGTGTATATATCACCATACCGCAGTCATATTATCCACCTCATGCGGTACTGTAGTGTCCACTTTTCTTCTAATTCTTACAACTATATTGTATTTTTTAAGACTTCTTGTTGCAGGTTGTGGTGTATACCACTCTACTGCATATGTTGCTCATCCTCCTGGCGGTATAGCGGTGTATGCTTTGTTTGTTTGTTATTTACAGCCTTACCGCATTCCTTTGAATCACCTTATGTGGGACAGTTGTAGGTATGACATTACCGCATTTTCTTATAATTCTCCCCATGGGGTGGCGGTGAGTACCGCTTCACTGCACATGCTATATAATCTCATGGTGGTATGGCGGTAAAGGCTTATTTCATAGCTTGGAAACTGCCAACCCGTGTTGCCTTTATTTTGATGTCACGGTAGTGAGGTAAAGGAATTTTTTTTTTGTTTATGATTATCTAGAGGAATAAATGGGTATATACAAAGGGAATGTTGGTGATAGTATGGACCTTGTCACACAAATTTTTGCATTTCATATTAGACACAATGTAAAATCAACGGTAATGGATTTTGGTGTGGGTAAAATGTGAATGGAAAAATGAAAGCCAGTGGATGTTTGAGGAATTTTTTGCTCCAACAAGTTGAAAAAAACCTTCTTTATTCTCTTTTACACTCTCATTATTAACTTATTTATAGGGATTCACCAAGGGGAAATGGGGAAGTTAGTACACTTCTACACCCCAAATTACCAAGCTCCATAATGCTTCTATGCACCAACCCTTTTCCTTTAAATAATGACAATCTAATGTTTATTGTAGCTATCAAAAAAACAATTTGTATTAGCATTGTACAAAGTGTGAAGGTTGAAAGTATCAAATATTACTTAAATTACAAGAATGACATAGTTTAGATCTTGTTGTTTTTCTTTCATCACATCAAATGTTAAAGTAATTTTGAGCTATAGTTGAGATGTTACGATCAAAATAGTGGAAAACTAAAATTTTCAAGAGTGAGACCTACCCAAAAGATTCAAGGCCTCACCTAGTTTGAAGCCACACTTGTGACCTTGATCTATGTCTTCATGCATTTCAAGATCTCATAATACACTTATATTAGTTGTCTATTTTCATATTCAATTTTAAATTCAAAAAAAATATTTTGTCGCATTCAAATCAATCTTCTTCTTTCCACCTTTGAAATACACATTTTTTTAATAATTTTCTTTATATCTAAATACACATTTGGTCTGAACTCCATTACATTAATTAACTTACGCAACTTTTTTTCCCATTTTCACAAATTAATAATATAACCGAACATAAATGATACATATTTTAATCTGCTAATTCTTGGGCATGGTATATTTTCATTGATTTCTAAACTAATTTAGTGATCTTATTTAGTAATATATCTAGACAACCCTGAGAGATATTTATAGATAGGAGTTTAGAGATCATTAAATTGTTTGATGTTTAAATAGAACAACTTATATCTATTAACACAATAGAATAATATAACAATAAATATTCTTTTAGTAATTAAAAATAGCAATAGGAATCATACACGAATTCATTTTATAATTTTCTTGTCTTTCAATGATTTGATACAATATTTTCCTTATCGTTGCTCAATGAAATAGTATACAATACAAATTAACAAGAAAATAAAATCATACATTACTAATATAATCAAAATTAACTATTAAAATAATAATTATTACAAAATTCAGAAATCATAATTAGCTATTAAAATATTAAGTATTACAAAATTTTAAATTTTTTGAAGATGTAAAATTTACCTACTCTAAAATTTCAGAAGTCTTTGAAGTCTTCTTCAATGTCCTTGCCCTTGTCGTTGAAATCTTTTTGATTTCTCTATTTCATAATTTGAATGAATACTTCACTATAATCCATAATCAACCAATCTTCGAAGTTTTTTTCAATGTCCTTTCCCTTGTCCTTTGAAATATTTTTGATTTCTCTATGCCATAATTTCAAATTAATACTTCACTATAATCCATAATCAACCTATTTGTAGTGAAACAACAAAAAATGTATTGCTTTATGGTTTAGGAAATAGAACAATACATTTCACAATCATTTCATTGAAGGGAAACCCTAGAGATCTCTATCTAAAGTATGCAAAGGAGAAAGAGACCTTGAAATAGGGTTGACCTAGGATCTGATTATAAACTAAAGATGGGTTCACCACCAAGCTAGGGCTTGGAAAGACTAATGAAATACAAGAACTAATACTTAAACCTAATATGATGCAATACTTCACTAAATGACCTAAAAAAGAATGTAAATCAAAATAGAAAGTTGAGAGATGAAAGGTGTGCACCTGGAAACCTAAAGAAGACTGGATGAAGGCTTGAAATGCTGAAAACACTAAAATTAAAGCCTGTTGGGACTCATACGCCAGTTTGGGTTATTTAGTCCTAGATAAAGGTTTCTGGTCAGGAACTAAAATCTAGTAGAGATATGACTGAAACTTCTAAAATCTGCAAATTTGACTAAACTAGGACTCATACGCCAGAAGTGTCGTATTAGTCCAGTTATTGTTTTCTAGAAATTCAAAGTCTGATTCTGCTCTTCAATGTCTACTATGTCCTTTCCACCTGATTTCTAGATCTGAATCTTCAATTTGCAACATGTAGATGTTCTCCAATGATCGTCAATGCATGGTGACAACTTTGACAACTTTGAACACTTGAAAACTTTTTCCAAACTTTCTCTTCAATATGTCTTCAACCTATATTTGCAAATCACACACTAAAGAGAGGGAAAAATGTTGTTTTGTTAGTGGAAAGGGGTTCACCTCGGTCAAACCCCATTTTGGTAATCAAACCTTGAAATGAAATGAAATAGGAAAAGAGAATGATGAACAAACAAAATGTAATGTTGCAACTCACCAAACCCTAGCAATATAATACTATAACCATGTATGAAGTGGCTCCAATAGATGTAGATCTTGAATCTTTCTTGAATATGATAGTTCTTGAATTGAATGCTAGCTTGAATCATAAAACCCTACATCACAATTGTTAGCTAAAAAATAAACATGATGCATGATGACTTTGACATGATGCTTGATGCTTGAAGAATGCTCTAAAAAACTTGATAATCGGCCCTCAAATTCCCTTGAATGATCTTGTAAACACTTGAATACTCTTGTGAACTCAAATTTTCTATAAGAATGCTCATTCAACTTGCTAGGTCACTTGATTGCTTGTTAGGAGAAGAATGAGTGAAATAACCTTGTATTTATACTTGTTTATGCCAAATTTCCTAAAATTACAATGCTACAAGCTAACATCAGATCTAGGAGAATAAAATCCCACCAAGAATTTGAATTAAATTTATTTTTGGGTCACATGAGACTCATACACCAGAAATGGCATATGAGTCCCATTAGGCATAATTATGGGACAAATTTTTAAAAATACTTAGAATGGTGTGAAATCCAGATCGAGACCCAAAAACCTAGGTGGGACTCATATGCCCAAGGTGGTGTATGAGTCCTCAATCACTAAATCTAGGACACACAACCTAAAGACACCTAAATTATGATTGGATACTAGTTTATGTCAAGATTATCCTCAAAAAGATGCATTAAATGAGGCTTGTGGATGCAAAATAAGGCCATATAAGGCATAAAGAATCCCAATTATTAATCACAACCCTAGATTAGTGTGAAAGTGTGGTACAAAACTTTACAACATCCTAAATAAGACACAATTAAGTCCATTTAGCTCATAAGGGCTGAAGATCTAATGTGAATGTGTCAAACACATTACAACACTAAATCAAGGTAACATTATGCTTGAACAAGGAGGGCCTAAACGAGAAAGGAAAAGTATAGGGATAATTTTTTTGTTTCCACATTTAGCCCCTAGTTTAGTGAGAGGATGAAATTGCTTCAAACTCACAGTAAAGTAGACAAACATGCATCAAGAGGGGCCCAAGTGCACAAATTCTGGTAAGATAGGATGACAACAATCGAGAGGAGTGATCAAGCCCCTAGGATCAAGATCCTATGACAAACCAACCTAGGCACAAAAGGACACACATGAAAATGATATGAGGAGCAAAAAAAAGCATACACTACCAAAGAAAAAGAGAGAATAATTAAAAGGAAAATTAGGGGTGGATAAAGCTTCAACTGTTTTTCCATCGTGATGTGGATAAGGTCTAGGTTGTTTGTCCAAAAAATACATGCTCACTCTGAGGCAAAGGAAATTCAGGTTGTTTGTTGGGTGAGTAATCCAAGAGGGTGAGATACATACATACACAACCAATATGTGCTCACACATACACGCAAGTGGCTATGGGAAAGTCATGCCTTGGATCGAATTCCCATCAAACCATACCAAGTTTATACCTCCTGATAACTTTGATAAGGTGCCACACAACAATTAACTTCGAGCTTCATGGGGAAATCAAAGCTTTGTATGCTTGGAACTCATGAACAAACAAGATGGTTCTATAGGCATGCAAGGTGGCCATATAAATGAAATTTTGTAAATGTAAAAATAGGGAACGTTCAAAGGAGTCTTGCTTAGTTCATGTAAGGTATTTAACTTAGGGAACATTGTGCATAATGTATCCAAGAGAGGACCAATCAAAGAATAGAATATTTGTAACTTAGAGGATGCAGTGTGTCGCATCAAGCCACTAAGCAAAATATAATTTGCTAAGAGAGATCACGCTCTTGAGGGAAATCACACCCAATGTCACCACAAAGAAAAAAATGAATTGTATGAAGCTAGAATACTACACCATGAAACATGAAAAAGAAAAATGCCAAAGAAATACCGATTATGCCCCCACTTTAAAGAAATTGCTAAACACCATGCTGTGAACAATTACTTTAAAGTAGCAAATGATACATGCTAACAATAACGAGGACATGAGATCTTACTTGGAAAGCCCTATGCCAAGTCATATGTTTCCAATTAAAGCTATGTCATGAAAAAGGGGTTGCCTCCAAAATGAAATCCCAAAGTCACATAAGGGATCCATGGATTCGGGGTCAGTATGTTCTTGCTACAATATTTTTAGATAGTTTGGAACTGTCATCATTCCCCAAATACTCATGGAACAGGAAGAATGATACAAAGAGAAAAAAATAAAATAAAAACCTTTTAGGTCAACATGGAAGAAACATGAATGTCTCGACACCTTCCATCATCCTAAAAAGGAAAACACAAGACAAATGAAAAAGATTAAGGAAAAGATTTTGGGTCAACATGGAAGAGACATGAATTTCTCAACACCTTGTGTCATCCACAAAAGGAAAACACAAGACAAAGAAAAGATAAAGGAAAAGATAAAAGATTTATGACATGGAGAAAAATGAAGGTACAAATAGATTAATGTCACAAAGAGAGAGAGCTACATCAAATAGAACAACATAGGGGATCACATTATGCACATGAAATCACACAAAATAAAATGAAAAATAAATAATTCAAAATACTAGCAAGGCACATGCGAGACAACTAGCCAAAGGGACAATGACAAATGCATTATTAGGACAAGGCTATCTAATTATTGCCCCAGACACTATGTGTAGGACAAGAATGAGCTAAGGTAGGTGATAGGAAAGGGCTCCTTGAATTTAGAAACAATTTTCAATGAATTAGAAGCATGTAATAGTGAGAATGTTAAGATCCTACAACCATTACATGGAAAGGAGAAAAAGGGTCCCATTTTTAAGGGACTATTTCTATGATATCAAGATTTTTAAATATTTGTTGTAAAGCATGAAACTAATTTATACTATGTCCAAGAACTCTATGATATTGACAATGTAATGTGTTTGTATTCTTAGGATTTGGTTTTCGATATTCTCTTATGGGAGGTAATGTAATCAGTCCTCGGTGTAAAATTATCTACAGATTCTATTCAATATTAGTTGGTGGGTAAGGGAATTGTAGTTTCTTTAGTTTGGAAGGTCTTTTGCATTCGCTAGATTCCCAAAATTCTCTAGTGGAATGTGGAGGAGGAGGACCTAAGACAATCCTATCATGCTTGTCATCATTAGGAGGCATTGGTTGTTCTTTAGGAAGGACATTCATATCGGGAGGAGGATCTCGATATCCTAACCCTTTAGTACTTTCAATTGGTATTTGTTCTAAGAGTTGATGAATTTCGTGTTCACTTGTTGTATCACATCCTTGTTTACTCAAGATCGTGAATCCTTTATTTTATGTCTCTTCTAGGTTTATAAGAGTGTTTGTCACTTTGTTAACATAAAATAGTTGATTGTTTGCTTGATTAGAGGAACTAGATTTACCTACTATAGGAAATTTAGGTTCAATTCATGTCTCAGTTTTAGGATGTAAGTAACCAAACATCTTAGGTGATGGCATTATAGGGGGTGTTGGTTGTTTCATTGATGGGTAAAAGGATGTATTAGATTCACGGTTGTTAAGACAATCATTTAGGAATTTATTCATGCTGTCATAATCTTCTCCAATGATGTCAACATCATGAGGAGGACATGCATTAGGATTTGAGTGAGCATGAGTAAGTTAAATTTCATTAGGGTCATTTTCAAAGGCACAACTTGACACATCCAATAATGATTTCAAAGACATCCAAAGCTCACCAAAGCACATATCCGTAATGAAATATAATGAAAATTTCAAATTGCAATAATTTAAAATGAAATGCAATTAAGCAATGCAAAAGATGGACTCATTTAAACTACGTGCAATCAAGAAAGAAAAATCCTATAAACTAAAACTAAAAGTTATCAATAGTAAACAAAAGCTTAGAAATAGGGTTCTAAATTATGGAAAATGCATTTTAAAATATGCACTGGGACTAAATTGCCTAGAGGGGTGTATGAATCCTAGTGAGGGTTTTTTTCACAAGTTTTAAAAATTAAGTGATTTTTATGCTTTTTAGTTTATATGATTTGTAAACTAAATGAAAATGTAGATTTTAGATGATTTTCAATGATGCAAGATGCAAAATGAAACCTATATGCACTTTCACTAATGCAAGATTTAGAAACCCTAGAATGCCAATTAACTAATGCATAATACAATTCAAAGTTAATGCAAGCTAGATCTAGGATGATGATGCACTCCAAATCAGAAATGATGATGTTCTAAATGCAGGTTCACCAAAATGAAACAATGGAAAATGGATTGCTTTATGGTTTAGGACATAGAACAATACATTTCACAATCATTTCATTGAAGGGAGACCCTAGATATCTCTATGTAAAGTATGCAAAGGAGAAAGAGATCTTGCAATAGGGTTGTCCTAGGATTTGATTATAAACTAAAGAGGGGTTCACCACTAAGCTAGGGATTGGAAAGACTAATGAAATACAAGACCTAATGCATAAACTTAATATGATGCAATACTTCACTAAATGATGTAGAAAAGCATGTAAATTAAAATGGAAAGCTGAGAGATGAAAGGTGTACACCTAGAAACCTGAAGAAGACTAGATGAAGGCTTGAAATGATGAAAAAACTAAAATTAAAGCCTATTAGGACTCATATGTTAGTATGGGTGATTTAGTCCTAGATAGGGTTTTTGGGTAGGAACTAAAATTTGGCAAAGATATGACTAAAAGTCCTAAAATTTGAAAATTTGACTAAACTATGACTCATACACCAGAAGTGGCGTATCAGTCCAGTTAGATTTTTCTATAAATTCAAAGTCTGATTCTACTCTTCAATATCTGCTTTGTCCTTTCCACCTGATTTCTAGATCTGAATCTTCAATTTCCAACCTATAGATGTTCTCCAATGATCTTCAATGCAAGGTGAAAACTTTGACAACTTTGAAAACTTGACAACTTTTTCCAAAATTGCTCTTCAATATTTTTTCAAACTAGATCTACAAATCACACACTAAAGAGAGGGAAAAACGTTGTTTTGCTAGTGGAAAGGGGTTTTCCTCGATCAAACCTTGTTTTGGTAATCAAACCTTGAAATGAAATGAAATAAGAAAAGAGAATGATGAATGAAAAAAATGTAATGTTGCAACTCACCAAACCCTAGCAATATAATACTACAAACATGTATGAAGTGGCTCCAATGGATGTAGATACTAATTATTTCTTGAATATGATAGATCTTGAATTGAATGCTAGCTTGAATCATGAAACCCTACATCACAATTGCTAGCTCAAAAACAAACATGATGCATGATGACTTTGACATGATGCTTGATGCTTGAAGAATGTTGTAACATCCCACTACGCAACCTCGAAGGGTAAGAGCCAAAAGAGGACAAGATAATTTTTAATTGAAAATATGAAGAATAACTTGCACATAAAGCAATTGCCAATACGATATATCAACAACATACAAGGAGAAGAATGGTTGAGTGCACAACCAAGATGAGAGGACAAATTTACCCTCTAGAGAAAATCTGAATAGGAGCAAATAGAATAGCTCTAGAAATTTTTCTCTGGAACTTCTTGCTTTAGAACTTTCTACGCTAGTGCTCCGTGCTATGATGCTTCGAAAATTTTATGCTTCGATGCTCCAAATTTTTTTTGCTCCGATGCTCCAGAAAATTTTTGCTGTAACATCACATAACACATACAGAAAGCTTCGATGCACCAAAACTTTAGCAGCAACAACATAGAGCAATAACAAGAAAGTGGTGTTGTGCCAGAACTTTTGCATACTATTGCATGAAGGAAATGCATAGCCAAAGCTCTATTTTTTGCATGAAAACTTTTGAAAGAAAGGCCATAATGATCAACATAGTACAAGTGAGTCTGATACCAACAATGGAACCCATAAGCCAAAAATAAAACATCACATTTCTTCTTATTAAATTATATGATTACATATTCTCTCTCAAGAGAGTACAAAATACATAAAGGAATATACATGAGTACAATGGCATAGCCATGAATAAGATACACCAACTGATAAAATAACCACAAGAGAGAGAACACCTCCAACTGATGCTCCAATAACCTATACACCGGTCCCCAATGGTGGTGGAAACGCCTCCCTACCATGTGGAATCAAAAGAGACCACCCCACCATGCTCGGAGGAAGTCACAAGGCCCAAACAGAAATAACAAGGCAAGGGTAACAAATGGCCAACACTCACATCAGACACAGAGAAAACACAAAATACAATACATAAGGCCAATGTCACAACATGAAGATGCTCATACAATAACATGTCAGGTACTACTCATGAGTACTAAGGTATGAGGTACTAAAGTGTAGATCGGATGGAGTTTCATCATGCGTGTTTGAAGGGATGGAACCACACAGAATCAAGTACACCTCTCATACAATTGAGGAGACTCAATCATGCTTGTAATGACACCCTGTAGACGGATAGGCCTTCTTGAGTGCATCCTTAGCCTTTACAAGTGCTCAAGGCCATGCACGAGGAATCATTATCTTATAAGTGTTTTACCCCATTGCTTTTCTTTAGTTAACACTTGTTTACAATAACTCTACTACTAGTCCCCCTGGCAGCCACCTATGGGCCCTAGGCCCGTAGAGAGCCACTCCATAAGATACTCTAATTACCTAGACCTAAGCTCAACTAGTTTAACCAAACAAGGAACCCATAGAAAATATGAAACAGTGAAAAATACACTAAAATCCATCTTTAAAACCATTTAACATAGCCAAGCAAACATTGTTGTGAACTCATTTAAACAATTGATCACATACACTAACCAAAAGATCAAATACCATACGAACATTTATCATTGAATTTATAAAAAGAAACCAAACATATAATCAGTATTAACATCATTAAATCATCTTACAAAACCACTTTTAAAACAATTAAATTACTAAGTGACAGTGGCACAAAACAAGGTTCCAGTTGTTGTTCAACCGAATGAGAAAGAGGCATAAAAATTTCATAAATTTCAAAGTGCCCATATCTAAAATCAGAGCTTGACCTAGTTCATATTTTGACGTTTCCAATGGGATTCCACCTTTGGTTTCCCAGTTTATGACCAAAAAATAAGGCGCTATTCCGAAAAACGTCATTTTTAGCCAAGTTGGGCAAGAACATGAAAAATGAAAGTACCTGGATTAAAAATTATACAATGACCAAGTTGAGATATAGGGATTTCTATATGGAAAAAATCTTTAGTTTGAATTTATAATAGGTGGTTAAAGAGCAGCATCAAAAAAATGTGTTTACACAAGCTACACAAATTTGACTAAAAATGAAAGTGTCTAGAATTCAAATTTGACAAAGAGCCAGTTGAGATATGAGCATTTCTACATGGAATGTACCTTTATATTATGTTTTTAACATGTGATTAAAGAGAAGCAAGGAAAAACGTGTTTTAACAAGTTGGGCAAAAAGAGAAATAAAATGAAAGTGTCCAGAAATCAAATTTGACAAAGACCCATTTCAGATTCACTGGAATGCACAAAAATCTGCCATATAGCAAAACTACAGAACACCAAATCGAATAAAAAAAAACATTATTCATCCCCAAAGTATTCACAAAATAGAACAAAGGAATAAATCTACCATAAGGAAATACAAAGCTTACCATTCCCAAGCTAAATCGCATTCAATACCACCAGAAATTCAAGGGATTTAAGAACCACTGAAAAATACCTCAATATTTCCCCAAAAATGAAATGAGAGAATGCTCTAAGTATAAGGCACAGGTGGGTTCCAAAATAGGACAACAAGGAGGAAATGGCATGCTGAAATCAACAATTAGATGCCCACAAATTTCTTCTCCACATTTCTCCCCAACTTTGTCACACAATTCGTGGGGTTTTCCTTCTTCCAAAAATAGAAAATTTCTTCTCCAAAAGAATAACTCCCCCCCAAAACAAAATGAATATATATATATATATATATATATCAAAGACAAGGCTTCCCATTTTTCTTTTAACTAAACTCCTCAACAAAATAAAATGAAATAAAACATTTTATTAAACAATCTATTAAAGCTCTCCAAAGCAATTAATTAAAATCACTAAATATATAATATTCTCTATTTCATATAAAAATAATAATTTAAATCCAATCGTTAAAATACACAAAGCTTCCCAAATAAGATTTAAATAAGACTATGAGAGCTCACAAAATGGATTAATAAAATCATTTAAAATTACTAAATGAAATATATCATTCCCTCAAATGATCAATAAAAATCACTTAAAATAACATATTTAAAACCTCAAGGATATAACCATTCAAATCTCCCATCAATGAAACACTATAAAATACCATATATGAAACCACGCCATAACACCAACAACCAAAATATAGTAACATAACATATTAACGGAAACCAAGACAAAATACCTCAACAAAACATATTGGTAAACCACATATGACAAAAAGGTGCTTCAGACATTACCATTAGGTAACTGGATGGTAGAACAACAACATGAGAACATTGGACTAATGGGGTATAGTGTGCTAGGGTAGGAAAAATTTGGCCTGTGACTACCTCCAATAACCACCATCGTGGAATACGAGTATGCTCAAGCTTGTGGATCTAGGTGGAGTCGATACTCAGTACCTGCATCATTCCAATCACATGTCAAAGTACATGTGCATATAACATATATCATATAGTCAAAGCAACATCAATCATCAAGAAGAGGGTCATGATATTGTAAGCCTCTCAGATATGAGTGTTACAACATCATCCATTTCATGTTCATAATCATACCAAAATAGTGATAACAATATATAAACATGTAAGCATGTAATCCAACATAATAACTAATCATGATAACCTTTCCCTTAATCATCAATGTCTAATCTCATTATGATAACATTTAACATTTAAAATATCAAATCAAAATCAAAATTCTATCTTACCCAGGTTGGGGTCAGAGAGGTGTTACAAATGCTCTAAAACACTTGATAATCAACCCTTGAATGCTCTTGTAAACACTTGAATACTCTTGTGAACTAAAATTTTCTATAAGGACACTCATTTAAATTTCTAGGTTACTTGATTGTTTGTTAGGAGAAAAATGAGTGAAATAACCTTATATTTATACTTGTTTATGCCAAATTTACCAAAATTACAACACTACAAGCCAACATCAAATCTAAGAGAATAAAATACCACCAAAAATTTGAATTAAAATTTAATTTTGGGCCACATGGGACTCATACACTAGAAGTGGCGTATGAGTCCCATTAGGCATAATTATGGGACACATTTCCAAAAATGCTTAGAAAAGTGTGAAATCCAGATCGAGACCCAAAAATCTAGGTGGGACTCATATGCCCAAGGTGGCATATGAGTCTCAAATCAATAAATCTGGACCACACAACCTAAAAACACCTAAGTTATGATTATATATTGGTTTATGTTGAGATTATCCTTTAAAAGATACATTAAATGAGGCTTGTGGATGCAAAATAAGGTTAAATATATAAGGCATAAAGAAGCCCAATTATTAATGAAAACCCTAGATTAGTGTGAAAGTGTGGTAGAACACTTTACAACACCTTAAATAAGGCACAATTAAGTCCATTTAGCTCACATGGGCCCAAGATCTAATGTGAATGTGTTAAATACATTACAACACTAAATCAAGGTAACATTATGCTCAAACAAGGAGGGCCCAAACGAGCAAGGAAAAGTACAGGGATAGTTTTTCTATTGCCACATGTAGCTAATGTTTCTATGACAGGTTCAATGATGTGGTCATCCACAATTTCAATAAATGGTCGACCATAACCTTCGAGTTGTATATACAACAAAGGACAATGTGTGGGTAACAATTAGGCCAGTAAAGTAGGATTAAATTAACTAATTCCATTTGATTGTCAACTTCAAATGTACATCTTGATAGAATGTCCATACTTCCATTTCAATTTTAATCTTACCATTAATATAGTTATATTTCTCAAGTTGAACCTCCCATCTATATCAATATGATTTATCATCCACAAAACTCACAAGTGTTAATTATTGTAATAATATATATTTAATTTTATAAATGTTTGTAATTCTTCATTTTGGTTGGCCAAAATAGATAACATTCTGCATAGCCACCAAAAAATTATGATTTTTTTATTATGATAAAATCTACATAATCATATAAAATATAGTTCAACTTGAATTGGAAAATTCAAATATAAATTCACTTTCCTTTTTTGCTTAACTTCACTAATATACACCATAATTTCGTTGTTTTTTTCCTTCTATTGATTTGTTCTTCAATAGTCTAAGGTTGCACAATTCATCATTGCGATGTTAGTAAATTTTAATAGTTTCATGACCATGATAATTTAAAATAATTTTGCATGACCTTCAATTTGAAAAGAATCATCATTGCACTAATTACTTACTTACCTTATGTCAATAAGATTTTATTTGCACTTGCTCTCCTATAAAATAATACCTTGTAGAATTGTAATCAATTACGCAAATCAAATGTATATTTTTTCCATTGTTTTTGTCTAAGAAGTTAATAAATAACAAATTATAATTAAAAAATCTAATACAATAGTTTTAAAATAACAAGATATCTAGATTACTAATAGAATAAATAAAGAATTATGTAATTATTATTTTATGAACTAATACAGAAACAATTCATATATATTTAATATTTTTATTAAGTTAATAATTAGTATATATATCATTTGTGTTGATTATTTTCAAAATAAATATCACAAAATCTAATATATCTTGCAACCCATAAACCCTAACAAAATATGAGAACAAAACGCTTTGAAAATTGCATGCAGTATTCAAATCCAAAAATTGCACAGCTAGAAGTATTCAAATCCAAAAATTGCACAGCTAGAAGTATTCAAATCCAAAAATTGCACAAATGTAGAAGGACCAAATTGTAACAAAGTAACGGCCTGAGAATATAGATGGAAAGAGTCACCAAGTTGTAGCAATTGCAATGGCATATGATGTGATTCAATACACAAATGGTTGGAAATGGCGTCAAAAATAGTATAATTCTTATGCAACGGCCACTAAATATTGACAGAAAACAAAACTTAATTAAGTATATTGTCTCACACATTTTTCTATTTAGGTCTTTGATGCATGGGTGTACCTAATTTCATCTATTTTTCTTTTGATTCTTTGAACTTAAAGGTAAAAAATTAATACATGCAACTAACCTTTGGGGCAATTATTAGAACTATCCCTTCTAAAACCCATATGCTCAAGATGATAATTGCCAACCAAAGATTTGGGCCTTAGGTTTCAAAAATCCTTGGCATTGTAGCTTTGGTTCATTGAATCCAACCTATTTTTTCTGTGCATATGTTTGCCAAGTGTTGTAAACTTATCTTTTCCTTTTGTGGTCATTATGATTTGCACCTGCATGTTTAATAATTCCAGTTCAGGGAAAAGATATGAGTTTACTATAAACAATCTATAGTGAAAATGCTCTTAAATATTTATTTGACAACTTTTGTTACTGTGAAGAATTGGAAACATTGGCAGGTAATAAACCTTTTTCAATCAATGATTAAGATTGAATATCATGCTCACCATCTCAATTCAAGAGGGATGCAATATTTCTTGTGGAGAAAATTATATGCAACCACTAAGTTGTTTTCTATCCAAGATATTCATGTAAATAATGCATAAAAATCTAGGTCTATATTGTGGAAAAAAATAAGTAGCCAAATCCTGAATGAAATATTGAATTGTTCATACTAGACGAATGAAATTTCTTGTGGATGAAATTATATGAAACCACTCAACTATTTGATATCCAAGATATTTTTGTAAATAGTGCATAAAATTCTAGGTCTACAGTGTGGAAAAATATAAGTAATTGGCTACATAATGCAATATTGAATTTTTCATACCAGAAGAATGAAAATGGCACAAGCAACATCATGGTGAAACATTAATGGAGTAATGGGAAAGAGATACTTGTTAGAAAAGAAAAATCATAGGAGGAAAATGTAAAAATAAGAAAACGAATAGCCACAATTATTCAACACATATTGAGATGCAGAAATGGAAAAATCCTTACATACCTTTTTCAGAATGAATACTAGGCTTCACAATACCTTTCTCGCCAACATGTATTATTATCATTAATCATTGAATTGAGCTCTTGGATAGATATAAGTTAGAATCACAATTTATCCAAGACATGCTAAATAGAGTCGGTGTTCAATGGAGGTAGCACATGCTACAAGGAATAGTGGAGGCGGTTTGATATTTCATGAAATAATAATGAATTTATTTAAGTGGTGAACAATATAGGGAAACTCTTACATGTCCTTATTCCAGGTAAAACATCCTCTAACAAATTGCAGGCATATTTATTAACCACTACATTTCATACATTTTTTTGTAGATGAGTAAAAGCATCAAACAATCTACATGTCTAACAATCAAAAGTCTACATATATTTTATTTTAAAAGCATCGAATAGTGCAGACATATTTATTATGTTTTGATGTACATGGAAAAAAATGTCATTGAATGGAATGCCTCTCGGCGTAATAACTGACTAAATACATGTCAACTTGGATTACAATAAATATAAGCTAATAAAACCAATGGTTACCAACTGGGCCCGAGTATGTGCAAGATCATCATGGAAAAAATAGGCCCTTAAGTGGCAAAAAAATCAGAAAAATCAGAGTTAGGCAACTTGATGTAAAAATTTGAATAAGTTATCTATATTATTTCAAAAATATGTAAGAATAGAATATGTAGCAAATTGAATTTAGTTTCTAAACTTCTAGGTTTGTTTAAAAAAAAAATCTATTTGGTGAAAATTTGAAATTTCAATGCAGTAGTACTTAAATTTCAGGGAAAAAATAAGAAGTAGGTGTTTGTCTGACCACCCTAACCACAATAAAATGATAATACTTTTTTATAAAATTTTAGATATAAGTAGAGAACTCATGTCCTGATGTGATGCATATTTTTTTGTAATTTTTTTCTAAGTAAATAATTAATTATGAATTTTTTATTACAACTTTTCAAAAATATAAAAAAATTATATGTCGACCACCTTAACTTGGTCAAAAATTCATGAAATTCAATTTTTCTTTTTTTAATCCTATATTATGTGAATCATAGAATGTGATGCATGTTTTGGATTCAAAAAATGTGATCTTGTTTGAAAGCTATAAATGTTTTTCAATCAATCTATCAATCGGGGACTTTAGTAGTAATTTGAATAGAAAATGAATAATAATTACTTATTAAATTAAAATTAAAAAATAATTTATATTGGTGGAAAGCTAAGAATCTCCTTTAAAAACCCTTTTCATTTCATCAAATTTGGGTTAAAAAAAAGTCGTCAACCACATACCCATCATATTGCCACTTTTTGGCCCATCATGATCCTACACATACCCTGTCACCTTCATAAATGATGCCATCAAATACTAAACTATAATTACTTATCGTATCCAAATACATTACAAATACTTACATCCCTAAGTCTAAAATCCAAGATTATTTTTATTAATTGAAAAAAAGTATTGTATTCTATTTTTAATAAATTAATAAATACTATCAAACTCGTAGCTTGATTGTTGCAGAGACAAAAGTACTATATTCTATTTTTAATAAATTAATAAATACTATCAAATGTCCAGTTTGATTGTTGCAGAGACAATACAAAGCTAAATCCCTAGAGTATACTAAGACTAACATGTAGGTTATAGTTGCAACATCATGCCACACAGATTGTCAACCCAACAGTCCAAACGAATTTTAGAAGCTTGATTTTGAGTTGGCTATGGAGAAAAGAATGAAAGTATTCGTATGAGGCGATTTTGCAGCATCTATCGTCTGTCAAGAGCACTCGTATCAAAATAAAATAGAGTATAACACCCCACCATGTAACCCCAAAGGAACTAAAACATCTTACATTAATGGCACAATTTTTTTTTTAAATAACTAACATGCATCATAATATTAACATTCAACACTTGAAATGAAACTATACATGTACAACATATAACAAAGTCCCTTGGGGTTACATGACTGCATTACTTTTCGTATCAACAACATTACATTACATGAAAGAAAATAATACTCTGGTATCCATAAGATAAGAATAAGGACAATACATTTATAACATGGAGATACATTACTTAAGGATTTACATGAATACAATGCTACTTCTCGACATGAATGGGAATAGTATGATAACATGAAATGATACAGCTGGAATGTATGAATACAAAGCTGCTAGGTTGGATCCAACTTTGGTACCAACTCAAGAGCCACTGCAACTGGTACAACTCCATCTTGGCTAGGGACCCAATGGGGTGCATAGCACGTTCCACCCAACCACGTGGACCCGAAGGCCCACCCTCCATGCTAAGATAATACAAGAAGGATCTCAATGTATACCATAAAATGAAACAAGGATTACACGACTTCACAACAATAACACAAGATAACATTCATCACAAAAATTAACCAATCCAAGAGGTAACCAACATAAGAAATAACCAACACAAGACAACATAACAAAGCATCAACATACACATGCCAACATCCGCTTCGATAGGCTCAAGAACAACTAGAGGGGAACAAAAGAATACAAAGTTGTTAAGGGTGGAGTGTCATCGCATGGTACTAGCATGGGTTATCCTGATAGTCTAGGCGTCGGCCATTCTGACAGCCTAGACACCGCTCTCACCTATGGTTGTCCTGATAGCCTCTCACTAGGCATTGGCCCCATAGGGTAACACATGCGGAACCAACAATCCTTTCGTGAGGACAAGGATGTTGACCTTACCAACTAGGCCTTCCCACTCATCCCAAGCCTAACCAAGCACTTTGGCCCATGAGTGAGGCTACATTATCTAAATTAATGTGTGGAAACTACCCAAAACCCCTAATTTATTAATTAAGTTATCACTTGATTTAAACTCACAATGGGTTATCTTGGGCCAGCCACTTTGGGTGTTGGCCCCCACTGAGAGCCACTCCCCCAACTAACAACAATACTACAAAATTATAAATGACAAGCCAATTTGCACAAGAACCAAATCAACAAAATAATTGCACCAATTGAGGCATACACCATCTCACGCTAGAACTTCAAAAAAATGAAAACCACATCCAAGTGCAAGGCTCGAACCTACATAAACACAATCCAAGTGTAAAGGTCAACCATCATCAAAATAGAAAAATCATAAAGCCACCCACTAATAGGTGAAAACAACATGAAACTCAAATAAATACTTTAGGCTTGATATGGGTTATCCAAGGCGAATCCTCCTAGGTTGTCGGCCCCCATACCAAAACTTGCCAGTAAATCCATACCCCTCTAACCTCTAGAAGACTCAATCACTAACACAATAGTTTCCAATGACAATAATAACAAGATCTCAAAGAACTATTTTCAATCCATAATTCGCAAACAACAACCTTCAACAAAATCAATGATCATGACAACGATAGCAAGCAATCAAAAACCAACCCACTTAAACAATCAAATCAATCATGACAACGATCACAAGTGTTCTAGTCAACTAACCATATAGAGAACTTACAAATCAACCATTAAATGAATATAAAGAAATTTGACATCCAAAAGATCAATGATTTTCATTCTTTTCCATAGGCCATTCGTTAATCAAAATCATTCAATTATCTAAATAAACACACAAATTCAATACACTTAATACGTACACAAACCACTTATCAATAATGATTAAAATATCCAATACGTTTATTCAAATTTTCTAGAAATAAAACTCTTACTTTTAAATCTACAATTTCACGAACTTCATTATAGGTAACAGATTAGTTCTCATTTTCCTAAGTTGTCAATAACCTTATAACCATTATTAGATGATAATTATATATATTTAACAATAACCACCAAAGAATAATTATGGTTAATCCAAATCTGCACAAGTCTACATGTTTTCTTACGCAATCCCTAATCATATTCATGTATATATATGTACTCCTACCTCCATATTCCCATACTGATTTCTCTATGACCCGATACCTTGTGACTCCCACCCATTCTTGTAATGTCCATTCTTCTTTTCTTATATTATATCTAATGCTACATATGATCTACATAAATTTCCATCACCATTGCTATATATTATATGTTATTATTCTTAGTTGTCTTAATTTGGGACAAATTCCTACTCTTTACATTCTATAAGATTGGATCTAACCCTACCATTAAATATACCGAGGTAGTGTCTGAAATCACGACAAAAGAGGATAAATCGAGAAGCTTCACAAGGATATCAGATCACTAATAGCAGACACTAACTCCCACGACAGGGTAAAAAGGTTCAGATTCAACAGTCCTATCATGGATGGTTCAACACTGGCAATGAAGCTACTCAAACACTTAATGATTAAGAATTTTTATTTATTTATTTATTTTATTGGTACGAGAGAATCAAGAATCATGAAGTTAACTAAAAAATATCATGACTCGATATAATGGTCGAATTTCAAAGTCAAGATAAGAAAAGGGCTTGACTCGCCCGTGGCTTTTCATTGGCAAGAAGAGGAGGCACTATATGATTTCAAAACTGTGACAAGGTCAACAGAGAAAATCAAGGTGGACGCTTATCAAAGGCTGATTAGAGTCCACGATACAAGCATCGATTATCAAAATGCGACTCAAAACTCTGATTTCGATCCTATTCACCTCAGGCCGAGAGTGGCATAACAACTTAGTCGATTTAATGGTCATGCAAGCAATCGATACTCGAAGATTTGTTAAGAACCTCAAGTATGTTCTGTTGCCACGGTACATCTAAATTCGTCTCCAGATTGTTGCAAGATAAATTGTTCTTAGAGATGTAAACCATATCCTATATTTTAAAAAGATACAATATTCTTGCGAAGGATACATGAGATGCTAATCGAACAATCTAAAAGATAGACTTGCATGTACAAAAAGCGTACTAAATCAAATATCCAGTAACAACGAGGGAATGACCATCAAAGCATGACAACAAAGGCTCTTGTTATAAGATCATTTGGATCATCAATGAATATAGGTTGAGATTTCCAGCAACACTATTTTTAAGAATGGGCATGCTGATTGAATATGCGCAACACTATAAAAGAAATACAATCTCGGTATTGCAAATATTGAAAGGTTGAAGTGATTAGGTGATTAATTCGAGGTCACAAATTCTTTGCAATATACATATTCACAATTCCAACAAACAGATAACAGCGATGAGAACAAACGCTTCTTCCAGATACATAGCAAAGTGAAACGGCTTACAGGGTAGCGGCCAGGTTGGCTTAAGAAAGTTGAAGGTCAAAGATAGACATTACCTTTGAGATAGGAAACGACAATAAAGGAAGAATCGGGTTTCATTTCCGTCCATTGACGGCATCAAAGAAAACTCATGAGCTAAGCTTCCTCCAAGTTTGAGATGGTTGCGGTTGCAACATGTGAGAAGTCGTTTCCTTTCAGTCTTGCGGATAACATTTGGGATTTGAAAATAATGCATGAAGACGGTGATATATCCAAATTCCATTATTCAACTGGTAACACAGTAGGCACTAAGACGATTCACTCACTACGTACCCCTGATTAAGATTTCAAATGCCATTATGAACTTCTTGAGGGTCGATGCCTCAACAAAATGCTAACATAATGATATGAAATCGGCAGGAATGGGTAGGAACCAAGACGATGGGTAAGGTGAAGTCAAGGCTCCCAAAGAGCAAAGGCATCAAATCCCAAACCCCATCCTAATTGCAACAAGGTAAGAAACGATAAATAAAGAAAATTATCACTCAGCTCGACCCTCCAATGTAAGACTTGCTGTTGTTGGTTCGAAAACCCTCAAGCAAATGTCATTCCGTGAAGAATCATCATAGAAGGGAATACACAAAATGACTCTCTTGGAAAGCGTTAGTAACAGTCTAGCAATTTTATTTTTGCTAAATGAGTGATTGTTGATGGGTGAGGGCAAAACGAAGTCATTAGGAACCTTGTCCACGCTTGAGGTATCGATTTAAAGGGAGCATCCACAACTACTGTTTCATCTAAGAAAGAAAAGGAGTAATATTATTATAAAAGAATTTAATCTAGAAGGCATCCAAAATGAGATTACAGGGGAGGTCGAGATACTTAAGGCAGGCACTACACAACTTAGACGTAGCCCATAAAATCCAAAACTTGAATGAGAACCAGACATCAATAACATGACAAACTGTTCCTGGTCGATGCTACGACAGAGGATGCGCACAATACAGACATGTTAAGAAGGCTTAGGATTTGTAGGCAAGCAAAAGAGAGGTATAAATAAATGCCATGCGATGTTAGCAGTAAATACACAAAATCTAAATACAAGGCATTATTCACAAGGTTTGGATTTGAGTTGCATCGAAATACATGCAAAGAGGAATTACGTCATATGAAGACAATACAGAAGAGGATATTGAATAACAGAACTTACTCGATGAATCACGGACTTGATTCGTCCAAACAACATCGGCGATGAGAGTGCTTTTATTCTCAATTCTTCAATATAGATTCAACCTCAACAATCCTCCTCAAGCCGCTATGAAATTGGATGATTCCCAGCGATGGTCGATGGTCCTTCCGCCCCTGTAGCTCCCTCAACCAATTTTTTTAATCTTAACCTTCCCCCTGGGAATAGAAGAAGTCCCCACTCAAGGAAGATCCCTCCCCTTTTTTAAAGTGTATTGTCAGTTTCAAGAGACGTTCCTCCGCATGCATAGCCCCTCACAAGGAAAACATCTAAGGCTCAATAAAGAAGTAGTTACAAGAAGGAGTGCATTCTAAAATTAGTTTGCATGGTATCCGAACAGAGAGAGTTGTCCATACATGCACCTTACTTCCATCAATTGCTATAAAATGACCACTGAATGCCTTATATCATTTATTTATTTTTATTTTATTTTATTTTATTTTGTTAGAACCCTATTCATACAAAAGTGTTTATTTAATTATCAATGATGCCCCTGAACTTCAATAACTCTATTTTAATGCAATATTTAAACCGAAGCACTATTCGATGGAATTTAAATCAAATGGACGAGATACCATTCAACACTAGCCCCAAAGCAAAGTTGACAAACACGACCTCAAATACAAAGATGGACCAAACCAATGGTGAAAATCACGAAGGGTCATTACACAGAGAGCCAAAAGATGGTATTGGAGCTTCTTCTTCAAGTATTTGAAGAACCTCTCCCATGCCAAGCCTACCTTCTAGGTGAGGATTGGAATAGATCAGCCCCACTTTGAGTACTCTCGCTATCTCACCTTCAACATATTTCCCACCAAGATTTGGGTTGACTACATCCATGAGATTGCCAATGCTTGTGGCATGCACCTCTCTCACCCATTTCACCATAACTGTTTGATCAGATTCGAGGGATAGATCGATAGGTCTCCTTCCACATGCAACATCCAACATTAAAATACCAAAGCTGAACACATCTGTAGTGAGGCTGGCCTTTCCTATGTGTATGAGATCTGGTGCGACGTACCCCAACATTCCTACCACACAAGTAGTTATTTTTTGTTATGGTCTTATAGATGGGCTAGCCCAAAATCCCCTAGCTTTGCATTGAGCTCTAAGTCCAACAAAACATTGTTGGACTTGATGTCTCTATGCACTACGCATTGCTCCCACTCTTCATGAAGATACAACAAACTTGTAGCCACATCTCTGAGGATTCTGTACCTGTGATCTCATTTGAGCAGCTTCTTTGGGTTTCCAAATATCATCTTGTCCAGGCTCCCATTTGGTATGTAGTCATAAACTATGAATAGCTGATTTTCCCGCCTATAGAACCTGTTGGACAAAGGTAGAGAAAAACAAAAAAAAACAAAAACAAAACACAGAGAAGAGCAGGAGATGAACTGCAAATAACACTTTATATTAATAATGAAAATTTATACAAAAGATTACTTGTGCAATGGAAGAGCTATTGCTCTTCTATGCCCAGAGAAACAAAATGAAAGTCCCCTATTTTGAGAATGTTCATGCTATTTGTACAACAATCTTCTATTAGTTCTTTTCTAGCTTACTTACATTCTACCTTTTTTTAGTTCATTTTCACCCACACCAAAAATACAATACAAAGCTTCTTGCATAAGCTATGAAAGAGCCCAACAAATGGAGGGAAAACCAAAAGCTTTAATTATGGAGGAGGAATAAATGTAGTGGTTGGGATTAAGATCCAACACTCCCCCTTAATCACAACTAGCTGACAATCTTCTTAGAATTTTCAGATCATCCATCTTTATTTCTCGATCTGAAATTTTTGGAGCATCTATCTTCACTTTTAGTTATGAAATTTTTGGTGCATCTATCTTCACTTACAATTCTGAAATTTCTAGTGCATTTTTCTTCACTTACATTTCTAAATTTTTTGGCACATCTATCTTCACTTATAGTTCTGAAATTTCCTGCACATCTGTCTTCAGCTTCAAACCCAAACAACTTCTCAAATATTCAAATGCCTCCTTTTCCAATGGTTTAGTAAATATATCAGCAAATTGATCTTGAGACCTACAAAATTCCAAGAAGATCTCTCCATTATTAATCAACTCTCTAATGAAATGATATCTAGTGTCAATATGTTTGCTTCTCTTGTGAAAGACTATTTTTGGACGATTCTATGGCTGATTTGTTGTTACAATGTATCTTAGTTGCATATTCTTGTTCATGCTTCAACTCTTTCAACATTCTTCTCATCCAAATTGCTTGGCATGTTGCCCCTATTGCTGCTACATACTTTGCTTCTGCTGAAGGAAGAGTAACAATGGGATGTTTCTTTGAGGCCCGTGATACAACCCCTATTCCAAAATGAAAAACATAACTGAATGTGCTTTTTCTATCATCTATGCTTCCAGTACAATCACTATCTATGTATCTTATGATATTGAACTCATTTGAGCATGAATATTGAATGCCATAATTTCTTGTTCCACTCACATATCTTATAATTATTTTCCTTGCTTTCCAATGTGAGTCTTTTGGAGACTCCATGAACCTTGAAATTAGACTTACATCATACATTATGTTTGACCTTGTGGTTGTTATGTACATGAGACTACCAACAAGTTTCTTTTATAAAGTTGGATCTACATTGGATCCTTTGTCATCTTTGCTTAGCTTCAAACCTGTGACAATTGGTGTTGGTGCTGATTTGCATTTCAACATATTTAAACATTTTCAAAATATCATTAGCATACTTTGTTTGAGAGATGGATATACCATTTTGATTTTGATTAACCTCTATGCCTAAAAAGTATTTCATGATACCCAAATCAATCATTTCAAATTCCTTTTTCGTAGCTCCTTTGAACAAATCAATGGATAAGTCACCCGTGAGTATCAAATCATCAACATATAAGAATACAATCATAATTTCACCTTTTTCATTCATCTTTGTTAATAAAGTAGGCTCGTTGCTGCACCTATTGAAGCCATTTTGTAGAAGATAAGAATCAATTCTATTGTACCAAGCTCTTGGGGCTTGCTTGAGACCATATAGTGCTTTCTTGAGCTTATAAACCTTGTCTTCTTGGCCTAAAATCTCATACCCAGGTGGCTGTTCCACATAAACTTCTTTAAGATGACCATTTGAGAATGTTGATTTTACATCCATTTGATAAACAAGCCACTTGTTTTGAGCTGCTATGGCAAGTATCATTCTCACAGTGTCTAGACGAGCTACAGGAGCAAATGTCTCATTGTAATCAATTCTAGGTTGTTGTCAATATCCCTTTGCCACTAGTCTTGCCTTATGTTTCTACACATCACCATTTGCACTCAACTTGGTTTTGTAAACCCACTTAACTCCTATGACATATTTTCCTTTTTGGAAGGCTCACTAACTCCCATGTTTGATTCTTTTCAATTGCATCAATTTCTTCATCCATTGCATTTACCCATTTTTCTTCTTTAATTGCTTCTTCAAAATGAATTGGATCATCTATAGGTGAATATAAAGAAAAAAGGAAGTCTGACCTGCACTATTTTCTCCTTCATTATGCTCATAAATCTCTCTAATACTTATGATTTTTTGTTATCTTAAGCTTGCCGATGTAGGATTTGACATGTCACTTGATGAGGAACCCGTGGAATGTGGACTTGCTAGTCCTACATTAAAAATACCTATTGTAGATGGTCTTAGTTGAGCACTTGTTGGAGTGTTTGCTTGTATACACGAGGCTGCCCTTACACTTGATGATGGTGTCACTTGTGGACCACTTTTTTGAGGTTGAATGGGGGTGGAAGGAATCACATTTCTATACTTTCTGGTATAGAAACTTCATTTTCCTCTTGTGGTATGCTTGCTAATATGTTGACTATTTTTTCTACACTTCCATCCCATGTTTCCTCTTCTATAAACTGCACATCTCTGCTGATTATAACATTTTTGCTGATTGGATTATACAACTTGTAAGCCTTTGATTCATCACTATATCCAACAAATATACATTTTTCTCCTTTGTTGTCTAATTTTCTTCTCAATTCATCCAGTACATGTGCATATGCAACACATCCAAACACTCTCATGTGAGCAACATTGTGTTTTCTTCCACTCCAAGCTTCTTCCAGAATCATATTCTTGACACTTCTTGTTGGACATCTATTCATTATATAGGTTGCACATGATATAGCTTCAACCCAATATTCATTTGGTAATTGTTTGGCTTTCAGCATGCTTCTATCCCTTTCCATGATAGTTCTATTTTTCCTTTTAGCTACCCCATTTTGTTGAGGTGTGTATCTAGTTTTGAATTGCTTATGAATTCCATGTTCCTTGCAAAATCTTAGAAAGTCATTTGAGATGTATTCACCACCTCTATTTATTCACAATGCTTTGATGTAATGACTACTTTGTTTTTCAACAAGAGCTTTGAATTGAAAAAAGTATTCAAACACTTCACTCTTATGCTTTAGAAAGTAAACCAATGTTTTCCTTGAGTAATCATCAATGAATGTCAAAAAATAGAATCTACCACCAATTGAAGGTGTTTGCATTGGCTGACACAAATCTGAATGGATGATCTCCAAAGGTGCCTTAGCTCTCATTGACATACCTACTAGAAATGATTCTCTATGTTGCTTTCCTAAGATGCACCCTTCACATACTCTTTTCGGTTTCTCTATTAGAGGAAATCCCTTGACCATGCTTTTCCTATGAAGCAAATTTAGGGCTCCAAATTTTAAATTCCCAAATATTAGATGCCAAAGCCAATTTTCATCTTTTATTTATGCTTGAAAGATTGTTTGTATGACTGCTGCATTTTCTTCTTTACCCACTTGTGGAGACATTGAGTGGTGTGCTTGAGCATAATCTACACTCAAATCAAGTTTTAGCCTTAGGGGAAACATCCTATTGTTGGTAATCTGAACCTTGGCAATGAGTTGATTATTTGGAAGTTTGTCTAAAATTGTGCACTCTCCATTTTTGAAAAATACTCTATAACCTTTTTGTACAAGCAGCCCAATGCTCATTAAATTATGTTTTAAACCAAGAATAAAATAAACATCAGTTATATGTTTCTTCTCCCCCTTCTTGGTTAGAATATTGATTTTACCTTTTCCTTTGACTTCTACTTTGTTGTCATTGCCCAATGCTACATCAGATTTTACACTCTCATTCAAACTAGAAAAAAATTCTAAATTCCCTGTCATATGATTTCTACATCTTGAGTCTAAAAACAATACATCTTTTTCATTTGTTTGTGCAACATTTCAAGCCAAAAACATAGTGCTTTGTTCTAGTTTTTGGTTTTGGTTTTCTTTTGAGAAATTTGCATTTTGTTGTTTAGAATCATATTTTTTCTTTCTACATTCATTCAAATAATGCCCATATTTTTTGTAATAGTGACATTGAACTTGAGATTTATCATACCTTTGGCCTTGAGGCTGATTTTGAGATACATTTTGAGTTGGGTTATGGATGCTACCTCTTCCTCTTGAGCTTAATGGGTTGCTTCTTCCACCTCTATGATAATTTATTCCTCTACCTCTAAAATTTGTTCTTCCTCTACCTCTACCATGGTTGACTGTAACTTGTGACTTGAATGCATGCTCCAATGATGTATTTGCTGACATGCTCAGCCTATGTTCATGTGAAATAAGAGATGCATAGAGTTCATCAATTGAAAACTGTGAGAGGTTCTTTGTTTCCTCTATGGCTACAAAAATTGACTCAAATTTTGTGGGAAAATTTCTTAGAATCTTTTCAACCACTCTCTTATCTCAAGTGTCTCACCATGTGATCTGATTTGATTTACCAGTCCAATGATTTGGGTGAAGAATGAATTTACTGATTCATTATCCTTCATATACTAGTCCAATGATTTGGGTGAAGAATGAATTTACTGATTCATTATCCTTCATATACATTGTTTCAAAATCCCTTCTTAGTATTTGTAATTTAGCTTTCTTAACTTTTTCCATACCTTGATAGGTTGTTTGAAGTATATCCCATGCTTGTATGGACCTTTTTGCTGCTGAAATCCTTGGGAAAATTCTCTCATGCACACCTTGGAGGATAAAGAAAAGGGCTTTTGAATCCTTCTTCCTATTATCCTTCAATAAATCCTTCTCTTCTTGAGTTAATGCATTATATGTTGTTGCATCAACTGGTTCTAGAAAACCATTCTCTACCAGCTCCCATAAATCTTGTGAGCAAAACAATTCCCTCATGGTAATTTCCAGTAGTCATAGTTATTTCCATTAAACTATGGAATCTGTGGGTTTGTCAAGATTGTGCTTGTGCTTGCCATTTTTGGTTGTGTATACCTTTGCTTTGAAAAAAAAAACTTTGTTGGAGCTCTTTGTTGATGAAGCCCTTTTCACTAATAACCTTCAGATCTGCATAAATCTTTCTTTGAGAAACCTTTGGATCTGATACCACATACTAGACAGAGGCAGAGTAAAACAAAAAAAACAAAAACAAAACACAAAGAAGAGCATGGGATGAACTACAAATAACACTTTATATTAATAAAAAAATTCATACAAAAGATTGCTTGTGCAATGGCAGATTGCTCTTCTATGCCCAGAAAAATAAAATGAAAGTCCCCTGTTTTGAGAATGTTTATGTTGTTTGTACAACAATCTTCTATCTATTATTTTCTTTCTTACTTACATTCTATTCATTCTATCTTTTTTTAGTTCTTTTTCACCGACACCAAAAAGACAATACAAATATTCTTGCATAAGCTACAAAAAGAGCCCAACAAATGGAGAGAAAACCAAACACTTTAATTACAATTAAATGCTGATTTAATAGCTAGCAAAGAAAATCTAAAGCAATCCTATATGCATGTGAGAGAATGGAAAGAGAATTGATTGCTGGAAAAACATATAGAGGAGGAATAAATGCAACGGTTGGGAGTAAATTCCAACAAAACCCTCTAATTTAAACAAGATTTTGATGTTGAAGCTGACCAAAACTAGAGATTTCTACTATGAATTCCTTCACACCATCATCGGTTTCTATAAGGATACATTTCACTACTACATGGAGGTCATTTGTGGGAAGGACTCCTCTCTATACCTGACCGAAGCCTTTGTATCCCAAAAATTTTTCTTGGAAGCCCTTGGTTGCAATATGTAGGTCTTTATACTTAAACCTATGAGGCCAATACTCCATTTCCCATTCTTCGATAACTTCTCTATACTAGTTTCTCTTCAACCACACAAGTGACGCTGCCACCACCACTAGGAGGAGGACAACACAAGCTATGCTAATGCTAGAAATCAGTCTAGAATTTGAGGCCTTGGAATTTCTATGTATAAAGGACAGAAGATTAGAAGTATTTAGGAATGGGGCATCTCCATTTGTAGTAAAGTTCCAGATGAGTATGTAATGCTCTTCAAAAAGGCTTCCTATAGTTGTTGAGAAACCAACATAGACCTCTTCTTCAAAAGTGCTAGACAAGGATAAGTTTTTCACATTTATCAATGGTTTTTCTGGCCGTTGTGAACTAGACTATGCAATGGTGATGTTGACCTCATTTTGAAAATGATAATAATCAATCCAAGCTTGAATATTATGACTGTCATTGAGATCCAAACCTCTAAACTGGTTTTTGCGAGTCTAGTAGCCTATAGGCTTATCCTGTAAAGACATGAGGCTATTGAGATCCACATCAATGTGATTGCCATTGATGTCCCCAGATTCCATGTTCATTGTAGTGTCAAACTTGACAACAAAGAGATGATTAGAGGCCTGTCCCATGCTTGAGACACTGCTAATCAAGCCAAGGTACTGAGCTGATATAAATCCATTTTGAGATATGTGGGGCGTCATTATAAATTCCATTCTAGGCCCGTTGTGTGTATTTTAATAAGGAACAATGCTAAACACAAAAGTTGTGCTGAAAGACATAAAATTCAAAGACCCACGATAAAAACCATGACCGATATTGAAGTGGGATAATTTGTTGAGGGAGATGATAGTGGAGTGCAGTGAAGCATTCCTGAACAATTCTAGGGTGCAGGCATTGAATTGATTGAATGTAAAATTGATATGGGGCTATGCAACAAGCGAGGGAGGGAAGAGGAAAAGTACAAGGAACACACACATTCCTGCCATGCTCAATTTTGATTTTCTATTCTATGTTAAAATGTAGAAAAGGCAGATGGCCACAAGTGGAAGAAATCCTAGCCACAAAAACCTAAATTGAGGTAGAAATAAAATTTGAGTAGGTAAATCAAGCTTAAAAAATGGTGCAAATTTAGCTTTTTGTCTTGCTAAATTTCCTTACTTTTTAGTTTGGTGGTGGAACTTTAGCTTTTTGTCTTGCTAAATTTAGCTCTCTGGTTGTTTGAATATTAAAATCTCTCTAGTTACTGGAATATAAAAGTAGATTTTGTAGTAGAAAGAACACATTGTTTCAAAAGGGATACTAAAATAAAGTAAACCAACTCTTTATGAGTTGCTGGTTTTTTCTAGTATATTTTTTGTAGCTCCATTTTTCCAGATTTATGTAACTTGATATTTTTTATCCAATTAAAAAAAAAAATGTCTTGTTGTTGTGTACCCATGTTGGGGTAGGCGTGCTCTTCCGTGAATTGAGTGTGCAGTTGATTGATGGGGAAACATAAATTTGGTTAATAAAAGTAGAACTAACACTTGCACTCGAAGGAGGTGCAATGATTACATTGATTGTTTTTTATATTTGTGTCAGTCAAATTAAAATACATGTTTTGAGTTATATGTTAACTTTTTGTTAGTTCATAATTTAACATATAAATATTATATATTTAAAGTATATTTATTAAACTAATTGTAGAAAATAATTTTTTTCTTTTACACATGTATATATGAGATGAGCATCAAGAAATGTGACATTCTACATTATAGTTCATGTTATGTCTCAAAACTTGAAAAATATTTGTACAATATAGTGAAGTCCCAAATATGTATGTATTTCTTCTTTTCCCCTTTACAAAATTTCACACATGACTACACATATCAGATTCCCTGGCAAGCTAAACCTTATTGCTTTATCAAGAATCATTTAAGTTGCAATTCTCTCCATTTCATTCCATATCTCTCTTGGCTAGACATGACCTCTCCTTCGATCATAGAATATTTCATCATAAACAATTTTTCTAGCATAATATCTTGTGCTTTCATAGCTCCACATTCATCATTCATAATATAGAAGTAAATAATACTTAATGGTAGAAGATATATTGCTGGTCAGCTCATCTGGGCTATGTTGGTACAACATTTTCCTTGAGAAAGTATGGGCAAGCTTGCCCCATTGTAAATTTTATGTCTCCCCATGATTGAATTTTGGCCTGTAACTCATTTATCATATCCATGGCAACATTGCCATTGAGAGGCATAAATGCTATAAAAAACAAAGTAGCTTTAATCTTCTCTAGAAATTGCTCCATCATTGAGCTCAAAGTAAAGCCTCCCATATTGTGACCCACCAATATTATCTGCACCCAACAAATTAAAATCAATTGGAATTAAATAGATTGTATTAAAAAATATATATAACAATGGTGCAGAGATCCCACTTTTGGTGGGGATGAAGAGAGTTGAAAAAGTTGACAAGGGGTTGATTCATGTTAGATCATGTTTGAATTTGATGAGCATCTAGTGAGTGAATTCCAAACTACATATCACACTCCAATTCCAAACTATTATAGTAAAAATTTACTATGGTAGTTACATTACAAATATTGTTTTGTCAACAAGGTATCAATCCTACTTAAACACAATTTTGTGAAACACTTAAAAACATACCTAATGCAGAACTAACACAACAAGATTGTGAGATGTTAATGAACCGCAAAAACAAACTACTTACAACTACAAAAAAAAAGAATTTGACAAATCAATTCACCTTTTTGCAACAAATTACTTAGTTAGACTACACAACAAAACAATGCTAAAACAACTAAACCTTCTAGTTGCAATAAGTATTGCAATACACAAGATCTAAATCAAACATTGACGCTCAAGATGACCAGCTTGAAAAACAACTCCTATTATGCAAAGGCCAACAAATCATGATCTATCTTCATCTTTACCTCTATCTTCCTCTCTCCCCCTCTATCTCTAGGCATGTCTCCCTCTCTCTATCCATCTAGCTCTCTCCATCTCTCTCCATCTCCCTCTTCCTAAACCTCTATATCTATATCTCTTTGCCTCTTTATCTCTATTCTATCTCCTTTCCCCTCTCTCTTTCTCTTCCCCCCTCTATCTCTCCCTCTTTTTATCCCTCTCTCCCTCTCTCCCTATTGCAAACATAACATGAGCATATTGGTAATGGATTATGTCATGATCCAAATGTTTTTTAGTTGTGTTTGGATCCTTGTAAGTGGATGCATAGTTGATTTGAATCCATCAATTCTCCATTGAGACTTTTGTTGCACAAACAACATCATTTGCTAAATTTCCTACCAATTGAACTCATGTACTACAAAAATGTATACAAAAAATATACTAAAATTTCTCTTAATTGACCTTCCACACCTCTTCGATGTATCCATTGCGTGCAACAAGGTATAATTGCTAGTAATTATAGTTATTGTGCATTATATTTATTAAATAATTTTTTAAAAATATAATACATTTAGTAAAGAAAAAAGATTCAAACTAATTTTTTATTAAATGATTGTTGGTACAACAATAAGGTTTAGCTTGTCAGGGAATCTGATATGTGTAGTCATGTGTGAAATTTTGTAAAGGGGAAAAGAAGAAATACATACATATTTGGGACTTCATTATATTGATTTTTTTTTTTACAAGTGTTGAGACATAACATGAACTATAATGTAGAATGTCATTCATTTCTCAATGCTCATCTATACATGTGTAAAAGATTTTTTTTTTTTTTTCTGCAATTAGTTTAGTAAATATACTTTAATAATATAATATTTATATGTTAAATTATGAACTAACAAAAAGTTAACATATAACTCAAAACATGTATTTTAATTTGACTGATACAAATATAAAAGAAATAATTAAGAAGAGATAAAAAATACATACAATTTTATATACTCAACTCCAATGTAGGATACATTTAGCAATGCCCTCCTAAATTATGTCAGCGTGTCTTCTAACAAAGAAATTCCACAATAATTTTTTTTATAATACTTATGAAGGAGATCAACATGTGTTGGATGAAGAAATAATGTCCAAAGAGAAAAAATTGGAACTTCTAATTAGGGAGTTGGATGATCAAGTTCATTTTGTAAAAAGAGTCACTGATAAGCCAAATTCAGGGGTAGGGCGACCTCTTAAATATTTTAATAGGACTAGATCTCAATCAGGGCACTCAGACTCTGAGAATAGTTTTGAATCACTTGGCATACCCAAATATTGTGGTACTAAAGTTAGGTTGACAATTGGCATCCAATAGCATACATACCTTCATTTAATTTTTGCATGCTACTGTTATGGTTTTTAACTTTCTATTAGTTCTTTTCTAATTGTAATGTTTTTCATGTTTAATAAAAATTATGACAAAGAAATAGTAACTGTGCTTGGAGTTGCCAGGAATTTTAAGGAAAATAACAATCATGGAATGACTAGATGAAATGGGGAACTTATTAAAGATAGTGCTAAATTCCTCCTTGGAAATATTATTTTTTATATTTTTCAGAACCAAGCAAGTCCTCCAACCAAAGTGAAGGTAACCTATGAAAAGACAAATAATAATGAGGTGGAAACTAATAGAAAATTTTCCTTTAATAGCTTTCTTCTACCTATGACCAACTTATAGTAGACTGAACACCTCTGACATTGAAACCATCATGTGGAACTAAATCCCCAATACATTTCTCCAACCCCACATAAAAATGACACTTTCTAGGAACATTATCATCATAAGAGTGCATGGAATCATGCACCATTTTAGAACTTAGACTAGAATACTCATGCCTGCATGATTTTTGAACAAAACAATCTAGATCATAGATGCAACCAAAAATCATGCCTAGGCATCATGGTCGAGGTCCAGGTGGAGGCCGTGGGCTGAATCCCCAGGTTACTTCCCCTCAGAGCTCTCACGAGAGTGAGTATGCCAAACAGTTGGGTCCTCAATTGGAATAGACAAGTGGGGAATGAATTCCAATTCAGCTAGAGGTTGAGGGAGCACATTTGCGTCCCCTACTAGAAGAGGTACTTTCCAGACTTGGTCTGAGGTAGGAAGTTGATCAGGAGGTGGTTAGGGAACGTGATAGATCTCCTAGGACGATTGTCAATACTGTAGAGCAGGATGCCATAGTTGTAGGACATATGATGGATTTGTTGAGGGCACACCCTCCTACATTTGATGGCATAGGTGGTGGTCTAGAAGTAGAGACCTAGTTGTTAGACTTGGGAAGATGTTTTGTTATGCACCCATATGGTAGCAATACCTGAGCTAGATGCACCATCATGCATCTGAAAGGTTTTACCTCTACTTGGTGGCGTTTGGAGGAGTAGAAGCTCAATCTAGAGATTGGGTCAATTTCTTGGGAAATGTTCTTAGAAAGATTTAGAGCACGTTTCCTATCTGAGCATTGGAGGAAATGACGAGTTGATGAGTTTCACGATTTGCATCAGATTGCTTTATCTATTGAGCACTATGAGTGCAAATTTTATGAGCTCAAACAATATGCAGGAATTGGAGATGATGAGGCGATGCTGGTACAACATTTTATCATGGGTTTGAACGCCCGTATTAGTGGAGGAGTTAGAGTCTTCGAACCAAAGACTATGGAGGTTGTAGTTGAGAAAGCACGTATTATGGAGGAGAATTTGACTCTGGCATTGGGTGGACATACAGGTGTCCAGATAGGTAGTGCACCTATAGCAGGTTTTGGTCCACGAGGTGGTCAGATTCAGGCAGGAGGTTCCTCTAGGAACCAACAGACACCCACTAAGGGTGGATAGCAGCAGCAACAGCATAATCCACAGAAGAATAAGAATACTCAGCCTTAGCAGGGTAACAGTTTCAATCTCAACATGGTGGTGGCTGGTTTCAAAATGAGAGAGATCAGAGTTGGCAGCAAGTTCAACGTGATCGTTTTGATCAGCCTGCACAGAGTTCTCAGTCTATAGTTAGTGGGGTAGTTTTCCATGGTCTAGTGTACCTCCAGGTGATAGAGGATTCAAAAGGAGTATAGAATGCTTTACTTGTAGTCAACAGGGTCACATTGCTCGTTAGTGTCCTCAGAAGGGGACTTCTAGGTTTAGTCAGAGACTGGCGGCTTTAGAGTCAATAGTAGGAGATGTAGGTAGATTGTATAGGGTGTTTACCATGGTCAATAACCACCAGGTCAAGCACCAGGGTGCAGTCAGAGAGGTTTCTGGTGGAGGATTGGCATCGTTCTTTGGAAACCGTGCACGTCCTTCAATGTCAGGAGTTGATCCTCAAGGTCAAGACATTGACCGGGTATAGATTCAGTGGGATCCTAGTGGTGAGTCTTCTATTTCTTGGGAGGACGTATTCTAGATGTGTTTGTTATTTGTTTTCTGTTTGCAGGCTTCCTAGAGTAAGCCTGATCCTAGGGGGGAGGATGTAGTACCCCTCCATTTTGCTTATGTTTTATGACAGTATTTTTTCACTTTGATAGACCCTACTACTTTTTTTCGATGTATTGATTGCTGACATTAGAGCGATGGTGGATTTATGTTGTGATGTGATGATACACTATTTGGTGGTGATTATTTCTGACATGCTTTATGTTAGCATAGATGTTTACTTGAGATGTTATTGCTATATATGTTTATGGTAGATTAATTGATATTTATTTTGTCAGTTCGATGTGATATTGTATTGGTGAGGAGAATGGAGTTGCATCACTCACTTGCGAGTGACCTATGATTTCCGCAATTTTCTCTTCACGGTGTGTTTGAATTATGGATTATATACATGTGTGTTATATATTTGCTTGCAGGATTGTAGGTACATGACACCAACTCCACCTGGTTTCACAGGTCTGAGCGTGTCCAGAATCAACGGTAATGTTGATTAGGAGATAGTAATGAGGTTTTTCCTAGTCTAGCCTCAAACCTAGTCACAATATGTCATCAGTTTAGGTCTGGTATGTTTGGTTGTCACGTCTTTGTTTGTCTTGTTATTTGATATGCAAGGTTTATTTTGTGAATTTAATGTTAGATTAATGTTCTTTATAATTTGGTGCTTATTTAATTAATTTTAAATATTGTAGATAAAAGCTTCATATTTTATTAATTAATTAAATTAGTTTATTGGTAAAATAATTTAATCATTGTGATTAAAGTAATTTTATTGAATAAATTAATTAATTGAATAAAGTTTCTATTATTGAGTGAATAGATTAAATATTGTTTAAATGCTTTTTTGTGAATGAGAATTTTAAAATTGTTTAAAAAAAAATGAAATTAGTTTTTGAAAATTTAAATTCTATAAAATAAAATAAATTCTTGATAATTGTTAGAAGAAAATATCCGTTAGTTTGTTAGAAGATATTTTCTTTATTTTCCATGTGTGTTAGTTGAATTAAATGCAAATTCTTGTTGAGGATTTTCTCGGAGAGAATATTGCTAGAATTGAAAAAGGCAAGAAAGCACTTCACGGGAAAAGAAAAGGAACAGAGTATTGCTGGAAAAAAAATTGTGATTTTTATTTTGGGGTTTTGATTCTAGAATTCTGGAAGAAGATCTCGGGTTTATTTTTGTTCAGTAATTTGCATTCTTTTGAAAGTGGAGATTTGAATAGGGCTTTGGAAGTTGCACGCAGTAGGAAAAACTTTTTTTCAACTTTTGATTCTTCAAGCTATAGGAAAACAAGTTTTTGGTTATTTATTTAGTTATGTTGTGATTTGAAAAGATTGTCTGTAAAAAAAGATTTATTTTTGTAGTAGTTTTGTTAAATAGTAAAATAAAAAGGATTGCCTATAGAAGTAATTTTGATTGAAGCTTCTGTTCTTCTCGGTAAAATATTTCTATAGAAAATTTGTTACCTCTCAGTGTAAAATTTTGAGACAAAGCTTTATAGTAAAAATAGAGAGCAACACAAAAGGTTTTGTTGAACAATAGAAGATTCTGAAAAGGAAATAGAAGAAAATCTCTGTAGATTTGTAAATGAAACTCATTGTTTAATTTGAGGAAACAAAAACCTCTGTGATAAACTTTGTTAAAAGTTTCCTGTAGAAATTTTTTTGAGAATTTAAATTATGAATGAAAATATTATATTACGAAAATGAAACCCTCTAGAAAAATTGATAAATTGAAAACCTCTGTATAATTTGATTAAAACTTTTCTATAGGAAAATTCTTTATTAAAATTTGCTCTTCTCGAGCAACTCTTCTGATTTAATTGTTTTTATATATACATATGTATATATATTTGAAAAAAATATATATATGCATTGTTGTTAAAAAAAATGCATTTGAAAACATATAAAACACTCAAGAAAATTTTATAAAAAATTTATAATATTAAATCGCCGTACGACAAATTTTTAAAAAAGGGAAATGAAAATTTTGTTTACTTCTAAAAAAAAATTTAAGTTAAGATTTGGAGGCCGTAGGGGTTACCCCCACAACTAGCCCATAAAGGGCGACGACTGTGGAGGCAGCCGACGTTGCCCTCACAGGCAGCGCACGACTGCCAACACAACCGTTGCCCCATATGGGGTCAACTGTGTATAACAGCCAGGGGCTATGGATATAGCCATTAAACCCTCAAAAATAGTTTGCCTTAATGATTTAATTTTGAATTTATTTCATACGAATTTAACTTTTACGAATTTTGTTATATATGAATTTTAATTAAATACGGATTATATATATATATATATATGTATATATATATGTATGTATATATATATATATATGTATATATATATATATGTATATATTTATATATATATATATATATTTGTATATATATTTGTTGGAAAATTTTATATTGAAAATTGTTTATATACATTTTAAATGTATATTCTTATAGTAGAAGAATGAAATGAATTGTTTTTTTTTAAATAAAATGTTTTGTAGAGAAAGATGATTAATATTTAATTATGATTGTGAAATTGTAGTAAAAAATTAGATTCCAATGCATTATTTGTTTGAAAATGAAATTGTATTAAGATAGTATATTTTGGACCAAGTAGTATCATTATTATCTTGAGATGGCAAATGGATTTAGGAAATCCTAGTGTTAGTTAAACAATTGTATGAATTGCATATTAAGTTGTGTATTCTTCTGTTCATGATTGTTTGGACAAATTAAGGGTTAACTGTGATTATAAGTCTTCCAAATGTAATTTTCTCTAAAGGGAGTTGTTTTTAGGATGGTTTCATATTTTGAATAAACTAGGGTGGTGCACATGGTTTTATTCGGATTAGACACCTGGTTTTATGAACAGGTAGTGATGTCTATTGTGATATTGTTGTTTATTTGATGATTGTTTTATGTGCACCTTGTTTACCCTTAGTTAGTGGACTTGGTTTCCTTGTGTTATTATTAGGGGAGTGGCTCTTTATGAGGGCTGGCACACAAAGTGGTGCCGGGGTAACTCATGTAGAGTTAGTTAATCAGTGAAAACTAAATCAACACATTAGGTAGTCTAAAACCTTTAACTAGATTAATTAAGCCTCACTCATGGACTCAAGGGCTAGTTCAGACTTGGGGATGAGTCGAGAAGGCATGGAATGGAAAAATCGATATCTAGTCATTATGAAAGATATTCGATTCCACAATAGATTGCATGCGGGGCTGGGTTTCGTAAGAGGTTATCAGGGTAACCCAAGATGGGGGCCGAAACCTAGAAAGAAATGCCTGGGCAACCTATGCAACATTGTGATGACACTCCACCTATAATAACAATATCCTTGTGAACTTAGTGTAATTGATCATTCAGTTCTAGAAGCAATGTAACCATTAAGTTAAGTTTGTATTAGTATAGTTTTGTCTTTGGTTTCATTTGTGTCTAGGGTTTGTAGGTTATATCTAGGGAACCTTTTTACTATCTCCTAGCACGGGGGGTGGGCCTACGGGTACCACTTGGTTGGGTGAAACATGCACCTTACACCGTTGGGTCCCAGTTCTTGTTCGTGGCGACGAGTACTTCTTGGATGGAGAGCTCGTATGTGAAAATATACTTTCTTATTTGTATCAGCGGAAACCTTATTTTCGTATCACTCAATTTTAATCGAGGATAACTTTTGTAACATGTAATTATACACTATTGTATGAACTACCTCATATGGAAATGAGTATTGTAAATTTTATTATAAATGCAATGTAAGAAATAATCATATTTGTTCTTTATATCTTTAATGATGTAATTTAATGGTTAATGAATGTATGCTCTTAAGTTTATGAGAATTAAACATATGCTATGTTAATTACTTTTGTCATTGATGGGATTTAAATGTAGTGCATCATCGCATATCTTAGGGAATGTTTGCATTAGTGAAGTTTATGTTTACACTTTAAAAAAAAAATATTGCACTATTGTAGTCATTGCAACATTCTTTAGGTTACGAAACGGGGCATTACAGATTGTACCCCTCCATTTTACTTATGTTTTCTGATAGTATGTTTTACTTTGATAGACTCTGGTACTTTGTTTTGATGTAATTGATCGCTGATAGTAGAGTGATGGTGGATTTATTTTATGATGTGATGATACACTATTTGGTGGTGATTATTTATGACATGCTTTATTTTAGCATAGATGTTTACTTGAGATGTTATTTCTATATATGCTTATGGTAGATTAATTGATATTTATTTTGTCAGTTCGATGTGATATTGTATTGGTGAGGAGAATGGAGTTGCATCACTCGCTTGTGAGTGCCTTGTGATTTCCATGATTATCTCTTCACGGTGTGTTTAAATCATGGATTATATACATGTATGTTATATGTTTGATGGCAGGATTGTAAGTACATGACACTGAATCCACCTGGTTTCTCAAGTTTGAGAGTGTCCAGACTCAACGGTAATGTTGATTGGGAGATAGTAACAAGGTTTTTCCTAGTCTAGCCTCAAACCTAGTCATAGTATGTCGTCAGTTTAGGTATGGTATTTTTGGTAGTCTCGTCTGTGTCTGTTTTGATTATTTGTTATGCAAGGTTAATATTGTGAATTTAATGTTAGATTAATGTTCTTTATAATATAGTGCTTATTTAATTAATTTTAAATATTGTAGATAAAAGCTTCATATTTTATTTAATTAATTAAATTAGTTTATTGGTAAAATAATTTAGTCATTGTGATTAAAGTTATTTTGTTAAATAAATTAATTAATTGATTAAGTTTCTTTTATTGAGAGAATAGATTAAATATTGTTTAAATGCTTTTGTGTGAATGGGAATTTTAAATATGTTTAAAAAATGAAATTAGTTTTTGAAATTATAAATTCAATAAAATAAAATAATTTCTTGATAATTGTTAGAAGAAAATATCCGTGAGTTTGTTAGAAGATATTTTCTTGATTTTCCATGCGTGTTACAAAAATTAAATGCAAATTCTTGTTGAGGATTTTCTCGGAGAGAATATTGCTAGAATTGGAAAAGGAAAGAAGGCACTTCACATAAAAGAATTGCTGGAAAATTGTGTTTTCTTTTAGGGTTTTGATTTTAAAGTTTTGGAAGAAGATCTGGGATTATTTCTGATTCAGTAATTTGTATCCTTTTGAAAGTGGAGATTTGAAAAAAGGGCTTTGGAAGTTGCATGTAGCAGGAAAAGCTTTTCTTCTACTGTCAATTCTTCAAGCTACAGGAATACAAGTTCTTTACTATTTAATTAGTTTATTTTGTATTGAAAAGATTGTTTGTATAAAGATAAATAAATTTGTAGAAGTTTTGTTAATTTGTACAATTAAAAGATTGCCTGAAGAAATAATTTTGATCGAAGCTTATGTTATTCTTGGTAAAATTTTATTGAAAATATTTATGTAGAATTTTTTTTTACCTCTCTGTGTACATTACGAAACAATATTTTATAGTAAAATCAGAGAGCAACACATAAAGTTTTGTTAAACAATAGAAAATTCTCAAAAGGAAACAGAAGAAATCTCTGTAGATTTATAAATGAAGTTTTTTGTTAAATTTGGGGAAAACAGAAACTTCTGGGAAGAACTTTGCTAAAATTTTCCTGTAGAAGAGATTTAGAGAATTTGAATTGAAAATCTTTTATTATTGAAATTAAAATCTCTGGTAAAATTATGTAATTTGATAGATCTCTCAATTTTCTGTAGAAAACCCTCTTTGAAAATATTAGCCTGATTATAATATTTTTATTATTGATTAAATTATATATATTTATATATATATACACATGATAAGTATACATATATATATAGAAATATATATATATATATATATATATATATATATATATATATATATATATATGAGTTTTAATTGTGAATCTATTTTGAAGAATTATTATTTTCTTAAAAATTGTAAGTCTGTACGGTGAAATTAAAAATGGGAATTTTGTTTATTTAAAAAAAAATATAAACAATTTTTGGGGCCATAGGGGTTACCCCCATAACCGCCCCATAAGGGGCGATGGCTATGGAGGCAGCTGGCACTGCCCTCACAGGCAGTGCACGACTGCTAACACAACCACTGCCCATATGGGTGGGTTGTGTTATAGCCAGCGATGACTGTGTAATACACAGTCTATAACATTCATTCACCATATGATTTGGTTTTAATTATTTTTGATTTACTTTATAACAAAACAAATTTTGATTTATTTAATTTAAATTTTAAATTATAATATATAAATGTGTGTGTGTATAAATAATTATTTATTTGTATATTTATATATATATATATTTTGAGGAAATAATTTTGTATTTAAATAATATTTCTTAAATAGATGTTGGTAAATGCACAAAACTATCTATTTTCAAACAATAAAATTGAAAAGAGAAAACTAATATTTAGTTTTTTTTTATATATGAAATTGTGAAAATCAGAATTAGACTAATTGATTCAATTTCTTGTTATTGTTTGAGAAAATAACTATAAACAAGTTGATTAATTTTCTTGCTATATGTAACTGATTTGATTGGATTTAGTAAATCCTAATATTAGATTCTTATTGTGCCTGTATTGCTTTAAGTTGTTTTTTTTTACTCTTATTGGGCATATTGGGGATTACACGGGTTAATAAGTCTTCCAAATATAGTTTCTTTAACAGGGAGTTGTATTTATGATGATTTCATATTTCGAATAACTAGGGTAGTGCACATGGTTCTATTCAGTTTCTAGACACCTGGTTCTATGAACAAGTTGTGATGTTTGTTGATATATGTTTGGTATTTGATGTTGGTTTATGTGCACTTTTTTTACCCTTAGTTAGTGAAATTAGTTTCCTTATGTTATTATTAGGGGAGTGGCTCTTTATGAGGGCCGGCACACAAAGTGGTGCCAGGGAAACTCATGTAGAGTTAGTTAATCAGTGAAAACTAAATCAACACTTTAGGTAGTCTAAAACCTTAACTAGATTAATTATGCCTCACTCATGGACTCAAGGGCTAGTTTAGACTTGGGGATGAGTCGAGAAGGCCTGGAATAGAAAAATCGATATCTAGTTATTATGAAAGATATTTGATTCCACAACAGATTGCATGTGGGGCCGGGTTTCGTAAGAGGTTACCAGGGTAACCCAAGATGGGGGCCGGAACCTAGGAAGATTCTCTTTGCTAACCTATGCAACATTGTGATGACACTCCACCTATAATAACAGTATCTTTTTGAACTTAGTGTATTTGATTCTTTAGTTCTAGAAGCAATGTAACCATTAAGTTAAGTTTGTACTTGTATAGTTTTGTCTTTGGTTTCATTTGTGTCTAGGGTTTGTAGGTTATCTCTAGGGAACCTTTTTACTATCTCCTAGCATGAGGGGTGGGCCTGCGGGTACCACATGGTTGGGTGGAACGTGCACCTTACACCATTGGGTCCCCAGTTCTTGTTCGTGGCAACGAGTACTTCTTGGATGGAGAGCTCATATGTGAAAATGTACTTTCTTATTTGTATCAGTGGAAACCTCATTCTTGTATCACTCCTTAATTGTAATTGAGGAGAACTTTTGTAATATGTGATTGTACATTTTTATATGACCTACCTCATTTGGAAATGAGTATTGTAAATGTTATTACAAATGCAATGTAAGAAAGAATCATATTTTTTCTTTATATCTTTAATGATGTAATTAAATTGTTAATGAATGTATGCTCTTAAGTTTATGAGAATTAAACACATGCTATGTTAATTACTTTTGTCATCTATGGGATTAACATGTAGTGTGTCGTCCTGTATCTTAGGGAATGTTTGCATTAATGAAGTTTATGTTTACACTTTAAAGTTTTTTTTATTACACTATCATAGTCATTGCAACATTCTTTAGGTTACAAGATGGGGCATTACAGATTGGTATCAGAGCCAGGTTCTAACATTGGATGCTCTAGGTAATTGTGAGCCCATTAGGTTGACCTAGATGCTAGACTAGGTAGTATTGTTTTCTGTTAGCATTGTCTATTTTGTATCTGAGACTTGTTCTTTTTGTTTTTGTATAGGATCATTCCTAGGTGTCATGGTAGATGTCGTGGTCGAGGTCGAGGTGGAGGCCGTGGGCTGAATCCCAAGGTTACTCCCCCTCAGAACTCCCACGAGAGCAAGTATGCCAAATAGTTGGGTCCTTAGTTGGAACTGACAAGTGGGGAACAAATTTTGATTTAGCCTGAGGATGAGGGAGCACAGTTGCATCCCCTACTAGAAGAGGTACTTTCCAGAGTTGGTCTGAGGTAGGAGGTCGATTGGGAGGTGGTTAGGGAACGTGATAGATCTCCTAGGAGGATTGTTAGTATTGCAGAGCAGGATGCCATAGTTATAGGACATATGAGAGATTTTTTGAGGGCACGCCCTCCTACATTCGATGACACAGGTGGTGGTCTAGAAGAAGAGACCTGGTTATTAGACTTGGGTAGATGTTTTGCTATGCACCCATATGGTAGCAATACCCGAGCTAGATGTGCCATCATGCATTTGAGAGGTTTTGCCTCTACTTGGTGGCGTTTGGAGGAGCAAAAGCTCCATCTGGAGAATGGGTCAGTTTCTTGGGAGATGTTCTTAGAAATATTTAGAGAATGTTTCCTATTTGAACATTGGAGGCAACGATGAGCTGATGAGTTTCATGATTTGCATCAAATGGCTTTATTTTTTGAGCAGTATGAGTGCAGATTTTATGAGCTCAAACAATATGTAGGAATTGGTGATGATGAGGTGATGTTGGTGCAACCTTTTATTAGGGGTTTGAATGCTCGTATTAGTGGAGGAGTTAGAGTCTTTGAACCGAAGACTATGGAGGTTGCAGTTGAGAAAGCACGTATTATGGAGGAGAATCTGACTCTGGCATTGGGTGGACATATAGGTGTCCAGATAGGTAGTACACCTATAGCAGGTTTTGGTCCATGAGGTGGTCAGATACAGACAGGAGGTTCCTCTACAAACCAACAGACACCCACTAAGGGTGGACAACAACAACATCAACGTAATCCACATAAGAATAAGAATACTCAGCCTCAGCAGGGTAACGGTTTTTAGTCTCAACATGGTGGTGGTTGGTTTCAGAATGAGAGAGATTAGAGTTGGCATCAAGTTCAACGTGATCATTTTGATTATCCTGCACAGAGTTCTCAGTCTGCTATTAGTGGAGGTAGTTTTCCACAGTCTAGTGTACCTCCAGGTGATAGAGGATTTAGGAGTATAAATGTTTTACTTGTGGTCAATAGGGTCACATTGCTCATTAGTGTCCTTAGAAGGGAACTTCTGGGTTTAGTTAGAGACCGGTGGCTTCAGAGTCGACAGTAGGAGATGCAGGTAGATTGCATAGGGTGTTTACCACGGTGGATAACCACCAAGTCGAGCACTAGGGTGCAGTCAGAGAGGTTTTTGGTGGAGGAATGGCATCATTCTTTGGAAACTATGCATGTCCTTCAACGTCGGGAGTTGATCCTCAAGGGTCGAGACATTGACTGGGTATAGATTCAGTGGGATCCTAGTGGCGAGTCTTCTATTTCTTGGGAGGACGTATTCTAGATGTGTGTGTTATATGTTTTCTGTTTGCAGGCTTCCTGGAGTAAGCCTTATCCTAGGGGGGAGGATGTAGTACCCCTCCATTTTGCTTATGTTTTTTGACAGTATGTTTTACTTTGATAGACCCTGGTACTTTGTTTTGATATAACTGATTGCTGACAGTAGAGCGATGGTGGATTTATTTTATGATGTGATGATACACTGTTTGGTGGTGATTATTTCTGACATGCTTTATTTTAGCATAGATGTTTACTTGAGACGTTATTGCTATATATGCTTATGGTAGATTAATTGATATTTATTTTGTTAGTTCGATGTGATATTTTATTGGTGAGGAGAATGGAGTTGCATCACTCGCTTGTGAGTGCCATGTGATTTCCGCGATTATCTCTTCCCACTGTGTTTAAATCATGGATCATATACATGTATGTTATATGTCTGAATGTAGGATTGCAGGTACATGACACAGACTCCACCTAGTTTCTTAGGTCTGAGCGTGTCCAGACTCAATGGTAATGTTGATTGGGAGATAGTAATGAGGTTTTTCCTAGTCTAGCCTCAAACCTAGTCATAGTATGTTGTTAGTTTAGGTCTGGTATTTTTGGTAGTCTCGTTTGTGTCTGTTTTGATTATTTGTTATGCAAGGTTAATATTGTGAATTTAATGTTAGATTAATGTTCTTTATAATGTAGTGCTTATTTAATTAGTTTTAAATATTGTAGATAAAAGCTTCATATTTTATTTAATTAATTAAATTAGTTTATTGGTAAAATAATTTAATCATTGTGACTAAAGTTTTTTTTTAAATAAATAAATTAATTGATTAGGTTTCTTTTATTGAGAGAATAGATTAAATATTGTTTAAATGCTTTTGTGTGAATGGGAATTTTAAATATGTTTAAAAAATGAAATTAGTTTTTGAAATTTTAAATTCAATAAAATAAAATAAATTCTTGATAATTGTTAGAAGAAAATATCCGTGAGTTTGTTAGAAGATATTTTCTTGATTTTCCATGTGTGTTACAAAAATTAAATGCAAATTCTTGTTGAGGATTTTCTCGGAGAGAATATTGCCAGAATTGGAAAAGGCAAGAAGGCACTTCACAGAAAAGAATTGCTGGAAAAATTATGTTTTCTTTTAGGGTTTTGATTTTAAAGTTTTGGAAGAAGATATGGGATTATTTCTGGTTCAGTAATTTGCATCCTTTTGAAAGTGGAGATTGGAAAAAAGGGCTTTGGAAGTTGCACGTAGCAGGCAAAGCTTTTCTTCTACTGTGAATTCTTCAAGCTACAGGAATACAGGTTCTTTACTACTTAATTAGTTTATTGTGTATTGAAAAGATTGTTTGTATAAAGATTTAAATTTGTAGAAGTTTTGTTAATTTGTAAAATTAAAAGATTGCCTGAAGAAATAATTTTGATTGAAGCTTCTGTTATTCTCAGTGAAATTTTATTGAAAATATTTATGTAGAAAATTACGAAACAAGATTTTATTGTAAAATCAGAGAGAAACACATAAAGTTTTGTTAAACAATAGAAACAAGATTTTACCTATTTGTGTAAATTACGAAACAAGATTTTATTGTAAAATTAGAGAGAAACACATAAAGTTTTGTTAAACAATAGAAAATTCTCAAAAGGAAACAAAATAAATATCCGTAGATTTATAAATGAAGTTTTTTGTTAAATTTTGGGAAAACAAAAACTTCTGGGAAGAACTTTGCTAAACTTTTCCTGTAGAAGAGATTTAGAGAATTTGAATTGAAAATCTTCTGTTATTGAAATTAAAATATCTGGTAAAATTGTGTATTTTGATAGATCTCTCAATTTTCTATAGAAAACCCTCTCTGAAAATATTAGCCTAATTATAATATTTTTATTATTGATTAAATTATATATATTTATATATATATATACACATGATAAGTATACATATATATATACAAATATATATATATATATATATATGAGTTTTAATTGTGAATATGTTTTGAAGAATTATTATTTTCTTAAAAATCGTAAGTCCGTACGGCGGAATTAAAAATGGAAATTTTATTCATTTAAAAAAAAAATATAAACAATTTTTGGGGCCGCAGGGGTTACCCCCATAGCTGCCCCATAAGGGGCGACGACTATGGAGGCAGCCGATGCTGCCCTCACAGGGAGCGCATGACTGCTAACACAACTGTTGCCCATATGGGTGGGTTGTGTTACAGCCGGCGGTGACTGTGTAATACACAGTCTATAACATTCATTCACCATATGATTTGGTTTTAATTATTTTTGATTTACTTTATAACAAAATGAATTTTGATTTATTTAATTTAAATTTTAAATTATAATATATAAATATATATATATGTGTGTGTGTGTGTGTATAAATATTTATTTATTTTTATATTTATATATATATATAGTTTGAGGAAATAATTTTGTATTTAAATAAGATTTCTTAAATAGATGTTGGTAAATGCACAAAACTATCTATTTTCAAACAATAAAATTGAAAAGAGAAAACTGATATTTAGTTTTTTTTATATATGAAATTGTGAAAATAAGAATTAGACTAATTGATTCAATTTCTTGTTATTGTTTGAGAAAATAACTATAAATAAGTTGATTAATTTTCTTGCTATATGTAACTGATTTGATTGGATTTAGTAAATCCTAATATTATATTCTTATTGTGCCTGTATTTCTTTAAGTTGTTTTGTTTACTCTTATAGGGAATATTGGGGATTACATGGGTTAATAAGTCTTCCATATATAGTTTCTTTAAGAGGGAGTTGTATTTATGATGATTTCATATTTCAAATAACTAGGGTAGTACACATGGTTCTATTCAGTTTTTAGACACCTGGTTCTATGAACAGGTTGTGATGTTTATTGATATATGTTTGGTAGTTGATGTTGGTTTATGTGCACTTTGTTTACCCTTAGTTAGTGAAATTAGTTTCCTTATGTTATTATTAGGGGAGTGGCTCTTTATGAGGGCCGACACATAAAGTGGTGCCAGGGTAACTCATGTAGAGTTAGTTAATCAGTGAAAACTAAATCAACACTTTAGGTAGTCTAAAACCTTAACTAGATTAATTATGCCTCACTCATGGACTCAAGGGCTAGTTCAGACTTGCGGATGAGTCGAGAAGGCCTGGAATGGAAAAATTGATACCTAGATATTATGAAAGATATTCGATTCCGCAACAGATTACATGTAGTGCGTCGTCACGTATCTTAGGGAATGTTTGCATTAATGAAGTTTATGTTTACACTTTAAAAAAAAAATTATTACACTATCGTAGTCATTGCAACATTCTTTAGGTTACAAGATGGGGCATTACAGGGCGGCCTTCTCCTTTGTAAAATAAAAATTCAAAATAAAACAAAAATATTGAATGAACCACCGTGCCACCTTTAATTTGAGGATCATTGTGGAGAGTCATTGTGAGAATTTTTTTCCCATGACCACCCATACACTACACACCATCGAATAACACCTCAATATGTTTAAAAATTCCCTTCAAATGCTCAATGCATTTCTCCAGCTCAACATAAAATTGAGACTTTCCAAAAAAAATATCACCATGACAATGCATGTAATCATCAAACATTTCAAAACTTAGACAAGAGTATTCATGCTCATGCCTGTATGATTTCTGAACAAAACTAGTTTAGATGATTAAGGAACCAAAAAACAACTCTGGAGTGATTAATGATTGAATTTATATGATATCCATGGGACAAGACACACAAATAAGAAGGAATACCTCATATACAGAGGAACGACCACCTTAACCTCAATAGTTATGGGGACCTAAAAATTTGAAATAGGATATCCTCTTTGGTGAAGAGAACTTAAAATTTAAAAAAAAAAAGAAAAAAGAAAAATTGAGAGAACCACCATTTCACCTTTAATTTGAGGTTCATTATAGAGATTCAAAGAGGCACACAATCCACTGATTTGTCCAATTGAGAACATTGAGAAAGAGTCAAATGAGAAGAATGAGAATAATCAATAAACTACTTTCAAGAAAGCTCAAAATTATTTACAATTTTAGTAGGGCTTTTATCTTTGGGACTTCAAGGGCACATCTCCTACCAAAAGCAAGCCCCAAAGGTCTTACAGGTGCTAGTGGAATTGATTGGTGAGTCAATAAAATACTAAACTTATAGTTTCTGTGGACCATTCTGTGCACTTGTAGGTATTGTTAGGGTACTGAAGTAACCACTATTTTACATAAATATTATTTTATAAACATATCCGTTTGGCTGCCATTCCCTTTTATTCATCTAGAATTATCATCATTGTCATTAACAATTTTATAAAATTTGAAGCATTCAATCCTTTTATTGCTCTTATAGCTTTGACTCCTTGATTTATTTTATTTTTCTATTATTTGAGTTGCAACAAAACTTCATTATGTTTCTTACAAAGCATTTTATTGCTCTTTTAGCTTCTATTCCTTGAGTTATTTTATTTTTCTATTATTTAGGTTCCAACAACACTTCCTCATGTTTATCACTTCTTGGTAAATGAATCATAGACACACCAACCTTCACTGCAATTAGTGGAAAATTATGAATATTTTAGTTCCTTTCATTTATCAATTGATAACCAATTAGGAAAGAATGAAAAAAGGAAAGCTACATGATCATTAGTTGCAAACAAAAAGACCAGGGTGTTGTCATAATAGTGGTTTACAATTCCTGAGAGGAACGAATTTTAGCTGAAATCACATATTTTTAGAAAATATAATGATTTAAGCCTTAAAAAGTTCCATTTTAAGGATTCTAATTGAAGATGGTTTGATCAAATCACCTTAAATCAAACCTCCTTGGATAGAACCTCGCTAGTTTTAAACCATACCTATAAATGTGTCTCCTTTACACCTATCAAAATGCTGATAAAAAATCACTTTTGATTTAGCTTTTGGGGGATCAAATGAATTCATTTAAAATTTATTTCAAATGATTATGGTATTCCTTAGAACAAGCTATCCAATGAATATAATTTTAATATGTTTTGGTTTTGTAATGTATTTGTTTTTTAAGTTTTATTAAACATAGGTTTTTCATCGAAAATGAATTTCTTTTTCTTCACATGTGGAAAAATAGAAGCTTATCAAAAAAAAAAATTGAAAAATATGAGTGCACCAGATATTGAAGTCCTTGATCCAACAAAAATAAATAAATTAAATTTTGACATATACAAAAAAAGTTATGCGTTATACGGTAGCACTGTGTCTGAATCATAATTCGTTTGACTTTGAAACTTGATTAAGGAAAAAATATTCAATAAAAAACTATCTAACCAAGTGGAAGCGCTAGATATCAGAGTTACAAATCTAAATTTGAAAGAATTAGAATTTTATCCTTCATGGAAAAAAAGTTATGCATTATACAGTGTGAGTCACTTTTTTAAAATGTTGTTTTCTGAAAAAAATAAATTTTCATGGGAGATGGAAAAAGAAGTGCAATTTGATTCCAAAAAATTTGAAAAAAATATTTTTAGAATCTATAGAAAAAGTTTGATGACACTCTAGTTTCCACCATCTTCAAATTCTTCACATTTTAGCCGCTATAGGTGCCTGAATGTGAAGATTTAGTTAAAAATAATAATTTTAGTGTCCAGTTTGGCCAAAAATTGTAAACCACTATTATGGGATCACCCACCAAGGAGTTACTATATTTCACATAGAAACCATAAATTCATGCCAGTGATTACATAAACTATAGAGTTTATATTTTTACTTTAGATATGTTACAATGGAGAATCTTACACCTACTCTTACGAAACAAGGGTATTTCTAGTGTCTGTCTAGCTTTGAATCACTGGAGTTTTCATCATAGTCAGTTTAAAAAGAGTTTATCAAATTGGATGAAGATATATTAATCCCATCGGTGGGATTATTAGGAACAAATAAAGACTCTGAGGATGTCATTGGAGTGCTCTTCTTGCTACCTAAAACAATATAATACTTAAAACTAAAACAATAGAAAAACCAATCTCTGAATTTGATTTGAAGCTATATATGTTTCCAGAAAATGTTAGTTTGAGTATAAATAATCCCAGGAATACAAATGCTACTCTATTATCTAATTTTAAAACCTAAAATTCTGAACAAAACTTATATATAAAGATTTCTAAACCTTGTTACACCTGTTACAACAATATTAACCACTTCATAATTCCCTCAATGACATCAACTTGCTCTTTACCCAAAAGTATCCAAAGATAGCAGCTAGCAAAATAGGGTTTGAAAACTCAAGTTTGAGGTAGCGCCTCATTTCCAATCTCCCACTATTACTCCCATGCCTCTCACAATATTCACAAACTTCCTTAGTAATATGAAGCACTCCCTTTCAGACTTTTCTTAACACCCAAAAAGGGGTGTAGCTAGGTTTGAGCCAAAATGAATAGAATTTCTAAACTTATTCAAGCTTTACTCTGACCTAGACTATCACAAGGGTTTTGATCCTTGTTTGACTCTATTGTTAATCTTGTCTGGCTAGAAAGCTTTTCCATTTTTTAGTGTAAGAGTATGGTTGCAAGAATCGTACATGGTTAAGATTGTGGTCTCTGTAAAGTGTGAATGATATTGTGATCTATGTCCCATCCCTCCTCCTAATTTTCAACCTTACAAAGTAGTCTCGATTGCTCTGAAGTGGTGCTGTAAAGGGTACTGAAAGATAAATATGTAACACAAAGATGATACCTAGATTCTGCTTCAAACCATAGGATTCCAAACCCTTTCATTTTAACCCTAACAAAGCAAACATAATTATTTTTTCGTCACGTAAAGATTCATAAAAAGTAAAATTCACTAAAACTATGGTAAGTGATTTACCTCAAGATTCTGCACAAATTTGAGATGATCCCTATCTCCTTCACTTGTTGCTAGATGAAAGATTTTAAGTAGCAATGGGCATGGAAAAATATTTTTCAAATGAGACGATCCCTATCTCCTTTAGTTGCTACTAAAAAAAAGCTTTCAAAGAGCAATCATGGTGCTATTAATTTTAGTTGAGCATAGTGGTGGTGTTGTTATTGTAGTTTTTTTGCATAGATATAAGGATCAAGCATGTGAAGTGCAAGGATAAGGCCTGTGAACTCCAATTTTTCAGGTGTCAAGGCCTGTGAACTCTAGTTTTTCAGGTGTCATTTTCTAGGCGTTAAAAATGGATGGCAGGAATTTTCTCAAATGATTTTTCTCAAGTGTCAGAGAAATTCAGTTAGGTGTGAGACTACTCTGGTGGGTTGTGCCCACAATAAATAGCCTAATAGCTAATTAATTGTTGTTTGATTTTTAATTATGTAATATTTTTTTGAGATGAGATGTGATTTTTTTTAAGAGATGAGATATGAAATTATTAAGGATTTATATATTATGGAAGAGTGTGATGTTTAAATAAATAAACATTTATGTAGAAGGCATTTTCTATATGAAATGAATTACTTCTTTTTTGAAATCAATGGTTGAAAATTGAGGAGAAAGATGCAAAACAATGAAATTAATCCCAGCCATCATTCTCTATTTTTAGTTTTAAAATATTTAACAATTTAAAAGCATAAATTTTATTTTAAAGAAAAGAAAAGAAGTTGATAAAATTGAAATGAAAATACAATTATATTTTATTAATATTTCAATTCTAATAATTTTGTTTTCTAAAATGATTTAACATTTTAAAAGTAGAATTTTTGTTTTAAAAATAAAGAAAAGAAAAAAAGATGTTGAAAAGATTGAAATGAAAAATAGAATTATATTTTAGTAATATTTCAATTTCAATAAATTTAAAATTAGTTTTATTTCTATTTAATTATTTTTAACCTAATAAATTTATTATTTATTAAAATAATATTTTCAAATTATTATTTTCATTAATATTTGCATTTTAATATATTTTGATTTTGTATTTAATTTATGATATTTTAATTTTTAATTTAGACTTAAGTTTTAAATTTATTCTAATTATTTATGCCTCCTTATGAAATTACAAAACACAATTAACTAGCAATCACACCTTGGTGTGCAATGGGTATGCCGATGATTTTTTTTTGTTACTTTATAATTTGTAAGATGGAATAAAGTGCTTATTAATGATGGTATATATATTATTATAATTTTTGAAATTTAATAATATTGAGTATACATTCAAAACATTAATTTTTTTAATTTTTTGGACGATGGGGAGACTAGACCTTGTGAGTGCTTCTGTAAATTTTTTTCACATGATCGGTGATGCTGGTGTGACACGCCCTCTGGTACTGGGGAGACTAGACCTCGTGAGCTCTTTCCTGCAACAGGATGCTTTAGCCAATCAAGCTAGGCCCACCACCCCAAAACATTAAATTAATTGTTCTGCATGTTTAAAATATAATTTATAAACTATGAATATTAGTGGAAATTTAGAAATAATATTTAATTCTTTACTTTCTTTCTTTGTATAAAATGTAATGATTATTTTGATAAGCTAAATTCAATGTAATTAAATATTTTTTGTAAAATATAATAATTTTTCATTTATAAAATATAATAATTTGATTTTTTTTTTGTTTTTTGTTTTTGTTTTTAACGTTTATAATATGAATGTGAAGCATATTTTCTAGAGGAAATATAGAAATAATATCTTTTCTTTATTTCTTTATTTCTTTAATTATTTTATATTAGGTTCATTGAATGGTTAGATCTTTTTCAATAGTCTTGCATCATGCTAACACATTCTCAACTGTCAATGCCTTTATAATATGATTTATACACTTTGAATATTAGTGGAAAATTAGAAAAAAATATCTAATTTTTCTCTTTATTTCTATGTATAAAGTGTAATGATTAATTAGATAAGGTAAATTTAGTGTAGTAAAATATTTTTTGTAAAATATAATAATATTATTTTAATTTGTAAAATATAATATTATGGTTTTTTATTTTTTGTTTTTGACCTTTATAATATGAATGCAAAACATATTTCTAGTGGAAATGTAGAAAAACTATCTAATTGTTTGCTTTCTTTCTTTGTATAAAGTGTTTTATTTTTTTAATATTATTTTATTTATTTTATATTGGGTTCATCAAAAGATCTTTTTCAATGGTCAACCATCATTCTACCACATTCTCAACCGTCGATCATTAAATTCAACCGATAATGTACATATAAGGAATGCCTTTAGCATAATTATTAGAATTAATTTAATTTATAATTAATTATCTTATTAAAATTGTAATTATTGTAGAATAATTATATTTTGAATTTTTATTTATTTTTTATATAATAAATAAATTTAAAACTTAAAATATAAATTAAAAGTTAGAGAGAGAGAGAGAGAAACTAATTTTTGATCATTCATTTCATGCCAACAATCCAACAATAGCATGTGTCCCTAGGGATTTATGCTTAGGGTAGCATGTAATTTGATTAAGGATATGATAATTCTCCTTTAAGTCCTCTTTAGTGTACCCATTACACACTTAACGATGAAAATAGATAAAGAGAAAAGAGAGAGGAAGAGAGAAGGGAGAGGGAGATAGAGATAGGATATAGAGAGGCAAAGAGAGAAAAAAGAGAAATAAAGGAAGAAAGATATATATAGAGAGAGGTAGGGATAGGGAGATATATAGATAGAGATGAGAATAAAAAGAGAGATCTTTATATCCTTGTCTCCCTCTCTCTATGTTTCTCATTATCTCTCAATCTATATTCCTCTCTCCTCTATTTCTGTCTATATTTATCTCCCCTTCTATCTTTATTTTTTTCTCCTCTCTTTTCCTCTCCCCATATCTCTCCCTTACTCTATTTTGATATACCTATTTGTCTCCCCCTCCCCTCTCTCTCTCTCTTTGTCTCTCCCTCTTTCTATCTCTATTTATTCCTTTCCCTCTGCTTCTCTCCTTCCATCTCGACCTCTCTATCTCTCTCTATATATTAATCCTTATCTTTGTATCCATATCCATCTCCATCTCCATCTATATATATGTCTTCCTCTTTATCTTTGTTCCCTATTTCTCTCCTTACCTCTTCCCACATCTCTCTCTTCCCCTTATATTTATCTCTCTATCTCTCCCTATTTCTATCTCTATATCTCCCTCTCTCTCACTCTCTCCTTATCACTCCCTCTTTCTATATATCTTTACTATATCCTCTATTTCTCTCCATCTCTCTCCCTTCCTCTCTCTTTCTATATATTCTTATATATATATATATATATATATATATATATATATTTCCATCTCTATCTTTATAGATCCATATCTCTCACTCTCTCTCACACACACTCCCTATTTCCCCTTCCTATCTTTATCTCTATATCTCTCTTATTCACACACACACACACACGCACACACACACACACACACACACATACACACCCTATTTCTCCCTCCCTATCTCTATATCTCTCCTCTCTCTATCACTTGTCTTTACCATCTCCTTTATCTCTTACTCTTTCCCCCTTTATCTCTATCCTCCCATCTCTCCCTCTTTCTATCCTTGTCTCTTCCTCTCTCTCCATCTCTCCCTATCACTTGATCTTTTTATATCTCTCTACTCTCTCTCCTCTCTCCCTCTTTCCCTCTCTCCCTATCCCCTATCTATCTATTTATATCTACCTCTTTCCCCTTTCTCTTCCCATATATCTCAATATCTCGCTTTCTCTTCCCATATATCTTGATATCTCTCTTTCTCTTCCCATATATATTTCTCTCCCTCTATCTATCCTATTATTTCTCTCTCCCTCTCTTTTTCGCTATTTGTCTACCTCTACTTCTCTCTATTTTTTTATGTCTATATCTCTCCCTCTCTCCCTCTCTCTATGTATCCTTGTATCTCTCTATCACTCTATCTCACCATCTATATGTCTCTATATCTCTCTCCCTCTCCCTATATATCTCTCTATATCTTCCTCTCTATTTCTCACTCTTTATCTCCCTATCTTTGTATTTATGTTAGATCTACCTATCTCTATCTCATTATTTATTTATTTCCTTCCTTACTCTCTCTCCCTCTATCTCCCTCTTTCCCTCATCCTAGACCTCTATATCTATATCTATTTTCCTGTTGTAGGCAAGAGGTCACGAGATCATGAGGTCATGAGTATCCTGTCACAAGAAAGAGGTCATGAGATCTAGTCTCCTCTCTATTGTGTGGTCTCACAAAACACCCCATTTTGCCCCTTGGAAAAATGTGCTCCTTTTTTCTTTTCTCTTCTACTTTCATTTGCTTTGGCATGGTTTTGTAGGTTGGTAAAATGTAGGTTTCATTTTCAATATTCTTGGTCTTTGTTTTAATCCTTATTCTTTACCGGATTCTGTGTTTTAGTCTTTTCATGAAGTTTTAGTATTTTATTGGAAACCGAAATCCCAAAGTTTTTGCAGTTACATCAAAGAGAGTTGTATCTTCAATTGGTCCTAGTCCCACCTGGTAAGTCATCAACCAAAAGTTATTAATCCTGGTAGTACTATTTTTCTTGTATCGGAGTCTGATAGTCGTTGTTTCATTGTCTTTTAGTTAAAATTCAGAAATTGGAGGTTCTGTTATGAAAATTTTTAATTATTTTCTAATCTCTCTTGAACCTAGTTCTTGGTCTCTTCTTTTGTTCTGGTTTTCTCTAAATCTTGGAGGTAAATGCCTCACAAAAATCAAAGTGACACTAGAGTGCCATGTAAGATCTTCACACTGTCTTTCTCCTCTAGTAGCGAGCCCACATAGAAACCTAGGTGTTCGTAGTTTGAACCCTAATTCATAATTATTGCACCTTTATTTAAGAAATTAATGCATTATAAAAGGTAATTAGTGAAGGTGGCGAACTACTCATGTACTTGGCATCACCTCAAGCATGCAATTGCTTTTATAACACTCCACTTCATGTCATGTTGCAAATTTGCAAAGGACATTAAACGAACGAAATAATATTGGTGTGCAAAGAAAGGTAAATTTTGAGAAACTAAGAACACAACTACCAAGGGTTTTGAGGTTTCATTATGAAGAGATTGTCATCATCAACCAGAACCAGGTATGTTTTGAATAACATAAATTATGTTAATTATTTTCACGCATAAAAATCTCAAAAAAATGGTATTTCCCTTTGAAAATTGAAATGTTGATTATTTTTTTATTTGAATTTAATGAAAGGTGAATTGGAAGTTTAATAGATTTGTAAGAAAATTTGGTTAAATTCAACCCTAACTCGCACACAAGATGCACATTTGAAAATGCAGAACACACCAGCAGAAATGAGTATTTCTAAAGCAAAAACAGAAGATGAATTTAAATATTGCAATTTTGTTATCCTTGAATCCAGCTGCGCCAAATTGATGGGATAAACCCCTACAAAACTTGACCATTTCGTAGTTCCATGTACTTCAAGCATGCCAAATGAGGAAAAATTTCAATTCACCTCGACATGTAGTCCAAAACCTCAAACAATCCATTTGAGTGTTCCCCCCGTTTATCTTTCAAAGAGCTTCAAAATGATTATCTTCGTTAATTCCCATTCTTTGGGAGTTAGCCAATTTTTGACTCATGTCAAAGTGCTGATTTTCATCACTCCTACATGAGCCTTAAGCTGAAAAAAGTTTAATTCCAAGTGTTGGAGCGCTGAAAATCAGTGCTCCTACACTTTTCTCTTTTAGCCTTTTTTTTGCAGAAGCGGTGATTTTCACCGCTAGTGCACTTTTTGCTTCACTTAGTCTACTTTATGCACAAGCGATGAAAATCACCACTAGTGTATCTTTTTTGTCTTAATAAATGCCTTACTTAATGCAAACTTCAAATTGCATTAATGGCCCTTTTAAAGAATTAATAAGTCATTTTTAGCTAATCTACCCTCATTCCTTTCGCCAAACATCCTCCTCCTCATGCAGATCATTCTCCAAACATCTGGGCAAACCTACGTTTGAAGATTTTTCCAAGCTTTCGGCTAGGGCTTCACGTTTTTGGCAGGTGCGCTTTAATCCTTACTCTTCGTCGGGTCTTTCTTTATATTTTCTTTTTAAAGCTCTGTAGATTCTTTTTCAACCTTGCTTTTACATTTTTCTTGGTTTAGGGTTTCAATATTTCCATCTTTGAATCTCCATTTCTCCTTTCCAAGTGTGCACTGCCTTTATTTATGTTTTGGTTTCAAATGATTCTTTGGGTGTGTTTTTTCCATGTGCATTCTACTTAGTCTTGCACATCTCTTTGTAATGCTTTTACAAAGAAGTTTCCCCTTACTATCGAAGAGGTTTAGATTTCATTTGATTTTTACAAATGATGAACACTTCACATTTTGAGATCATCCCTCTCAATGTAAAAGCAGTGAAATTGTCTGCCGCTTCACTATGAATTTTCCCTAACTCCACAAATGTAGGAGTGATGAAAATCACCGTTCCTACATGGAGTTTCCTATCTTAAATGCCTAAGCTATAAAATTTACCGCTCCCGCACTTGACTCCAAAACGAAGAATCAACATGTTGAAGCGTTGAAATTCAGTGCCTAAACATAAACCAAGTTCTTATCTAAATGTACTTGTGCTATTTTTCAGCACCTTGAAACTTTTGACTTCTCCACATGCCAAACATGTAGGAGTACTATTTTTTAGCTCCCCTACATGCAAACTGATCTCTTGGGTGCAGGAGTGCTGATTTTTAGCACTCCTACACAAAAAGTAGTTTTTTCTTCTAACACTCTGAAATCACTCCGCTTGCACTCTGAACCTTGTTTCTTTGCCAATGCTCCATTTTCCATGCAAAATAGCTCATTTGCAATTGCTCTAAATTTCCTGCTTGCTTCATGCTTTCCAACACTACATTTTTCTCCTAACATCTGTTAATTCATTATTCTTCCAGTTCCTATCAAGTTCCCATCAGGTGATCTTTGAAGGTGATATTCCTCGATCTTGGTATTTTTAGATGACAAAAAAGAAGCCTTTGTCGTCTTCTAAGAAAGAAGGAAAACTAAAGTACAAATATCAGGGTGTCTTTCCACCAATTGTGGTGATCTCAAAGGTGGATGAAATCAAAGACACTAAAACTGGTCATCAAGATCTTAAATATTTTCTAAAAAGAACTGAGAAAAATCCCTTAGAAGACAACCTAAGATCTATTGTCCACAACAACTTGCACCTGGTATCTACATTCCATACATTTTCTCATAATATAGAGTTCATTCTCCAGGTTGCATCTCACTACATCAGAGAGAGCATAAGTGTAATAGATTCCTTAGGACAAGTAATGATGAGATTAGATCCTAAATTTTTTGATATTATTTTTCGGGTTCCTCACATGGAACAAAATACAAAAAATTCAATTCAACAGGCACATGAGGTTTATGATCAAGATCCAACTAAGGCTAAAACATTGATTAACACCCAATGGTTGAAAACATCTAGGCCCACTATCTCAAGATGGCCAAAGGGGCTTCCTTGAAGTGATTATAAAGAGGACGTCAGGGATATGATTACTCTCCTGAGCAGGGTGAAGGGCTTGCCTTAGTCATCATATTTTCAAGAATGTATGTATGAATACATCTGCATAATTAGATGAAAGAAAGTACATATTGATTGGGGGACTCAGATTAGTGATGAAATTCATGAGCAGTTGATAAATGTGCCAACCACTCTGAAATTATACATGAATTCCTATTTGGTGTATGTTGCTTCTATAATGAGGCAATTTCCAAGGTTATCTACAAAGGGAAATAGGCATTCTATACCTGTGTATGAGTACTATTATCAGTTGAAATTAAAAAGAAAGTTTTCATCATTTTAGGAGAGTCAAAAATGCCTTCTTTATACCCCTATTGTTCACTTTTGTTCCGACTCTTGAAAAGAAAAGAGTATTGGATGAGGCCTACAAAGTGCTGAGTAAGGTTGGTTGTATCTTTTTGTAGTTTCCAACTTTCACCTACATGAGAGTTGGTTGCTATAGTGGGTGTCTGTATATGTTGCCTAGATATCCCTTAGATAAGTGGATACTAATGGAGCTATGTAGACAATTGATTTATGTTCACAAAGAATTCCAGAGAATACACGAGATACGTTTCAAGTTTCCACTGACAATTGGGAGGTATAACATTCATAGTGTTCAAAAAGAAAAGTCGGTCTATGCAAAAATGATAATCATGACTATCGAAACATGTAAATATAGATTTGACTTTGAATACCGAAATGTGAAGAGGAAGTTGCAGAAGGATCACCGACATGTCTACTGTTTTGAAGACATATGGGTGGACTATAGAAATGAAGAAGACATTTGCACAATGGATTTTTGCAGGCTAACAGTAGAGCAGATTAGAGATCTTGGTGTAGTTGATCTACCAGAGGATTTCACAGATCTTGGCAAAATTCTAAATTCTACTTATGAAGAAGATGAGATTGCTAGGAGGCCCTTACCTTCAGTACAATGGTCTAAAAAGGAAAGAGTCTCTATCAGGGAAAGGCTTGCTCCCATCTTGCTCAACACAATAGAATGGTTGCATAAACATGGTTTCCAGATGAAATATTTTATGACCAAATCAAAAGGAGAAGCATAAAGAGTAGAAACCATCCAATGACATGAACTCCACTCAAAAAGCAAACAAGCGACTACTCCCTCTTCTTCCCAAATAGGTCCTATAATATACTTCACTGTTGGTAAGAAACTTACACAAACTGTTGAAGAACAAGAGGAAAAAAAATTTGAACCTACAAATGTAGAAGTAAAAGGGCCTACTTCTGAGGAACAAACATCTAAAGAAGAAGGACATGAAAGTGAAGAGTTTGCACAAGAGGAATAGTTCAAAAAAGATAAAGGAGAAAAATAAGGTAATGAAGAGGAACTTGGGAATGATGATGATCAACCTCTATCTCCTCATGAGAATATTGTTGAATATCTTCCCCGAATGTCCTTGCCTGTTACTTCAAATATCCATCATACACCTCTGAATCCTAACACTCCTCCACCTCCTCTTCCTACTTCACCTCCTCCTGTTTCTATTCCCCCTGCAGTATCAATTGTCCTTTCGAACTCCTCCTATAGTTTCAAACTCACAAACTGTTGATGTCTTGTTAGGATCTCCCTCATCCATCCCAAGTTTATCATCTCCATATTTTGATATTTCTTTTGAAGCTGAATTTGACAGATTCATGAATGAGTCTTTGCAGTTTCAACTTGATTTGCAGTCCACTGGAGCAATCATGACAAATACTACCAAGATTGTTACAATACCAATCATTTCTACATAAATGGTTGTGACACAAGAGTTGAAGGTGAGTCAAGAAGCATATACTTCCTCCCTTCCTCCTTGGTTGATCTCTCAAGTATTGAAGTGAAAGAAAAAAATGATCTCCCCAGATGAGCTTGATCTTGAAGAGATAGCTCCTCCAAAATACAAGGAGAAGAAAAAGGAAAAAGTTTATTCAAGGCTTCATGTTGAAAAAATTGGTCACAAGTTTATAGAGATTGGTCTACCCCCACAAGAAGAAGGTGATGTAAACATGGAGGATTACACTATCACTAGAGTCTAGCTCAAAAAAGTGACAAATGCAAGTGCAGAGGTAGATGCACAAGTGGTCTTGGATGCATTAGCAGGAAGGCTTGACAAGATGGAACAGACCAGGAATATGTACAAGGAGAAAGCTGAGTGTTATGCAGCTATTTTGAGGAACCTTGCAGTCTATTTAGGGAATGTACAACATATGGCTATGGTAAGCATTGAGAAACCATCAGTACAACAGGTGGATAAGTTTTCCTCCAACGGAAAGGTATTGTGTGATTTCATTGATGAAATGATACAACATAGTTCACAAGTCATAGCTGCTATGGATGAGAAGACCACTTAGATAACCAAGCTAAAATTAGAGCTTGATAAAAAAGAAAACATACTTTCCCAAGAGAAAAAAGAAATAGAAACATGTCTCTCATTTTCGTCATGAATGAAAGAGACAAAGCTAAGTAAGTTGGTGGAAGTTGGGGTAATTCCTGACAAAGAGAAGTATGTGGAGGTAAGAGAATCTCTCAAACATCACATTCAAGTGATCAAATCTCTTATTGAAGATATCCACCAAGTACAAGAAGATGTCGGAGGAAATCATGTTATCTTAGTAAATGGAATTGAGGAGTTACCAGGTAAGCTCCTTGATGAAAATCATACTTTCCTCCTGGTCAGTGAACTTTCTCAGATCTACAAGGAAGCTATCATGAAGCAAGTGGAGGATGCCAACTTTTCAAAATCTTCCATGCACACCATATGTGATATACGACTTTCTCTTGATAATCTCAAGATTCATCTTGATAGATGCAAGAAGATTTACTCATCTACAAGAATATCAATCACTAGATTTCACACCATTGTGGATTATATAGTTGGTCTAGATGAGGCATTCGTACTGGAGACAAAGAAGAGATACGAAGACTTCCATGCCCAATGGAAGGAACCATGAAGATTTATTTTCATCTCCAATGTTAGGTAGTTTTATTCTTTCATTTATACATTTTGTAAATAGTTCTCGACATCTTACATGTCATTTTTCAAGATGTAATTACATGTAAAAACAAAGATGTTTTCCTAAAAAGATGAAAAACATTTTTGAATAAGCCGACTTGTTGGGTGATATTTTCCTAAATTTTCTCACCTAACTTTCCTAGATTTTCTCATCTACTTTTCCTAGATTTTCTCTTCCCTCTCTTTTATAAATAGGAGGGGATTCTTTTGTAATCTTGATCTTTTATCTTTTACAATGAAGTGCTACCCATTTTGAGAATCAAATGCATGAAACTTTGTGTTCATATTTGTGAATCTATTTTTATCAATAAAGAAGTGAGTTGCATACCAAAATTTGTGTTGGAATCAATTATCTTTTGGATTTTATTGAGATTGGCAGTGACTAGTGATTGAGATGTAAAGGGCTTTGAGTAAATCCATGTAAAATTTGTGTTACACTCTTTTATTGGAATTTATGATATTGATTGAATGCTATTGGTGAATTCTCTACAAGACTTTGTGCTTGTATTTATTCATGTTTTTTGTGGATCTATTGTGAAGTATCTAGAAGCCTTTGTGCTTCTAAAACAACACTGGTTACATATCTCAAAGGATTCATTGGTGAAAGCTACAAAACAACTTTGTGCCTTCGTGAATTTTCTTGTTTTATCATTTGTCATTATTATGCTAGTATTCTTGGTCTTTTCTTTGACAAGATAAGAATATTGTAATTATTGCTTTGTTTTTAGTTTCAATTTGTATCGAATTAGGAACTCAAAACTGTGAAGCATTGTAAAAAACATTCTCTGAAAAAAGAGAGAATTATGAATGCGACACACCCCCACCTCTTAATCATTGTGTACATAATTGTGAATACTTAATTAGTTTTACTTAGTTTCAATAAGTAGTAAGAAGGGTTCCTCCCCTTCCTGAGAGGAGAGATTGTATCTTACACAACTGTGGCTGAAATCAAGTTTTGTAATCTGCTAGAGGGATTACATAATTTTCACCCAACATTTTTTTGGCAACTCTACTAGGGAACAAAACATGCAATTAAAGCATCACGCTTTTGATTGATGTGAATAAGTTTTCTAGTATCTTATCGTGATCTTGTGTATTGTTATTTTTAATATCTCTCTTGTTTCCATCTACATTCTAGTAGTTAAAAGCTATACATGAGGTTTGAGGGCTCAAGGAGTAGTGGATCCCATTTTTGAAGACTCATTGCAACATAATAATCCACCTACTCCTCTGTGAGTAAGGTCACTGTTGCAATGCATCACAAGTTATCCTCCATGAAGGCTAAGATCTCCTCTTCCAAGTGAATCCTCTATTTTTCATAGAGTTCCAGTGCAACTACCTATTGTGCAACCTATCATGGATGCACCACTTGCAGGACCTCAAATGAATGTGTTTAAATATATTGACATAACGTTCTCTACCACAATTATTTACTATGTTTTACCCAATGGATAAAGGAAATAGGGCAAGAGTTAGTAATTTTAGTTTCATTTATTTTTAATTGGGTTATATTTTCATCATGTGAGATAATTATTACACATCAAATAAATGATCTAGGATACAAAAATATTTCAATATTAGGATTGGATAAGTTGAAGTAGGGATTTATACAATGAGGCAAATGTGTGAAAACATATTTGAATAGGGCATAAATAAGGACATGTGTATAGGAATGTGTATAAGGAGAATTAAATGAGGGTGAACAAGGACCAAATAAGGAGCCAAATATAGCTTAAAAATGTGCCACATGTTTCTTTGTAATCATATCAAGACATTATCTAAAATTGATCCCATAATTAAATGGAAATTGGAATGAGTATGCAAATTTTTCCATTACAAAATAATAGTAATCATTTATTTACTTATTTGTATAATGTATATTTTTATGTGAGATTTTATTTTAAATTTGGATGAAGAGGCATGACAAATTCATCTAAATAAAGTGCACATAGCCATAGTCTAATAGTTGAAGTTGTTAAATTTGGACATTATTACTTTCAATTTTATTATTGGTTCCTTAATATAATAATAATACTTTATTTTATCTATTTTCTATCTATCTATATATTTATGAGAATACATGGATTATAAAGAGCCCACCATAAAAGATGAAGGTTGATTCAAAATAGTGTGAATTTGGTATAATGAGTATGCTTAATCCTTGATAATAAACTAATCAAATATCGATCAACCCTCAATACTAAACTAAAATCAATAGACAAGAGAAAATATCAAATAATTATCTTAAAATATATTGTGCATATATAGTCTATAATATTTTTTATTAAAAAGATATATTTTTATATCTATATTGAAATTGAAAAAATAATATGATCTTTCAAAAGAAGAATGTGGAATGCAATTACCATTTTAGTATTTTCTTTAAATAATAAATTATTTTCTTTTGCTATAAAGGTTGAATTCAATACATTTCTTAGCCACAAATAGGGGCTTTAACTTTGACAGGAAGATAAACAAAAAATAGATTTTTTTTGAACTTATTAGTTATGTGAATATGTTAAAGATAAGAGAGTGATTTTTCTTTCTTTCTCACATTGATATTCATATTTCTATTAATAAAAATAATTCATCACAAATTATCAACTATTTAAGCCATATTTTATTATTATTTCATACATAAGATACATTTTAAAATTTGAAACAACATTTTCAATATTAATGAGATTTGAAAGTTTATAAGAAAAGGATATTGGTTATCTGAGCTTATGGTGGCCCTAAAATGATATGATCTTCACCATGGCTCTGAGGTGGTGGGTGCTATCTTCAATCGTGAAAACTTACATTTGGACTCTGCTCATTCTTCTCTATTGTGGGAAATGGTTCACAACCTGGTTGTTGCCAATCTAGTGGGGCTCTCTTCCCACCTTAATGTTTTGAGGCATGGAGTGGGTGGCTCTTTGTACTACAAAGCTAAAATTTGTTCAATGCAATCCATTTTTTGTATTGTCATGCCATGGAGGATTTATATGTGGCACTTTACTTTCCTCCTCCTGTTGATATTGCTTCCTCATCTAAAAGTGGTAAAGACTAAGTTTGATTTTTTTCTCCTCTGATCAATATATTTTATTGCTAGCATTGCTTATTTCAGATTTGAATGAGCATGTATGTCTCAATTATGTATATGGTAGCATTGTTTTGTTTTAGCCTTGTGCTATCATGTATAATCCAGCTATGTATTAAATTTGGACAAGCATTTTCAAGACTTTATGCTTGCTCCAACCTTGTGTCTCCTTTCATAATATCAATACAAAATATCTTTATGGTGGCTTTGCCACTTTTATTTAAAAAAATAATACAAAAAATATTGAAGCCAAGGGTATGTGCAAGATCATCATGGAAAAAACAGGCCCTTAAGTGGCAAAAAAATTCAAAAAAATAAAAGTTAGGCAACTTGACATAAAAATTTGAATAAGTTATCCATATTATTTCAAAAATATGTAACAATAGAATTTTTAGCAAATTGAATGAAGTTTCTAAACTACTAGGTTTATTTTAAGAAAGAAAAAATCTATTTGGTAAAAATTTGAAATTTCAATGTTGTAGTACTTAAATTTCAGGGAAAAAATAAGTAGGTGTTTGTCTGACCACCCTAACCACAATAAAATGATAATATTTTTTTATAATATTTTAGATATAAGTAGAGGACTCATGTCTAGATGTGATGCATATTTTTTTGTAATTTTTTTCCAAGTAAATAATTGCTTATGAATTTTTTATTACAAATTTTAAAAAATATAAAAATTTGTATGTCTAACCACCTTAACTTGGTCAAAACTTCATGAAATTCAATTTTTATTTTTTTAATCATATAGTATGCGAAGCATAGAATGTGACACATGTTTTGGATTCAAAAAATGTGATACCGTTTGAAAGCTATATATTTTTCAATCAGCCTATCAATCAGGACTTTAGTCGTAATTCCAATAGAAAATGAATAATAATTATTTATTAAATTCAAAGTATAGCATAATTTGTATTGGTGGAAAGCTGAGAATATCCTTTAAAAACCCTTTTCGTTTCATCAATTTTGGGTTAAAAAAAGTCATTAGCCACATACCCTACACATACCCATCATATCGCCACTTTTTGGCCCATCATGATCCTACACATACCCCCAAATAATATTATAATTGAAAATTAATAAATTAATGATATAACATTAGTTCACATTCATAATAGTTGTATGGAATCAAAAGATATATTCTATCTTAATTTAATCTAATAAAAAAATAATTTAAATAAGTGTTGTTCTTGTTAATATTTACTTTAGGTTCATGAGAGACTATGGTCTTATTAATATGGTAGGTAATATTTATGTAGTTTCCTAATTAACTAGAAATTAAGAGGTTATATGGATCTTGAATGATTCTTTAGACATCAAGATTTTGATTCTCTTATATCAAAAAATTTAAATATATATATATTAAATAAAAATTTAAGGTGACCTAAGAGTACCTTTTCTAAATAAAAATTATATTTAGAGAAATATTAATGCATAATTTGTACAACACAATTATTATATCATAATTTTATATAATATACAATATTAAATAAATATTTATAAGATAACTTATGACATTTGTACCCTATCTATTTAGCATATTGGATGATTATTCAACTCAAAATAATAAATAAAATTACACAATAAAAATATAACTATTTTAAGGAAGTATGATATTGGACATTAAAAAAAGGTAGAAATTTTCACTCCATCAAATAAGGCTTGAATGCACTATAAATCAATTTATATTTTTAGTGATAAATTAATTAATTAATCTAACATTATAGTTGCTTTAAACAATTATATATTTTTTTAAATTTCATTTATTATTTACAACTAAATAGACACCCAATACATTGAATGGAGATTACCACTTATATAACTTAATTATAATCAAAATTTATAGGAATATATTTTTTTAATGCTAAATAACTTCATATCATTTCTAATACCAATTTCATATTAGAAACTAATCTTGATACAACCCTATCTCCTAGAGAGGTGGTTTTGATGTCAACTTCTTATCTAATGTTAAAAGATATAACACCATCTTGACAATTTTTGTTTTTTTATTTTATTTTTGTTTTTTTTGTTTTTTTTTTGCTACAAGAATCGAGTAGCCCCCTATAAGCTACAGTGCACCTAGTAAAAAATTTTCACGTGACTAGTGATGCTAGTGTGACATGCCCTTTCGGTACCATGGGGATGGAAGGTGTCGATGTGGATGTTAGTCAGATCTTGACTGTGTAAGTTTTACTCAAGGTTCATTATGAAACTATTTTTACAAAGGGACTTACGCACCGGATCTGAAAGAATGGTTAGATTTTGAAGATAATTGTTAATTTCACAAAATCAACCTTTAATTTGCATTCAAAGATCTTTAATCTAAATATATTTACTTATTTCAGAACACTTTCATCATCAGATTTATTATTTCATGAATTTTAAACAAATTTTTTATCACTTAAGTAGATTTAGCTTTAAGCATTCAACAATTTTATGGAAACAAAATATTTTCAATAAAATTTCATTCATTCATCTTTTTTTTGGAACATTTTTAATAATTTAAACATCTAATCTAAACTAAAGAATAAAAATATTGAAAATTAAAATTTATCTTGGTTATTCTCCATGCATGCCTCAAGAGTTAATCAAATGAAAGAAAACCGCTTTATACTTCACCAGATTGCTTCACAACTACATATAAAATGGTGCGAGCTTTTAAAGAGAGGGGTTTTAGTTTGGACATTGAGTAGGTTTTGTATGCACCCTTAAATGGCGTAGCACACAGTCATGTTCGACTGAACTAACAAAACCAACTAAAAAAATACATGAGATAGGTAGCTATCAAATTGGATTTGATATTGATTAAATTCTATGTGCATACAAGTTTTTAGTCTAGAATGATTAAAAAAGGAGGAAAAAAGAACAAAACTTAAAGAAGTTTTGGCTTTTCTGACATCCACCAATTTTGAACTTAAAATAAAAATAAAGCAGTAAATGTCCTTTTATAGGAACAAGGCCTCAAAAATTCAAACTTAAAGTTTATCCAGAGAATCAAAAATAGCAAATCAAAATGTAGCACGTGGCATATGCCAACTATCATCAGAATCTTCTAGATGAAGTCAAATCTTTGACTTCCTCAACAACAACACTTTTCACTTTCAAACTACGGTAGGCAATACTCTGCATAAATGAAGGCTATTGGCATCCTTTAGAATACTGAAAAGGAAACATCCACCGGGACTGGGAACAACCTACAAAAATCAATTATAACAAAATACTTTTGTGACACTTCCAATATCCTATATCCAGTACTTCCTTTTATCATTTAGGGCTTGGGTTTTGGTATCTTTTCTTTACTTTTATTCAATTGATATTCTTGGAAAGCATTCAGTATTTGGTGCATACACTCTTTTCAAATCCCTTGTATTGCCTTCCAACTGAACTTGATCCTAGTGTATTCTTTTGATATCTAGAGGGTAAAAGCACAATCCTATGTCACACTTTTGACCAAAAAAGTAATTCCGGGCGAATTACTTTCAGCTGAAACGTTTTCAGCCAAGAGGGTTTTGGCCCAAGCCACGAGGCAGTGACATGGTGCCAACGTGGTGGTATCTTTTCGATTGGGTGCCTTTTGGCCGGAAGGGACTCGATTGAAAAGGTATCGACCAAAACAAGCGAAAAAAAAAGACCAGAGCCTGACCATTTTGCATGCTCGGGCAAAAGGTTTTGAGGCGAGAGCTCGTCGACTAAGGTTAAGATCACTAGCTGTGATAAATACCCACGTTCTTTGTTGATTTTCTTCATTCTAAGTTTCTTTTGGCAGCTTTTTTGGATGTTTTTTTGTTTGGGAGCTCTGTCAGAGTTAGGGTTTGTTTGATTGGTTCAAAGAAATTCAACTGGTTACATTTTATTAGTTGAATGTGTTGCAAATCTATGGTATTTGTGATTTACATGAAGGAAATGCATATAATTTGTCATTTGTAATTTAGAACATTAAATGTCAATTTTTGTTTTTTAAACCATGTAATTTTCTTTGGTGAACTAGAAATTTGGGGTTTAGTAGTTTTTTGGAACGTCAATGATTTAAAGTTACAAATTATACAAAAACTTCTCTAAATATCCCTTGGCCATTATTTCAAATTTTACTCCCTTTGGGATGTCCATTGCTTCTGAAGCGATGATAGTCTTCATTTTTTCTTAGCTAATTTGTACACAAACCCTGGAACAAAAAGAAGAAGAGAAATGAAAACTAAAAATCCTACATATTTTTTGCTTAAAGTACTTTAATTTTAAAACTAAAACTATTGATATCCATTTGTCCTTACTATGTGTGGATTATTCACTACAAATTCCAAATTATATTAGATGTTGTGCGATTAATTTAGCCATCTTTACTTGAAATTTTGAATAAGTGGCCTTACCCCCATAGGAATATACTAGTGAAGCAAGATTGCCACTAGGTGCAACATATGCAGAAAATGTAGTATCATTCCCTATGTTGACAACTATAGGTTGTGAAGTTGATGGCAATTCAGACACCCTTGTTTCCTTATCCCTCTTGCTGAGACTTGAAAGTTTATGTAATGTTCTTATATCTTGATGGAAACAAATCTACAATTTACTAATATGAAATATTATTATTATTTGTGTATTGTCCACTGTACACAAACAACTACTCACTATCATTGTCTGATAGCACTATCTTGGGGAGGGTCTTGAAATGCACTATTTGATACCAAGACTATAAGATAAATTATATCAATGACATTAGAGAACTAGAAAGAAACACTAGAAGCTCAATAAGAAATGTTAGGAAAAAATCACTATCAAGACCACACCACTATCAACTTAGAATAGCCATATATACCACTATAACACTATAAATTTGTACATTAAAAAACTATACCACTGTTTACAAGTACCATCAACAAGCACATATCACCAAATGTCTGAGGTCATTGTCATTAATAATGTATTCTAGGATCATATCATAGTGATACTAAGAAATAAAGATCACTATAAGCATCACTAAGCTTGGATCACTGTCAAGCCAAGATCATTGTTTGAAGACCATTAAAGGTATACATTATAATTGACAAGAACATATCAAGCTCAAAATAGCACTATCAAACACTGTCAAGATCAAGGCAATATGTATCGTGGTACAAAAATCAATGTCACAAATCAATGTACACATATCAATCACTGCAACATAACAGTGTGCACATCTCAAAGTACCAAAAGTATCAAGAAAAAACCATGTCACTTTGACCAACTATTCTTACTAACACATAGCATATCCTTGAAAAAAACAAACATTACCACACTCATGCTAATGGTTATATCCTGTTATCATAAAATCAAGTAATTGATATGTACCTTACTTGGGAATAACATAATCAAGCAATGTTGTTGTGGATGGATTTTTCAATGCCATTGTGTATAAACAACAACTCACTATCATTGTTTGATAGCACAATAATGACTGCCCACCAATTAAATTCAATATTTATTTTTATACAACTTGATCCTTAATCTGAGCACTTGATTGTAGTGGATGCTTAGAGTTTAACTTTTCCACACTGTCATGATGTGCACATTGTCTCCATGAAGAGCTCAATTTGCTAGCCCTTTCATGGCCATTCTCCGAAAACCTCTATTCACTGCCTCATATGCACTGCTTAAGGTGCTAGACTAGTATCCTTAGGGCATATTGACTATCACTTTTATCCTAAACTCGGACCTACTAATGTTTCTATATTGTGTCATCTTCATCATGCATTTGATTAAAAGAATGGAGGAGAAAAGGACCTGTCTCTATAATCCTCAAGATATTCTCAGTCATACCTCAAATTAATTTAAAAATGTTCTTCTACAAGGCCTTGCTACCCCAACAAACAAGAGAGTTAAAAAGTTTTCTCTTAATGGATCCACAAAATTGGGTGTAAGCAAAGAGTTACCTTTGTTTGACATTGCCCATTTTTCTCTTGTGCATATTGATTCATAAATTTGATAATACAACTACTGTGTGATGTCCACCAGCATTTAAGTGTTTTGTCAAGGATCTAATTTTAAGGAAGAGATTCAATCAATTTTTCTTAAGAATATTGCCAAAGAAACCACTTCATGTCCTCTCCAATCTTTTAGTTTTCACCTTACATGTATGTATGTGTGTACATACATGTACATATATATGTATATGTATGTATGTATGTATGCACATGTATGTGTATGTACTTGAGTGTACATACATGTACATGTGTACACATATATATGTAAATGCATGTGTATGTATGTGTATACATGCATGTATGTATATACATACATTTTGCCTAAATTTACATTTCTATAAACTCAAAATTGAAAACCCCAAATTTCTAGCTCACCATGTGTACATGTACATGTATACATATGTGTATGTACATGTGTGTACATGTGTACATGTATGTATGTATTATATACATATGTGTATGTTTGTATGCATGTATGTATGTATTATATATGTATTTGTATGTGTGTATGCATGTATGTATGCATATATACATGTGTATGTGTGTACATATGTACATGCATATATGTGTATGTGTGTATGTATAATGCATATATGTGTATGAATACATGTGTATGTATGTATGTACTTGAGTATGTATGTATTAATATATGTATTTATATGTACATGTGCATGTACATATAAATATTTATACATACATATTTATGTATATACATATATATACATATATACATATGTCATGTACATGTGGACATGTATGTATATATACATACATACATATGTATGTACATGTACATACACACATACACATATATATAATACATACACATATATACATGTACATACACACACACACACATAGATATATGTGTGTGTGTGTGTGTGTACATACATGTACATATGCACTTCCACATGTACATACACACATACACATAAATGTATATATACATACACATGTACACACACACAGACACACACATATACATCTACAAATGTATTGAAAGTCTCTTTGGAATTGTCAAAATTCTTATGTTATCTAAGCTGTTACATAAGGTGAACTATTGAACATAGAGATAGATATAAAAATTGAACTATCTCATTAGATATATATTTAAAGTTAAAAATGTTTTAGTTTTGAAACTTGAATATTTTGTTTAATTTAAATATATATTTGTTTTAGTTTTGAAATTTTCAATTTAAATTTGTTTAACATCATGTATATTTTGTTTTAATGATATGCATATCTCTATCTATTTACATATACAGATATATATATCATGGCCGATGAGGGATCTCATCATTCCCCTCGTTCTGAGCAAGATGCTCAAAATAGATCAAATTTATTTTAGGATAGTATTGCTAGATTAGACAATGCTCTAAAATCTTTAGAGAAAAAAATTAACAAATCCCGCAATTTTTCTAATCGAGATAGATTAGTCACTATTAGACATGATATTTATAAAATGATCAAGACAATTCGATCATACAATCCTTATGATGAAATCAGCATTGAGTAGTTTTGTTTGTCTCTTTCCAGGAGTGTTACTCGCACAGTGAAACATAAAGAAGTTTCCAAATTAGTTTTAGGTGAAAATGTGTTTTAACTATGTTCCCATTTTATAGAGGAAAAAATAAAATTAGAGGATATGTGGTTACGAGGTGTGTAGATCCTCTTGTTATGCCATTCATATACCCTAGATGGTTGTAAACACATCATAGATGGCCTCACAATGATGAGTTGCCATAGTTTTTTGTCAAACAGTTATATGCAAAATTTCATTTACATATAGAGGTGGACTACACATCTTATCCCAAGCATGTTGGCCAAGGTAAAGGCTATTTTTCTGAAAAACCACAGTTTATACATTCAGGTTGCCACCGCATGTGGACAAGAGGGCATTAGTTGGCCCAAACCTTTTGGTTTTACCAAAATGTTTGGAATTGGTAGTAGTAGGGGAGGCAGCAACAAGCTCCACTCAGAGGTAGAATTTTGATAACATTGCCTCTATTACGACATAGATTGATCAGATTTCATCTGATCAAGTTGGTAGATACTTATTATGCCTACGGATCAGCCTTCCTCCCACTGAGGCTACATTTGCATTGTATGATCCATTTATTCCTATTGATCTACCTACTCTTTTAGATGTTGAGCATATGACCCATGTAACGCCCTGCCATGAGAACCCCAAAGGACAACTAAAGCAATAATTACCATACAATTTTTTTTTTAAAGGTAAATCTAAACATACATGAGATGCACATTAAGTCAAAAGTCATAAAACTTAATTAAAAAAATCCATTAACACTTACGTCCCTTGGGGTAGATGAGGAGTCATTACGAAGCTTAATTTCATACATCAACGATAAAGAATGAAAGCCAAATTTAAACCATGACAAAGTGTACATTCAAACCATCACTAAGAAACCATCCATATTTGAATATACAACAACTACATGATTAACTTAAAACCCATAATGATAAAATATCTATCATCATATAAACTCAAAGGACATATTTCCACAGATACAACACATCGAATAACAACTGCCATGGACCAATATCCACACAAGGTTTATCAAGATAAAATAATACATTACATCACATTACAATGTTCAAGAGGTACTATGATACAAAATCCTTTCCAAACATGAACGAAAACCATATAATAAGATAACATGATACAACTGAAAAAATGAATACAAAGTATCATAACTGGCTCCAAGACGGATACAACTCTGGAGTCGCCTCAAGTGACACCAATCTGCACCTCTCAATCCTCGACTGGGGACCCAATGGGCTGCTTAGCACGTTCCACCTGACCACGTGGGTTTGAAGACCCACCCCCCGTGCTAAGGAGCTGACAAGAAAGAAACCTCAACCTAGAACATCGAAACAGAGAACCACAAGACTCAATGGCATACAAGAGTAAGAAACACAAGGATAAACACAACATTCATAAACCACGACCAGAAACATGACATCTACAAATCATTTCATAATAGCGATAAACCACTTCCAAAAATATAGTAACAATAAATCATATAACAAGAGAATGCTCTATAACCGCAACAATAATTCATACAACTTAACAACACTAAATCGCTTCATAACAACAACAATAAATCATAAATCATATAACATATCATCAATAAATTGCTTCCAAGATAACAACAATAAATCAACTTCCAAAGGAATCTTTCACTAAATCACTTTCGAACATAACAACAGTAGATCGCCAAACATATCAATAGACCACTTCCAGAGGTAAGCAATAAAAACAATTCAAAGGGAATGCTAGAGAAGAGTGACATCGCATGGCCTTACATGGATTATCCAGACAACCTATCACAAGGTGTTGCCTCCATCTATGGTTATCCTGACTGCCTATCTCAAGGCGCTGCTCCATAGGGCGACTCATGTGGAACCATTAACCTCTTGAGAAGATGAGGCAATGATCTTACCAACCACGACCTTCTCAACCTGCCTTTAGTCTATGATAGCACTAACAGGCGGACGAGGCATCCATAATTATCTTATTAATGTTATTACTACCCACCCCTTAGTTAATTAATTAAGTTATTACTTGATTAAACTCACAATGGGTTATTCTGAACCAGCCACTTTGGGCGCCATCCCCCATTGAGAGCCACTCCCCCTTACTAGCAACAAAATCCCAAAATCACAGACGGGAAGCCAACTTGCACCAGATGACAAAACCGAACAAAATATCAAACACCACGTGAGACATGCACCATCTCACGCTAGAGTTTTATAGTAAAGAAAACCATTATCTTTTTAAGTGTGAGGCTTAACCCATCAACAACAAAACAAGCATAAGAGAAAATTTTCCCCAATTTGAACAGAAAAACAAACATGAATCAACACATCCCTTTCCCTTCCTCTAGAAGCCCAAGAAGAAAGACTACCCAAATACCCACAACGAGGGCAAAAATAAAACAACACGGTTGCAACACAATACTTCAACTTAAAGACTCTCCTCAAAACATATCAACTCGAGCGGAATAACCAACAATTTTGAATCCTAAATCCCACTAAAATTTTCAAAGAACACTACATAATCATCAACTTCCTCAACTAATTGAAACAAGTACTCCAACAACCAACATAACCATGAAATCAATACATAATAACAACCCTTCTACACATGATTTTAAACCAAAAGCAATAAACATTCAAATCATCATTCTAGTTTTCACTAAAACATCAAAAGCAATAAGTTCCCAACATATTTAAATCCTCTCTACAATTCTCTAACACACATACAAATACACTCTATTTTTCTACCTAATAGAAAACCATTATTTGGAACAACTCTATTTGTTTTGCAATGACCACTAAACATGCCCATATTGAAAATTAAACTATGTCAATATTGTTACAAGTGAATGATCTATTTTATCAACTATGATATTTATTTATTTATATTCAAATTCCAAACATTATGCATTTTAAGTTGGAAACCAACATAAATCATCGAATACTAAATACGTTACATCTCCTTTGATTACCAAAGACCATGCATATTAGCTCAATTCCTAACATAAGGTACAAATAGCCTATATATCGTAATAGGCTGTGACTAAAAGGAGGGTATACGCCAAGATCAAGTTTACCCTTCAAAAATATTATGGGGGTATCCACCACTGATCTCAACTAACAAAATAAATTATCTAAAGATAAAAATTGACACCCTATCCTTAGCAGATTTCACTAAGTTTGCACAAACAAAAGTGACCCAAACATAATTTAAGAGCCACGAAAATTAATGAAATCGAGCTGGTTGGAGCAAGGCGCAACAGAATGGGATGACACAACATGCTAACCAGGTTGGATACTACCAGCAATGGTACCAAGAAGATCAAATTTCAAGCAGAGAAGGCATACATATGCATATACATAATCTCGTCTTTTTGAGAATATTGGCAATGCTAAACGAAACAATCAGTAAATAGACTTGTACTCTATTGTTGCACCCATCAAGACATGCATGCAAAACGATTTAAGCATTGTCGCGACATATGAACTGATTGAAATTTTATGCACTGGAATGCCTGAAAGCTCAGGTTGACATGCTTGCAAAATATGAAAACCTATTCAGAGTCACGTGGATGGCTTAACAGACTGCCATAAGAGGACTCACCTCATGGATTTCAATGATAGCAAGGTGTGCGCGAGGTGGATCCTTCCCAAAATATTGCAACGTGAAAGACTACAAAGACCACAATAAGTCACCATGATACAGGAATTGTGGAATGGAAAAATAAGGATAAGTGGAGTTGTAGAATATATTAAATATAGGTATTATATGTAAATGGATGATGAGCTTGTGCATTCACAAATGGGCACATTCTTAGAGTGAGTAGCACAATTTTGAATCAAATATTGCAGTGAGAATGTAACAAAGCTGGGACTAAGGTGAAGGCGTAATAGAATAGATAAATGATATTTTAGATGCATATTATTAAATTTGGTGGATGCTAATGGTTTCCAACTGTAATTCCTTGAAATTAAATAAGTCCTCAAATTTGAAGGGAAGAACACAATGTGAGGATTCAACGCCATGAAAGAAAACCTATAACCGGGAGAGGATTTGCACACACTTGCGGTAAAATTGAGTACTGATCTTAAACAAGCATAGCTCAACATTCTATCACCAAAGAAACTCCATTTTCATACGAACCTACCCAAGCATTTAACTTTGAGAAGCAAAATTATCGAAAACACAAATATTATAATATCTTCCCAAACCTGATTTCCTATCAGTATGCAACAATCGAACAAGGCAACACAAAAAATGTAAACAGCTAAAGGATCTTGAATTTTATCTTAGAATCTATCTAAATCGTCCCTTATAATATTATAATTCCAAGGAGATCTCAAATTAAGATAATGAAATAAAACTTGATATATTTATTTCAATTCAAACGAATAGAATTTGATGAGTCTTGGCACCGTTTAGCAATGCGTTCAAATTGGAGAAATTCGATCACTCAAGCATAATCACCCAAACTTTTGGATCTAGATGCTACAGAAATGAGAGAATAGTGTCGAAAGTAGCTGTTATGTTCGCCATGCTTCACTTCTATCAAATCATATGATAATGATCCACTCTTCCCCAAATCCAACATTTTCTTTTTGAGCAGTCATAAAGACAATGCATTTGTTTAGTAAAACCATAATCGCCCCCTCCCGGAAATGATAAGTAACAATAGGAACATTCAAGAAAGTGTCGATTCAATGAATCCCCAACTCAATGCATACCCTTCACCCCAGATTTGTGGATAAAGGTAGTGAACTTAAAGGAAAACGCAGAGGTTGAAAGCAAGCGGAATTCCTCGAATTGGTATTCGAATTCAAGATACAGGGAAGTATGCCATCCAGAAATGTTGGTTATCAAGAATCATCATAATTATCACCCGAACCCTCCATAAAAAGGCAACGAATAAAAAAATGAACCAAGGAGAAAACCCATCCCCATGCTTCACAATATGATTTCTTAACTTTCTAGAGAAAAAATCCCATCCCCCCAAAAAAAAAGATCGTTATAAACAAAAAGAAGACCATTATCCATTTTGAAATCTCATAAATCAGCTAAAATCTTGAAAGTCTCACATAAAACAACAAGTTTCATTTCAACAATTAGTTTCCGGCTGTGCATGTGTTCGAACTCAAATTTTTAATCCTTTTCTTGTTTTTAACAAATCAGTTTGAAAGCATATCTTTCTCATTTATTTAAAATTCAGAATGCTTTCTATTTTGCACTTGACTTTTATCCAATTGAAATCTTATCTTCAAGATTTAATTAAAATTACATTGTTTTATCGTATTTAATAATTATCCCCACAAGATAATCAATTAAATATTTTTATAAAGCAAAATAATTTAACTATTTAATGATAACCGTATACATATCATTTCACAAAATTGACCTATTAGATATTACTTAATTCTAATTTCACCTAAATTATTTCATAAGCAATTTTAATTTAATAAACTGATTATCCATTGAAATATTAATTGCACCTCGAGATTCAATAACACGTTAAACACTGAAAACTCAATAACACTTACACAAAATCCTCGAAGGTACAACAAAGGACCACTACAACCCACACGAATATGCATAATATGTGTAGAGTCTCAGTTTTGGATTTACTAGCAACATATCAGGTTATCAGTGAGGACCATGTGATCACTCTTGACCAGGTACAAGACTTTATTAGATGATGATATTCTAGTACACATATGAACCACAAGGTGGAAAATGCAGAGGATATTCCACATCAACCTACAGGATCTCATGTGCATCATGTTTCTATCAATCCTTTAGCTTGTCCAGGTCATTGTTAGGATGTTACAGGTCACATTGAGGCTACTACAGCACTTGATCTTGTCCATGGGACATATAGTCAGCTTCTTTTTGCCACTAATACTGTACATGCTACAAATCCCCTTGCGATGTCTTTACATTCTCGTGATCTTAGTGACATTGGCAGAGCCATCGATCAAGCACGACATGTACTTTGAATATAATTTATACATATAAAATTTTGTTCTAAAAAATTATGTATGTATATGTATACATGTAATGCATTTTAAAGTCTAGTTGTTTAACTCTTGATTGAAATTGTGTACTTGAAAATTTTAAGCAGTATGGTGATTTGTCAGACTTTGGAAATTTGGTGTATAATGGCGATCTCGCACAGTATGTAGTTGAGGTACATTTTAAATTTAATAAAAAAATTAATTACTTGTAATTTTGAACACATTGAACTTGTACATTGTAAGTTTAGATAATTTTACATATATGTACACATATATACATGTATTAAAAATTAATTTTAAACATGTGTATACTTAAACACGTGTAGGGGTTGGGACAAGGCTCATGACATATATCAAGAGGTCTTGGATTGGGACATGGATCCACACATCTTTGATCAATAGAGGGATTGATCCATGGATCAAGGGAGATATCGAGCCATGGATCAAGAGATAGATTGAGCCATGTATCGAGGGAGAGTTCAAGGGATAGATCAGGCTAGAGATCTAATGATTCTATTCATACCAGACATCCCTCTCTTTGAGATTTGTTTTACAGTATTACATGTTTGATATCAGATTATTATGTTGTCCAGACACTTTTTATGATTTATGTATTGAACATTTACATACACTTATGTTTTATGGTACATATACTTGTTATGATTTACATCACATTCATGGGTATGTGCAGGATCATCATGGAAAAACACAGGCCCTTAAGTGGCAAAAAAATCAGAAAATTCAGAGTTAGGCAACTTGACGTAAAAATTTGAATAAGTTATCTATATTATTTCAAAAATATGTAAGAATAGAATCTGTAGAAAATTGAATGTAGTTTCTATACTACTAGGTTTATTTTTTATTTTTTAAAATCTATTTGGTGAAAATTTGAAATGTCAATGTAGTAGTACTTAAATTTCAAGGAAAAAATAAGAAGTAGGTGTTTGTCTGACCACCCTAACCACTATAAAATGATAATATTTTTTTATAATATTTTAGACATAAGTAGAGGACTCATGTCCAAATGTGACGCATATTTTTTTGTAATTTTTTTCCAAATAAATAATTGATTATGAATTTTTTATTACAACTTTTAAAAAATATAAAAAACTCATATGTCTGACCACCTTAACTTGGTCAAAAATTCATGAAATTCAATTTTTATTTTTTTAATCCTATAGTATGCGAAGCATAGAATGTGATGCATGTTTTGGATTCCAAAAATGTGATACCGTTTGAAAGCTATAGATGTTTTTCAATCAACCTATTAATTAGGAATTTAGTCTTAATTCAAATAGAAAATGAATAATAATTATTTACTAAATTCAAAGTAAAGCATAATTTATATTGGTGGAAAGCTGGGAATCTCCTTTAAAAACCCTTTTCATTTTATAAATTTTGGGTTAAAAAAAAGTCATCAGCCACATACCCTGCAAATACCCATCATATTGCCACTTTTTGGCCCATCATGATCCTGCACATATCCTCATACATTTATGTTTTATGGTTTGAATAGGTTTGTTATATATGCGCATTATTATGGTTTGAACACTTGTTACATCTATAAATACATCGTGAATTATTAATTTATGGTTTTATTTATTTAGAAAGTTCAAGTACCTTTATTTAAATTTATTATGGTTTGTTCAAATGCACTTGTTGTACATCTATTTACATGGTGAGATCAAAATGTTGGACTATCTAATGGTTGAGCTATTTGTACATTTAAAAATATGGACATGTACAATTAATTTAAATAAATAGAAATGAATTTTTCTTTAATAAATAGGTCAAGAAATAGAAAAAAATGAATGCAATTATGCTTGAGATTAATGCTATATTTAAAAGTGGAACATAAAAATGCAATTGGAAATAGATGATAACTTGAATTCTTAGCTCTAAATTTTCATTTTTAAAGTAACTCTAGGTTAAATACATAAATTGTGCATATATCATGTTATACATGAACTTAAGAATTCCATATAATCTAATACACATGTTCATTTGAATGTGCATGAAAAGAATTCTTGAACTAGATGATGAGCTATACTTGTGTCCAGTTGAATGTAAATGAAATCAAATATATTCAAGTGAACTTAATAATTCCATATAATCTAGAATGCACACATGAATTTGATTGTGCATGCAAAGAAAGTGATCTAGATGACAAGAGCTATAAGTGGAGTTGAATGTAAATGAAATCAAATTTCTATTCTTGAAAGTTTAAGAATTCCATAGAACATTTATATGCAATTGGAATTGATATATTTAAATCTCAAGTTATGCACATAATATAAGTATCTAGATCTTCTTGGATGACAATTCTATATAAATTAAAAATTGATCAATCCATATATAATTACCAAAGATGGACCATTACATACATGGTCTCAAGCTATACATGGTAAACAAAGTTAAATTGATGCCAAAATGTACCTATCTCAAGCACCTCAAACACCATCACTATGATTCACTACAATGTTTGAATATATTCCAATGCACCTTGAGGTGAACAAGAAAGACCAATCCAAGAGAACTTTTCCATACAATCTAACATTCACAAAATGGATTTGATAACTATACTTAAGATAGGCTAATGTTCTTAGGAAAATTTGGATTAAAGATGAAATCAAATTTTAAGGTCTTGATTTTTTAAATTAGGGGACTAGATTTGAAATGGATGATAGTCCAGATTAAGGATAAGGTCCCTAGATGTTCAAGCTTTGGGTGATGATGAAAGGACAATATGATGTATGGACTAGATTGAGACCTTAACCAAATTTTGATGTTCAAGTGATGATTTTTTAAATTAAGGATGGAGAATGGATGTATGGTTGAGATGGATCTAGATGGATAATTTGAATGATTATATTTTGGATGAGGATAGATGGATTAGATTCTAGTCCATTTGATTAGGATGAGATTAGGTTGATAATGTGATTAGAACATGATAATAAATGATTACCTGAACAGATGATTCTAGGATGATTATGGTTAAATGGGTTATTACCTGATAAGGTGATCTTAACTTGATGATTAGGATGGGGGATGCTTAGGATGAAAATAATAATTAGGATGTGATGATTAGGATACATGAAAATGGATGATCATTTAAAATTATTGAATGTCACATTAGTAACATAAAAAATAAAGAAATCTAGAGACAACATGTATGTCTAGATTCTTCACCACTCAAACACCAAATCAACTATAATATACTTGTGGAGTTGAATGTTCAAATGAAATAAAATATTCATGAACTTAAGAATTCCATGGAACATAAATTTAAATGCAAAATTGGAACATAGACTAGGTTTTGCACAAATTGCATGCATATATATTCCAAAAGTAAATGACCAAGCCTTTGAAAAAAACCCATTCTAAATCATGTCACATGTCCAATCAATATAAATATATTATAGATCTAGATCTATAATTTAAGTTTGAATATATATATATATATATATATCCAGTCATATATGTGCATATATCCAAAAAACAACTTAAAGCTCTTGGTACATAAAATATGGATCGTCTCTATCTTTAATTATCTCTAAAATATTTTCATGGTCTATAATAGGCAACCTCCACTTTTGTTTGGTACATCCTTTTTTAGGTTAAATTTATTTTTGTTTCCAAAACTAAGTGACTATAATGTAACACCTTTTGTCCTGGCTTATAATAAAAAAATATTATACCATTTTTATCTATCTTTATTTGTTGATAATATGTACCTTCAATAATGACTGATCCAATGGGATACTCTTATCCATCACCATCTATCATTGATTCCACCAATTTGCTTTTTGGTTGCATACATCTTAGTAGATAGTAATCTACACCTTCTACATTTTCAGGATCTACAACTACATCGAAAATATCTCATGTACACACACCATATATACATAAAGTAAACATGCTTGAACATAGAATATATTTAAATCTTGATTTTAACTAAATTAATCAATTTCCGCACCTGTAACAACTAAATCAGATACACATTTGTAATCAGCTGAATATAGTGGATCGTAGACATCGACATTGCCATCTTCAACAAAAGAAGGCATTGTTATTAATTGTTTCATTTCCCATTGTGAAACATACCCATCTCTAATATTCTCACATTGATCAATATTTGAATTTTCCTCAATGCAATCAACACAAAAGCATGATTTTTCTCTCACATTAATTGCATAAGGCCTACTACTTCTCGTTGTCATGATTTGATGCAAACTTCTAATACCATGAATTATTTGAAAATTATAAGGATTTGATCGATCAATATCTATAAATTCAAACTTGAAAATTCAATTTGAAATCATGTACACTTGAACTTTGAAATTCAAATTTTTAACAAATCTTGACTAGATGTACTTGTAACTTCCCAAAAATACTTTGTGTTGTATGTTGAGTCGCGAGCAGAAAAATGACTTTTGCACCATTCAAAAATATTGTTCAAGCATTTTGTATGGCATTACCTGCAAGTACACAAGTTGGCACAATTTGTCACCTATTACTTTCAAGGAACTTAAAATAATTTAATTTAGTTTTTAAATATATATATGTAATCTTTTAAAAACTATTGAGCTAGATTCCATATATATATATGGGGAAAATTACATACCAGCAAGTTCATGTTGACAAAGTGCATGCTTCACACATGCTCCTGCTCCATCGCGATCTCCTTTTCCATGTCCACTCTCATAAAAAATCCATAAAAAATTTGGTGTTGCATCTAGCATGTTGGCTACTTAACCAAACAAAAGCTTTTGTAGACTTAAATTGTCCTATGAAGTTACAAATAATTAAACACTCAAACCAAATTAGCTTCAAAAAAGTAATTATATATATAAGCAATTAAATAATTTAAGTCTCAAAGTTAAAAGTAAATATTTAATTTTATAAAAAAATAATAAAAAAGAATGTACTTACTAGCACATCCATCAAACCATATCCAGTGTTCTTGATTTATGCCACGTCATCTCAGGTCTTCAAAAAATATTTTGAAACAATGAGCTACATATCATGATTTGTATCATCACTAATATAAAAGTGAACCTCTTTGATGATAATCCGATCATCTTTGCTACTTTGTATTCCATCAACCGCTAACTCGGCATGCCTGTAGCAAACTTTCATAAAGATTGCAACTTGCTCTGAATGATAATATTGACTTTGGATCTCAGTTTGAGGACTAAATGTATAGTTCTCAGAGAAATGTACAATAGAGAGAATACAACCTGGTGGAAAGCAATTCTTTGAATCATGAAATTTCTTAGCTTGCCATATTACACCATGACAATGTTGGATATGTGGATATATGATATTGTGAACTTTACTCATGAATTCATTGTAAGGAAATCCACTCTCTTTGAGAACAATTTTTTTGGCCTCAACTCCTAACTGCATTAAGTATGTCTCATATTCAAATCTCTTCCAAGTAACTTGCATTTCATTATTTTAAACATGTAAAATATTCTTCAAATCTCCATAATCATTGCATACATTTTTTATACACTGAACATTGAATTCATCTGAATATTCTAATTTTTCACACAGAAGAGACTTCACAAATTGTGTTGTGCTTCTAGGGATGCTAAATTTCGATCAATTGTTGCCACAACTTTTCTATATGATTGTAGGTGTAGATCAAATTCAACATGATTTTGACAACAAGTTTCACGTACTTTATTTATACGTACAAATGATGGTCATAGTGTTTCAAACATCCTTTGACAAATCTTCACATTTGAAAATTCTTGTTTAAATGCTTCAAAAAGTTCACTTTGTGTTGTATCTATAAAATGTTTTGGATGAGAAATTTTTGTACCATCATCACCTATTATTTGTATAGTATCCCTTCTATTGGAAGAAACACGAGAGTGGGTGGTCCAATATTCAACCACTTGTTTCTTTACATCTTCCGAAATTCTATCTTTTCGGGGAACCCTATAATTATTTACCCAATTTTTCTCAAATTTTCCATCTATTTCATTTCTCCTTTCAATATACCTTTGAACAATTCTCCTAGAATCATTTAGTAATTTAGGAATTTCTTGAACTTGTCTTCTATGTGATAATTTCTTACTAGAAATTACAGTCATCAACACTCTACGTGCATCACCAAGATCACTAGATCGACTCTTCTTTTCAATACATTCCAATGCTTCTTGCAAGTTTTCAACAATTGTTTGTTTTAAATATGATGAAATTTTCCTATTATCAACCCCTAAAAACTCCAAAATTGGGGTCATTTTTTTTCATCTAAATAACTTTGCAACTAACTATGCTCTTCCAATTAGAGATTTTTCTTCAAAAAATTCATCCTATATTTTTGTAGAGTGTAATTTTAATGTGCTTTTAGATAACATATCTTTAGATGAAATATTATTGAAAAGAGAATCCTCATCCATCTCCATCAAATTTTCCATACCATAGTTGAAAAAAATTATATTACTAGGTTCAGTTTGTTCTTGTACCTATGCGTCACCTTGATTATTAATATTTTCCATGGGTTGTTGTTCAGTAGATGTTCCTTCATCTGCTTTTCTCTTTCTTTTTCTTACTCATGTTCGATCATACTTGCTTGATCTAATCCTTGGATTTTCCATCACAAATTGCACTCAAATTTGAATTCACCTACATACAAATTTGTACACACATGAGCTTTCAATGAAACATGTACAGTTAATATATAGCATAAATATTTTTAAAAGAAAGTAACTAGATGCATGTGCTAGATCATGACTTCACTTACTAGAGCACCACTAAATGTGCATTGAAATATATTTCTAGATCTTTTAATAAAATGAGTACTATAAAGCATAGAAAGAGAAGTTCATCATGAACTTGATATATAACTAAATGCGTAGATCACCACTTATATTTGATGTGAAAGAGAGAAAACATGATATATATATCTCCTATGAAAAGGTATTTAGCAAAGAAACCTGATAAGAAAAATTACAAAGGGGTTCAAGGCATGATTCCTTAAATGCAACTTGGATATGACAAATAAAATCAAACTATGTTATTTAAGGAGGAAGAATTAATGACCTCAAATGTTTAAGGATCTATAACCATATAAGCATAATATGTAAAGGGATAGAGACAAGATTCCCATAATATGAAGATGCAAAATGATGACTCAAGGTTTAAGATGTAATGGAATGCACATGATGCCCTCTGGTCTATGTGGTAACTATCTATCTAAAAGTGTGGTCCATGAACATATATATAGCATCAAATAAAATAATCAATAGTCAATGAATAATTTGTGGAAAAGTTGTACATGCTCATTTAAAGTATCACAATACATGCAAACATGCAAAACATAAAATATTTAATTTAATAATATACACATGTATAAAAGATAAGTCCAAGTTGGAAATAAAAGTAAAGACAAAGGTAAATTTAATAAAACATAGGTATTTAAGGACATGTAAGAACAAGAATGGAAGAACATATAATTGGTGATCAATAATAATGAAATCTAAGAATTTAAATAGTGAAAACAAAAAATGCATTCATGTTCAAACAATTTTTAAATAAATAAAATAATTGTTTAATAAATAATATAATTATAAAATAAAATAATTTCCTTACTATATAATTCTTTATAAATATATAATTTTACATAAGAGGCACTTAAAATTATATATAATTCTCAAATTAATAAATAAAAAATAAACTTCTTGATAATGATATTTTTGATGTTTTTTATATAAATTTTACTAAATATAAGTATGCTAATTTTATGTATATATAAAAGTAATTATCAAATTACCTACTATGTACACACTTGTGAATGATAACAAATAAATGATAATAGTTAGGTTCAATATTATGGAGATGTAACTATTATTTTAAATTTTTTACAAATATTTCTTTGATGTTAATATTTTAATAAATAAAAGGGTGGTCCCACAATAGTGGTTTACAATTTTTTGCCAAACTGGACAGTGAAATATTTTTTTAACTAAATCTTCACTTTCAGGCACCTATAGCGGCTAAACCGTGAGAAATTTGAAGATGATGCAAACTAGAGTTTCTTGACCTATTGTCTATAGATTCTAAATATATTTTTTTCAAAATTTTAGGAATCATATTGCACTTCTTTTTCCATCTCCCTCGAAAACTAGTTTTTTTAGAAAACAACATTTTAAAAAAGTGACGTTCACTGTATAATGCATACCTCTTTTTCCAAGAAGGATAAAATTCTAATTCTTTCGAATTTATATTTGTAACTCTGATATCTAGTGCTTCCACTTGGTTAGATAGTTTTTTATTGAATATTTTTTCTTTAATCAAGTTTTTAAGTCAAAAAAATTACAATTCAAACATAGTGCGACCATATAACACAACTTTTTTGTATGTATCAATTTTATTTTTTGATAATATGCTATTTTCCACATGTGCAAAATAGAGAGCTTGATTTTCGATGAAAATCCTACATTCACAAGAAATAAAAATTAAATATAATAATAAAATTAATTTTTTTTTAAATTATACTTTTTGGGAAGCTTATAATAAGGACTACATACTTACAAAAAATAAATTTTAATTGAATTCATTTGATCCCTCAAAAGGTAAATCAAAAGTGGTTTTTTACAACATTTTGATAGGTGTAAAGGAGACTATGTTATAGGTATCGTTTAAAACTAGCGGGCTTCTATCCAAGGGAGTTTGATCGAAGGTGGTTTGATCAAACCCTCTTCAATTGGAATGCTTTAAATGAAACTTTTTAAAGCTTAAATCATTATATTTTCAAAAAATATATGATTTCAGCAAAAATCAGAATCCCTCAAAAATTGTAAACCAGCTTTGTGGGATCACCCAAAAAAATAGTGAAAACAAACTTCAAATGCATTCTTGAAAATAAAGACAATCAATTAAATAAGTTGAAGATCAACACATAGCTTCAAAAATAGCTAGATCCTATTGTCCAAATGTGTTTTCTTTTGTTGAAATAAACCTTCTTTGATCGAAAATATCTTTCCTTGTCGAAATAATTGAAATATTTATTTTTTTGAATTTTCTTAAGTTGAAAAATTAAAAGAAAATAATTTTTTTTATATCGATCAATTTCGGCCGAATTCTTGTGACCGGTAATGTTTTGGATGATTATTTTTTGGCCTCGCTTTTCTCATCCGAGAGGGTTTCGGTCAAAACTCTCTCAGACGAGAATGTCTAGTTGGCATCCTACATGGTAGCCAACTCATCATTTTCAATTTTTTTTGAAACATTCAACTTTAGTAGAGGATTTCTCTAGTAAGAATGATCTTTTTGCAAAAAATAAAAATACCCTTTTGTAGAGATAGGAGTGGAGAATCCAAATATATATATATATTTTTAATATTTTGATTAGTTTTAATATATTTTATTTTTAAAATAATGCAAGTAGGTTTTAAAAATTAAAAAATAGGTTGATTAGAAATTAAAAAAAAGATAGTAAAAATTATTAATTTTTTTTAAATCTTATATGGGGCACAAGAGGAGAGAGTCTTCTTCAAAAGGGTATATATTTTTTTTGAAAATGATTAAATTTTTTGAAAATAGTTGACAGCCCGTGAAAACTATCAAATTCTGATATGTTTGACTTTAAAACGTTATTACAAGAAAAATATACATCAAAATTTGATTTTTTTCCATGCACAAGATATTGAAGTTACCTATTTGGAGAAAAAGAAAAAGGGAGAAATGATTTTTTTTTCAATTTATTTCTTGACGGCCCGTGAAGTCACTATTTTATGAAATTTTCAACATTCCAAAATTTGTCCTTAAATTGATAAAAACCTAATGAAAACAATTTTTTTTTAAAATTTAAAAAATTACAAGAATAAACTTCATCAAAATTTTTACATTTCATTAGTTTACACCATTTTGAAATTCAAAACATAAAGACCACTTTTATGTGGTCGAAGTTTAGAATTTTTTTGCTGTTGGCCGATTCCTTTATAAAGTGTGACACAGGTTTGTGCTTTTACCCGAGAGTATACTAGGATTCCTTTTTACTTTTTATGTTTCATATATGGCTATAGTGTTCCTGCACTATATGATTTCATCAATTTCCTCCTGGGTTAACAACTGAATAGGGTCTTTATTTATCCTTTCAATCCATTCCTTGAAGGCTTTCACTTCTTTACCCTCCTATCCTAGTGCTTGGGGATCACAATCTTGATGTGCTAGCATTTCAATGAAATCTTGATCTTTATCAAGAAACTAAACTACATTTCTCATTGATTTTTTCAAATCCTTTAATACATTGTGTCAATTTGTCACCTTCCCATTTCAACTGGGTATGTGCAGGATCATGATGGGCCAAAAAGTGGAAATATGATGGGTATGTGGTTGGAGACTATTTTTTTACTCAAAATTGATGAAACAAAAAAGGTTTTTAAAGGAGATTCTCAGCTTTCCACTTATATAAATTATGGTTTACTTTGAATTTAATAAGTAATTATTATTCATTTTCTATTCAAATTACAACTAAAGTCCTAATTGATAGGTTGACTAAAAAACATCTATAGCTTTCAAACGGTATCACATTTTTTGAATCCAAAATATGTTTCACATTCTATGCTTCGCATACTATAGGATTAAAAAAATAAAAATTGAATTTCATGAAGTTTTAACCAAGTTAAGGTGATCAAACATATGATTTTTTATATTTTTTAAAAATTTGTAATAAAAAATTCATAATTAGTTATTTACTTAGAAAAAATTACAAAAAAATATGTATCACATCGGGGCATGAGTCATCTACTTATATCTAAAATATTATAAAAAAATATTATCATTTTATTGTGGTTAGGGTGGTCAGATAGACACTTACTTCTTTTTTTTCCCTAAAATTTAAATACTACTGCATTGAAATTTCAAATTTTCACTAAATATATATATATATATTTTAAAACCTAGTAGTTTAGAAACTACATTCAATTTGCTACATATTCTATTCTTACATATTTTTTAAATAATATAGATAACTTATTCAAATTTTTATGTCAAGTTGCCTAACTCTGATTTTTCTAATTTTTTTGCCACTTAAGGGCCTATATTTTCCATGATGATCCTGCACATACCCAACTGTTTCTTCCATTTTTTAGGCAATGGAACTTCTTGTTCTAAAATTATACTTTTTCCTATCAATTCTTGGACATCCATTTGCATGAGAGTTTCGCATGAGAGTTTCAACATTTCACCTTTTGGCATCAACCTGTTCCTGGAAAAACCTGCATTCACCTTCAAATCTTCTAGATTTCTTAGACCAATGGTATTATTCCTTATACTTCCCTATTGCATCTGTAATAGATTCTTCTCCTTTCCTCACCCAATACTTAATACATTCTTCAAATACATTCATTTTGTGGTGAACTGCACTGCAATTGTATCCACTTGTTCTTGTGACATTAGTACTAGATTTTGGGGCAATTTAGTTTGTGCTTGACTAGATAGGGTTAATGACTTTATAAAATTTTCTAGGCTAGCAACCTATTCTTTTAACTCTCTTTTCTTCTTTTTATTCTTTTGTACCCTGGAAACCATTGCATCTATATTCATATTTATTTCTTCTAACTCTTGTGTCCAAGATGAGTACATCCAAGATTGATACTTGTTACCTTATACTCCTTAGGCATTACCTCATGTCTATTTTTATCAACTATTGGAGTAGCTATATGGATTGTTCTACCTCCATCCACATTATTCTATACAACATGTTTCAATTTAGCTCTGCGCCTAGGCTTAGGAATCTACTTGTATAAAACTGTTAATATCCAGAGGCACTATTTCTACTTCCATTGGAGAAGCCAATTCCCTGATCAACCAATCAGGTGCATCCTCATCGCACTCTACCTCTGTAATATTCCTTTGTTCCTGGTTTTTAGTTGATTTAATAACTTCTTCTCTTACTTCTTCAACTTTATTTGTTGTGTCCTCTGAAATAGGAATCTCTTCAATAATTTTTGGCATAGATTCTGGATTACTCAAGTTTGACACTATCTCCTCTGTTTGGAGACTTAAATTTTCCTATCTAGCCTGGTGTTCAACATCAACTCCTTGGATGTCACTTTCCTTGTATCCTTTCACATTCGGATTTTCTTCATTTCCAACTTTATCACCTAAAACATGTGTAGTTTCTTTATTCTCATCTTCAACCCGGTCCTCCTCTGATTTTTCAAAGACCTTCGGTTGTTTATTATCATTTGGATCATTCCCAAGTGAAGGATGGGAATCAAAGGTATCTTCAATAACTTTTTCATCAATAGGATCCTGCCCTGTAGTCTCCTCTGTTTCCATCTCAAGAACATCAGGGTTCCCGACTTCTGAAGCAAGTGTTCCTTGTATGAATTCTTCTTCTTCAACATTTATAGGAGTAGACCCTATGTTTGGGATTTCTCATACCATTGGATGTACCATAGGTTTATCCCTAGACTTGTTTTCTTTTACCTTTTCCCACATGGCACCCCATTTATCCATCTGTTCCTTAATCCTGGCTTAATTTGCCTCATAAATTTCATCCAAAACCATAGAAGTTCCTCCTAGTGCCTATTTCACACTAGCCATATTAATGGAAGGGGAAGAAGTAAATAATACTACAACTCTTTGAGATGCACACCTTGTTTTTGTACCAATATTTTCTATTGCCCATGCTTCTTCATCAATAGTAGGTTTAGTCTTTGGTTTTGTTGTGAAGGAAGATGCACCTTTAGGTTTTACTTTTGATTTAACTTTTCCTAACTCGACATTTTTTTTCTTATGAGCTGGCTTTAGTGAAACTCCTTGACTTGAAGCCTCACGAGTTTTCTCTTCAATTCTTATACTAGTAGCTTTCTTACTAGTTTTTCTCTTCTTCTTAGCAGGTTCCCCACTCTCAAATGCAGTTTTATTTCTTTTTTTCCTTCTTTTATCTTGTGAGTATGTGGGTTCAATTCCTTTTTCTCTTAATTTTTTTACGAAAATCATTTATCCAATGTTGAGTATGTAATAAAACTGGTGCAAAGAATTCTTCAGTTGATGTCATTTCTTTTCCCTTGTAGTCCGAGTTTGGGATAGGTTCATCATACACCCTATCTTCATTGTAATATTTACTCAACACTTCACCATCATCTTTTTCCAACTAATCTGGAATATCATGAAGCATAAGAATTAGAGCAGATTCTAATGACAATCTTTCATATTTTATTTTCCTTTCTTTGTGCTCATCTTCAAAAATTAGCCAATAATCCTCTAGGTGTTGGACATGAGCACGATAACTAGTTATGTTCTTGGAAATATTCCCTTCAGGGTCATAATGCATCCTCTGAAGTGGGAAATATTCAAAATTATATGTTTACAATTCTTCTTCACACAAGTGAGCTATCCTAATTGCACTACATTTATAATTCCCTATCATAACAGGAAATATGAAGTAAGACTTCTTATGAGCATTGTTATAAAGAGCTTGAGATGACTTTAACTATCTCACCAATTCTAATTACACAATTTTGTCTATAGGATACCTGGGTAGCATGAAAGGATGTCCATCAAACCCTTCCACTCTAATGTATGAGAAAGTGGGGAACTGAATGTACTAGCCTCCCATCAGTCTAATAACACTTTGTGCTTGCAAAGAAAATATTTTGGATTTTTCACCTTCCATCGTTCTGACTAGCTTCATGGAAAACACATCATTAACTCTTTTCTAATGCTCTTTGTATCCAGGGATAGTGATTTGGGGTAAATGAGCATATATTAAACTATTTACTACTTCTCTGCCCAAAGTACCAATCCTTTTCAACCCTTGTTTACTTTCCCTTATGGTGCAGGAATAAATCACATATGAAGACATATAAAAACATTTGGTTTTGGGAAATCCCTTTATTTGTTTGTGCAACTTGTCACTAATAAACTTTCCCCAATGCATTTGCACGAGACTATCCATCAATCTGGATATTATCACAAACATCTAGGGTTCAAATTTACTGGCATCTCACAACCCAACTATCTTGCTCGGCATAGTTATAACATCTTGAATAGGGTATGTGCAGGATCATGATGGGCCAAAAAGTGGCAATATTATGGGTATTTGTAGGGTATGTGGCTAATGACCTTTTTTTACCCAAAATTGATGAAACGAAAAGGGTTTTTAGAGGATATTCTCAACTTTCCACCAATATAAATTATGCTTTAATTTGAATTTAATAAATAATTATTATTCATTTTCTATTAGAATTACAACTAAAGTCCTGATCGATAGGATGATTGAAAAACATCTATAACTTTCAAACGATATCACATTTTTTAAATCCAAAACATGTGTCACATTCTATGATTCACATACTATAGGATTAAAAAAATAAAAATTAAATTTCATGAAGTTTTGACCAAGTTAAGGTGGTCAGACATACAAGTTTTTATATTTTTTAAAAGTTGTAATAAAAAATTCATAATTAATTATTTACTTAGAAAAAAATTACAAAAAAATATGCATCACATCCAGACATGAGTCCTCTACTTATATAAAAATCTTATAAAAAATATTATCATTTTATTATGGTTAGGGTGGTCAGACAAACACCTACTTCTTAGTTTTTCCTTGAAATTTAAGTACTATTGCATTGAAATTTCAAATTTTCACCACATAGATTTTATTTATTTTTAAATAAACCTAGTAGTTTAGAAATTACATTCAATTTTCTACAGATTCTATTCTTACATATTTTTGAAATAATATAGATAACTAATTCAAATTTTTACATCAAGTTCCCTAACACTGATTTTTCTAAATTTTTTGCCACTTAAGGGCCTATTTTTTCCATGATGATCCTGCACATACCCAATATCTAGGTTGAACATAGACCTTATAATTAGTTTTCTTGTTTTGTAATCTGCTCTTGGCACCATTGTGTATTCATAATTTCTCTATTGCGCTCCTCGGCACTCTGATAAGTTTTGGCCTTTTCCCTCATATCAATATTGCACATCTGAGTGAACATAGGAAGCCAAAATGTGTATGAAACTCCTTTCTCAGAGAGATCTACATAATTTATTCCCTCCTTCTCAATAATTATTTTTTTGGGGTCGTAATGATTTATACATTCCACGACCAATTCAAGGGCCTCCATTGTTGGTGGAAACCCTCCTGCTAAAAGTATCCCACTTGCTATAACATTTCTAGTACACTAAGAAGCATTCTCTTGCCATACCCGAGAGAAAATTTTGACATCATAAGACCACCCCATATGAGTATTCATAGCTACCACGCCAATTGGTATGACTTGTGAACTGCAATATTTAAATTCATCTTCTATTTTTGCCTCAGAAGTACTCATTTCTGCTGATGTGTTCTGCATTTTCAAATGTGCATCTTGTGTGCGATTTAGGGTTAAATTTAACCAAATTTTCTTAAAAATTTATAAAACTTTTAGTTCACCTTTCAGTTAAATACAAATTAAAAAAAATCAACATTTCAATTTTCAAAGGGAAATACCATTTTTTTGAGATTTTCGTGCGTGAAAATAATTAAAAAAATTTATGTTATTTGAAACATACCTGGTTCTATTTGATGATGAAAATCTCTTCATAATGAAGCCTCAAAACACTTGGTATTTGTGTTCTTAGTTTCTCAAAATTTACCTTTCTTTGCGTGCTAGTATTATTTTGTTCATTTAATGTCCTTTGCAAAGGTGCAACATTATGAATTAGGGTTCAAATTACGAATGCCTAGGTTTTTGCGTGGGCTCGCTACTAGAGGAGAAAGATGGTGTGAAGATCTTACCTAGAACTCTAGTGTCACTTTAATTTTTGCAAGGAAAAAACCTTTAAGATACGTGATCAATTGCGATCATCGGGATTAAAACTTTTGGTACCAAATTTTGAAAAGAATAACAGGGACCAGGCCATTTATCTCCAAGCTTTAGAGAAAATTGGAACAAAAGAAGAGACTGAGAACCAGGTTCAAGAGAGATCAGAAAATAATTAAAAAATTTCATAATAGAACCTTTAGTTTCCGAATTCTAACTAAAAGTCAACAAAAAAATGACTATCAGACTCCGATACAAGGAAAATGGTACTACCAGGATTAATAAATTTTGGTTGATGACTTGCCGAGTGGGACTAGGAACAATTGAAGATACAACTCTCTTTGATGTAACTGTAACAACTCTGGGAGTCCGGTTTCTGGTAAAATACTAAAACTTCACGAAAAGACTGAAACACTGAATCCGATAAAGAATAAGGATTAAAAAAAAACTATGCAGATTGAAAATGAAACCTACATTTTACCAACCTACAGAACCACACCAAAGCAAATGAAAGCATAATAGAAAAGAAAAAAGGGGTCCAATTTTTCCAAGGGGGGAAATGGGGCATGTTGTGAGACCACACAACAACTAGCAACCAACAAAACTAAACAAAATAATAGAAAATCAATTTTGGATCTAACATCAACACACCAAAATTTTTTAGTCTTCAATCCTCATTCTGACATTCAAATTTTACTTTAGCTAGCATGTAAGATTAAGTATTATTGATCTCACATGTGTGCAATTGATTATTTCCGCCACAGTAAACTTAGAACATAGAAATTATTTGCATTGACCTACATAATTTGACAATTCCTTTTAGACCAACCAGGCATAGAGCCTTGTTGGTAGTCAAGCATCCATAGCCCCAACAAGATTATCTTTGTAATTCCCCCAAACATAGCTCTACTGCCAGCCATGCATCTATAGCCCCGGTAGAGATATTTGGATAGCCTAAAGAGTTGATTTATTTTTTTCTTTTTTTTTTATATTTCATTGATCTCATTGATACATGTGTGCAATTAAAGATTATTTTCCGCCACAGTAAATGTGTGCTTAGATCAACATCAAGAAATTATTAGAGTGCATTAAAGGACCAATATCATTTAATTTGTTTTATTACAATTCCTTTTAGACCAACCAGGCATTGATAGCAAGCCTTGTTGTGTAGTCAAGCATCCATAGCCCCAACAAGATTATCTTTGTACATTCCCCCAAACATAGCTCTACTGCCAGCCATGCATCTATAGCCCCGGTAGAGATATTTGGATAGCCTAAAGAGTTGATTTATTTTTTTCTTTTTTTTTTATATTTCATTGATAACTCATTTTTCTCTTTTGATATTTCATTGATAGCTCATTTTTCTCTTTTGATATTTCATTGATAGCTCATTTCAATTTGCAAGCAATAAAGCCCATTATTAGGTTGCGAATTATAGTGGTAGCAAAGGTAGTCTTTTAATTTTTCACTCAATACAAATAACTGTTATCCCAAATTTTAGTAGAATGATTTAAAATGTGTGCATTTGTAGATCAACATCAACTGAATGATTCATGCTAACTAGAGTAAAAAGAATCAAACAATTCCCAAACTATTTATAATTAAAGGACAACTTCCAATCAGGACAAAGATCGAATTTCCAGAATTGATGTTTTATTACCCTATTCACCTTCAAAAGCTACTAATCATTGTAAATTCCAATGACGTGACACCCAAACAAAAAAAAAAAGCAATAGACAACTATTCACAAAACAACAAAAACTAACCTAAAAAAACTATTTACAAAAACTATGACTGGAAATAATGCTTTAGAAACTACCCATTGATAGGCAATGGGATATCTTCACCAGTTAAAAACTTCAGTATATAGGTGCTATCACCTAGAATTTCAAAAATTTGATAAGGAAATGTCCACAACTTATCGAACTTGTTGTGATCACCTTTTCGCTCATGAGCTTTGTTCCAATATAGGACCAAGTCAGATATTCTAATTTTTTTTAATCTAGCCCTTTTGTCAAACATCTTTTTACCACAAATTGATGTCTAGAAAAATGGTCTATAGCTTGAGTACATTTTTCATCTAGATGCATTAATTCTAACAATCGAGCTTCAATTTGATCATCTAATCCAATGTATTTCTGGGTAAACTACCAATTAGGGATTTTCAAATTTATTGGTAATATGGGATCTACCCCATAAACTAGGTGATAAGGAGAATTCCCTAATGCGGCTTTCATCCTAGTACGATCTACCCAAAGGGCGAATTTCAACAAAGAATGCCATTCTCTAGGATTCTTTTCAATCAATTTTTTATTATATCCAACAGATTTTTATTTGATGATTCGGCTAATCTATTTGCCGTATTCAAATGTCCAATTGGAAAACTTTAATGAAGAAAAAGCAGGGCCATTATCACATACCAGTGTGTATGGTACTCTAAACCTGGTAATGAGATTCTCTTCCAAAAATTTGATTACTACCTTTGTGGTTCATTGTTTACCGAGACATGCTTTTGTCCATCTAGTGCAATAATTTGTAGCAGTTAATATAAACCTATGGCCTGTGGATGATGGAGGATTAATAGTTCTGATGAAATCTAGTCCCCATTGTGAAAAAGGATGCATCTCCATCACCGGTTGTAATGGTTGAGCATTGAATCTTCCTTTGTCTAATGCAGTTTGACATGTTCATATGTATCCTTAAAAATCGTTGGCCAGTAATAACCAACTCTCAAAATGAGGTGAGTAGTAGCTAAAGGTGCTTTGTGAGCTATTCCAAACTTATCATGCAATTCCTGCAACACTTTGTTCGCTTCTGTTCTATTCAAACATCAAAAATAGATTCCTTCATGGTTTCTTTTGAATAGAGCTCTTCCTTTGATCATATAACTTTGTCATTTTATCTTAAGAGCTCTCCTTTGATTTCTTTGCATATGATCAAGGCATGTATGGCTGACCAAATAATGTCATATATCTAAATACCAGCCTTCTTGATCTTTTACATCCAAAGTGTATTTTTGACTAGAGATTTTTGGATCTATTTCCACAATAGATATGACCAAAGCTTGTCCCCGAACCAATTTCATGGGTATGATTTCTAGATCAAACTCTTGCAAGATCGTAACCCATTTGGCTCTTTTTTCTCCAAGCTCACTCTGTGTTAATAACATTTTGACTATAGAATTTGGAACAATAGCTTTGACTATACTCCTGAGGATGTAATGCCTAAATTTTCATACTGCTTTGACCAAAGAAAAGGCTTGTTTTTCAACATCTGTGTAGCTCAGCTCTGCTTCTTTAAATAGAGCACTCATAAAAGCAATCGACTTCTATTCTTTATTATTGCCCTTGTATGTTAGTATTGTTGCACAAGTATGACCAGAAGCAAAAAGAGTAAATATAAAAAGGTTTAACATAATCTAGACTTACCAGTACCAATACTTTTGTAATTGTAGTCTTTATATTTTTGAAGGTGGGTGATCCCACAATACTGGTTTACAATTTTTGGCCAAATTGGACACTGAATTGATTTTTTCTAACTAAATATGCACTTTCGGGCACCTATAGCGGCTAAACCGTGAGGAATTTGAAGATGATGCAAACTAGTGATTTGTGACATTTTGTCTATAAATTTTAAATATATTTTTTTCAAAAATTTTGGAATCAGATTGCACTTATTTTTCCATCTCCTTCAAAAACTAGTTTTTTTCAGTAAACACCATTTTTAAGGAGTGACGCTCATCGTATTAGACAACTTTTTTCCATGAAGGATATATATATATATATTTTAATTTAGATTTGTAACTATGATATCTAGTGCTTCCAGTTGGTTTCATAGTGTTTTATTGAATATTTTTTCCTTGATCAAGTTTCAAAGTCAAACCAATTACAACTCAAAGATAGGTGGACTGTATAACAACTTTTTTTGTATGTATCAAAATTAATTTTTCTTTTTTTTGTTGGATCAAGGACTTCAATATCCAGTGAACTCATATTTTTCAAAAAAAAAAATTGATAATCTTCTATTTTTCCACATGTGCAGAACATAGAGCTTGATTTTCAGTGAAAAACCTACATTCACAAGAAATAAAAAATATATATAATAATACAATTAAATTATTTAAAATTATAATTTTTGGGAAGCTTATAATAAGAACTACATACTTACAAAAAAAAAAATTAAATGAATTCATTTAATCCTCCAAAAGGTAAATAAAAAGTGGGTTTTTATCAACATTTTGATAGGTGTAAAGGAGACTCTGTTATAGGTATGGTTTAAAACTAGCAGGGTTCTATCCAAGGGGGCTTGATCTAAGGTAGTTTGATCAAATACTCTTCAATTGGAATGCTTTAAATAGAACTTTTAAAGGCTTAAATGATTATACTTTCTAAAAATATGTGATTTCAGCAAAAATTAGAATCTCCCAGAAATTGTAAACTAGCTTTGTGGGATCACCCAGGTGATCTTAGCTTCGTTTTTCCACTCTATTTTTGCACCTTTCTTCAACATATCATTGAGTGGTTTTACTATTTCAGCAAATCTGGTGATAAATTTTCGGACAAAATTAATCTTGCAAAAATATGATTTCAATTCTTTCTTACTTCCTAGGGGTTGTAGCTTGAGAAGTGCACTCACTCTGTCTGGGTCTATTGAAATACCTCTTTTAGAAATAATATGTTCTAGCAGTTTACCTTTAGTTACCCTAAAAATACATTTTTAAGGATTTAATGAAACTCTATAAGTTTCATACTTCTATAATATTTCTCTGAGATCTCAAACATGATCTCTTTTGTTCTTAAAAAATACTATGATTTCATCCATGTAAATAATAATATATTTTCCTATCAACTCATGAAAAGCATAATCCATTTCCCTCTAAAATGTAGCTCCAACATCTATCAATCCAAATGGCATCCTTCTATAAGCAAAAGTTCCCCACTTTGTGGTGAATGTTTTTTTCATCCGATCTTCCCTAGCCACCATTACTTGATTATATCAAGAGAATCCATCCAAAAAGGACATCATCTGTGAACCATTGACTATTTGTAGCACTTCTTCTAGTGAGGGTAGTGGATAATTATCTTTCTCAAACACCTTGTTAAGATTCTAGAAATCTACACACAACTATATATCTCCATTCTTCTTCCTTAAGGGCACCGGATTTTCCACCCAAGTAGAGTGTCTGATAATGAAAATTATTTTAGCTGATAAAAGCTTGTGGAATTCCTTTTGAATTAGTGTTTCTAAGAGTTCATTTACTTGCCATTTCTTTCAAAAAGGCTTTGCATCAGGCTTTAACGGTATTATATGCATGATGATGGAAGTAGCATAGGTTTTTAGATCTTCATATGTCCATGCTATAACCTTCTAGTAATCTTTAATTTCCTGAGTGACATTTCTCTTCTCTTCTTCAGTACAAACCTTTCCTATGAACACATTCTTAGGATCTTCTTTAGCATGCAAATTGCATAACTCAGATTTTCCCCCATCACTTCAAGGCAAATATTTATGTCTCTAGACATGTAAAATATACATGCATCTGATCCTGATTTTACTAACACCAGTTCATCCTAAATCATCTCCTTTGCTAATTATTTAATTAAATATCCCTTATTTGATTAAATTCATCTCATTCCATCTCTTAATTAAATAAATCAATTTTATTTAAATATCCCTTATTTGCTCAAGTAAATCATTTTAATTGATTTATTAAATCTCTATTTACTTTCAAAAAGGCATCAAAAAGGGAATATTCTCCAAGTTTGAAAAATCCCTCCAAAAGGGTTTGTACATCCAACAAGGCATTTAAGTTTCTTACTTGTCCTTTGCCTTGAGCCAAGTGGAATTTATTTCATCTTCCATCTCCCTCCAACATGTCACTTCTCCATTTTTGAATTTCCACCTAATAGCATCTATATGCACAATGACCAAAATGTGCTCCACCTTTGTCCACTTGCATGTTGACAAGTGGCTTTATGCTATTGGTTGGTCTTTTTTCCCACATTCATCCATTTTTCCTCATCCTCCATCATTCTCATCTATAAATAAGAGGCTCTCATTTAGATTTTGGATCCACAAATTCATGGAAAGACATTATCTTGAGATTTTGAATTTGTTCATCCATTATTCATCCATTTTCACATTTTCATAGCTAGGTTATGCAGGAATTTCACCAAGGAAGCATCAAATCTTCATCAAATCATCATTCAAGCTTACAAGGGATTGGGAAGGGGCCATTTTCCACATCAAAATGGCACCAATTCCCCCATGGGATTGAGTGTTTGTTTGCATTAAATAGGATTTGAAAGCTTTTATTTGTGTTCTTCACTGTATTGCTTGTTTTGTGCATTTCAAATGAATTCCATGGGGAATGATGTTTCTAACTTGCATTTGGGACTAATTGTGTGTTTGTTCTTTGTCTTTTTGCAGGTCTAGGATTACCATTCACATTTTTGCGCTAGAGGGAGGGCTGATTGGAAGAAATTAACATGTTTTTCTTCAAAATTTTGTTGTTTTTTGAAACTTTTTGTGTCTATAGGAAAATTACACTGCTAACAAAGAAACTACATCGCTATCAGTCTAGCGGCCCCATATAGTGCCACTATCAAACTCCAAACCATGATGTTGGCTTCTTCTTGTCTATAAATTTGAATTTCAAACTATGATGCTTGGCCATTTTCCTGTCGACTAGCTATCCAAACTCCAAACTCCGCCACTGGTCAAAACAATGCCCCATTTGTGCTACTGGTTTTTCTACAATCCGTCACTATTAGTCCCAGCAACACTATATAGCGCCGAAAACTTCTTCAAACTATGTCGCCATTACAGAATTCACCACTAGAGTTGGGTAAAAGGCAGTTTTCAAATTAATTTTAACATGTGCCTTTTCATTTTGGTTGCTTTTGACTACTAACTGGTTTTTGGCTTCTATTTTTGTAGTTTTAACTAGTTTTTGTAGGTTGGCTTGATCAAAAGTGAAGGAGGGAAACAAAGACAAGGACTTCTCTATGGCATCATCATTTCATTGTATCAAGTGTTTTTAAATAGTTTGGGGAGAAATTATAATCCCTTTTCTAAGGACTTTTTCATCTTCATGCTTTTTTAGGACTCAATATTTTCATTTGGGCTTAAAAAGAACAAATCAAAAGGGTTAAAAATAATCTTAGGCAACTTACTAGATTTTGTTTTGGACTTAACAATTGAACAAACAAATCTCACACTCCACTTTGGTGCTTAAAAATAATGAATTTTATGCTTTGAGTTTAAAATGAACATGTTCCTTTATGTTTTGTAATCTCTTATCCAAAGTAATATCATTTAAAAGACATATGTGCTTCTCTCGTGCCTCACGATGATCTTGAGAATCAAAAGGATTTTTTGTGATATTAAGTTGTATAAGTGATTACCTTCACACTTCAATTTGGTTTCTTAAAAAAGAACAAAATCTTGTGGGTTAAAAATAATCTTAGGCAACTTACTAGATTTTGTTTTGGACTTAACAATTGAACAAACAAATCTCACACTCCACTTTGGTGCTTAAAAATAATGAATTTTATGCTTTGAGGTTAAAATGAACATGTTCCTTTATGTTTTGTAATCTCTTATCCAAAGTAATATCATTTAAAAGACATATGTGCTTCTCTCGTGCCTCACGATGATCTTGAGAATCAAAAGGATTTTTTGTGATATTAAGTTGTATAAGTGATTACCTTCACACTTCAATTTGGTTTCTTAAAATTGAACAAAGCTTGTGAGTGTGAGTGGAGTATATCACGTGTGTTCTCTCTTTGTTTCTCAAAAAAGATCGATCGAAATATAGATGTACTTGCTCACTTTTTCTTATCCTTAGAGGGTCTTCCTGGTGGGAAAAAGTAATCACCCTAGGGAATGACCCAACTGGGAACACGCTAAAGCCAAGCGACTTCCAACTGGTATATAAGTGTGGGTACTTAAGGAAAGTTCAAGTATCACAAGGATTGTTTCGACAAGAAGGGAAACAATGGTCTCTTGCCAAATGGATGATCCCCCATGAACGGAATGCCCGTACTAGAACCTTTTGTTTAGAAGTCGCAAATCCTTAATTTATTTATTGGTACAAGATCATTTGTTATGAAGTTGTCCCACATTTTTACATCTCTTAGTAGAGATGAGAAGTATGCCATGATATTTTCATGGGTACTGATGCTTGGCTAACCAAAGAAGTGAGTGCATTGTAAGGGGTATCATGTGTGGTCAAGAATCTAATCATCTGCTAATAGTAGGCATAGATGGATTTATCCATAGGGTTGTGCATGTTCTTGGAATCGAAAACACTTTGCTTGGATCCTAAACATTGGAAAAACAAACATTCAATATGATAATCAAATCTCAAACCCTTTATAGGAAGCAAATACCTTTGACAAAATTCAAGTGTTATTGTTTTCCCTAGGGATTCTATCCTTAGAAGCTTCTAAGTATTTGGATTTATATCTCAATTTTCTCTCACTAAAGTCAACTTTAGGGAACTATTTCCTTGATTTTCTTGATTTCCACATAATGGAATTTGTGGGATGAAAAGAAACTAGGACATTAGACATTCAGTTTGAAGAGCTAATCAAGAAAGTGAATGTGGTAAAAGCAATTCATTAATCAAGATGAAATTAATTGAACCCCACACATATGCTTGTTTATCTTTTTTCTTATGGTCTTTTGAGAAAACATTGATCTTTTGGTTTGAAGTACTCTTAGGGAAAATCATGTTCTTCAAAACTTTGGTATTGTAAACAAGTCCCTCTTAGGTTCATTTAGGATCAAAACAACCAATCATTTCATCCATCTCAAACATCAATCAAATCCCATCTCACAAACAAATTTTGAACCATTGGAAAAAACCCTCTAAATCAAATCAAAATCATCTTGTTTGACTAGGTGTATGTAGATGAATCCTTCTTTACACACTTAGTCAAATTAGCATCTTGTGGAAAAATTTACTCTAGGACAACATCCAACCTCTTGGAGTTTATGAGTTCATTATCAAACCCAAATCAAATCCAAATCAAATCCAAATCAAAAATCCAAATCAAATCCAAAAGTCGTAAAGTCTAGTATCCCTCCAAGGTTCCTAAAAGTTCAACACCCATATCATTCACCCCTTACATCTTTCATCCCATCATTGGTCCTAAATCCCTTAGAGGTAAACAAGGTCAAAACACAAGAAGAACATGGAATATAAACTTGCTCCATACATCATTAGTGATCTAAGTCAACCAAACTATCAAAGCCTTACGAAACCAATGGATTATCAAAACTCACATTTATACAATCCATACATGGGATCACTATCTCCTACAAACCTCAATGGTACAACAAATGTGAGTATGCCCAATCTAAATTTTGGAACACCTTTTCCTATGGTAGATTTAAATAAAAGTCCAAACATACAAATCTATCAACCAAACAATCAATGCATCAGTCTTCAACAAAACAACATTATCCCACCAAATCCATACATGCCAAATGTGAATATACCAAGTACAAGTTTATCAAACATGAACATTTCAGATCCAGACTTGGTAAACTTTGGGATAGATATGTTTGCAAATCATACAAATGTTGTTCAAAGTCCAAACAATATGTTAATAACTCCATGTGTTGATCCAAGTCAAGGTAACACCATGCAAAATCAAAGTTACCTAAATCAAGGAAATGAGATTCCCAACCACAACAATGTTCAATTTCAACCTATAATACCAAACCTAAGCATCATCCCAAATTAGAACATTTTCCAAAACTGTCTCCATTCGAATCTGCTAAACCAACTGCCTTTGCCTCTGCTCCTGATGCTACAATTAAAAAAGAAACTGGCTCTTATTCTACTAAGTAAGCAACTGGATGGGGTATGGATATGAAGCTCCTGCTGCTCAATTTGTCCATGATTCCATACAAACACCACAAGCATACATTCCAAATTTACTTGAACAAAAACCCAATCAACTATATCAAGGGTGTCAAGATCAAATTTGGCGAGATCAAATTGCTACACTTACCAAAATAGTTGATTCATTACTCCAAGAGACATCTCCACCCCAAAATCAGTACACTCTTCCATTGGTTAAACCATGTCATCAAAGCATTGAGTTGTTTCCACAACCACATCAAGAACAATATCTCCAATGTCAAGAGGTTGGATATCAAGATCAACAACATCAACAAAAAACTCAATCACCCCATCTCAAAGATCAATCACCACATCTCCAAAATCTATCACCACAAGGTCAATTCAAAGTAAAAATATCACAAGGTAAATAATGAAAATACACACCACTTGGGGGACCAATCAAAATGGTCATACAATAGTTGGTACAAGAAAATCTCATCAAAATCTCCTTTTATGAAAATTATCAAGAGCCTCAAGTTACACCACTAGGGTATAACGAGAAGCACCTTTGTGATTTTCACAAAATAAAGGGACACACAACATCAAATTGCATTCGACTCAAAAATATCATCCAAGACCTTATTGATCAAAAAATAATAATTATTCGGGACAAAAATGAAGATTCAACCACTAGTGATAGCATTTACAATCTCTCCACCACAATTGTTGAAAACAATGATCAAGATCTATCCATCAATGAGCACCTTGAAGATGTTTCTACCTCATCCGAAGATCAACTCAACATACATCAAGAGTCACTTTTTTATCATGATAAGAATCCCTCAACAATATCTGACAATGATCTATTTCAAGGAGTGTTCACATTATTTGATCCTATAATCAATGATCCTTCCACCAATGATCATTTTGACAATACCTCTACATCATCCAATAAGTTAGAGGACATATTTCAAGAATTAATTCCAAAGCATGATCAACATCTTTCACCAAAGTCTAGCAATGGTCCTTTCCAAGACATATTGACATCCTTAGACCTCATGGTTGCAGATATTGAAGGAATCTTCAATTCAGCGCTTGATCCAAATTCACTCAAAGATCAAGAGGATATTGAGCCACTTCCTATGCCTAATGAAGATATCCAAGAACCTTTTATAAGGAATCCATCCTTTGAAACTAACCCATGTCAAGAACTTGATCCAAAGCATGTCAAAAACAATTCCAAAATTAATCAAGATCAAGAATTTGTATCTCCAAAATATTATAATGATCTAATGGACACTCTCTAATCTATACAAGATGTCAAAAATGATGATCACATACACATAGCACATACTCCTCCATCTACCCATGAGATGATTTATTTGGATGGACACGTAGATGATCTTCATTCATAACAGGATTCCTTTACTCCTTAACATTATTACAAAAAAATAAGTTATTGATTCCTCCAGTCAAACTGAGTTGTCAACATCAAGATCAGATGTATCCCAAATTTAGACTAAGGACATCATATGTGAAGATATCTAGCATTATCCACTCAAGGAAACAGGTTAGACAAAATAGGATATTCTAGAGTTAGTAGAGTAGCAAATTGAAATAACATCATCTGCAGTGGTCATTTATCAGAGAATGCATTCTAAACTAGAACTCTCAAAATAGGAAGAATAAAGGCATGAAGATACTACTTCCACAATACTGGGGGAAACTTCGTCTCAAGCAAATGTCAACATAGGGAGCACGAAGAATCCTTATGATGAAACCAATGCGAATACTACAACCAACCATGTCACGAATCTTCATCAACCCATCACCCCATCCATGAATTGGGACCAACATCAAAATAACGATTTGAATCAAAGCACAAAGAATATTATCAAAGAAAAAGAAGCGAAGAAGCATAATGGACAAATCAAATACACTTGGATACCAAAAAATACAAAAAAAGTATCCCTATCAAACTCCATCAGTCAAAGAAACTATGGGGAAAAATAAAAAAGGGAAAAGTATCCATCAAAGATGTCCACACAAGCAAAAGCAGGCTTCTCAAGTAACATACAAAGTATATGAAGCAGTTGGTCCTAATTCCATGTGCACTTTTGTATCCACCCATCATTGCTCATCTTCCCAAGTTTGGAGAGTCAAAGGTTCCAAACTATCAACCAATCCATCTTTTATTCCTAAACAGACTCCATCCATGCCTCCATGCATGATATCCAATTATCACATTGACCATGTATTGGCAGCCACCCTTCATTGTAAGGATTTAGAAGGCACTCTATTGCGATGTGCGCACAAAGACAAAGTTAACTTTGGTATCAACAAAGTAGATCAAGAATCTCAAAAGTTGCATTCAAGTGCATGTATCTTAGCAAAGCAAATTCTTCAAGCAGGATACTGATGGCACATTATGAAAGAAGCATCCACATCAACACCACCAGGTGGTTCAACATGAGCTTAAAATCTTTCAAAAAAATAAAAAAATTAGAAAAGGGATTGAAAACTGTTTAAAGATAAAAATGGTCCTCCAGTGAAAACCACTATGGTGGCGCTTTGGGCAGGTACCATGATGAAAACCTAGAAAACAAGTTTCATGTGTAGAATCAAGCATCTATGTGCATTGATTTAGGTGGAAGCATCTGTGTCCATTGATTTAAGTGGAAGCATCTCATCCCATCCATAATAAATCCAAAATTTCGTCCATCTCCTCCATAATAAATCCATTTATCCATAAACCATTGATCCAATCCATTTTCATCCATCTACATCCATCTTCCACATTATCCTGATCTTGACAAGGGCTGGTGCACACTTTACACTTGCTTATGGTAAACATCTTGACATGAGTCATTTTCATTCATCCTATCCTACTAGATAAGCCATGACACGCTATACAAATGAGCATCTTTTGTTTGAACAACTTATCTTATCACAAGATAATCCATATCCATCCATCCATACATCTATCCAAGAATCCACCCATGGCATTCCATACATTGCTAGACACTGGGGTGGGTATTTACATTTTTCTTTGGGAATAAATCTTGATTTATATCTTCCAACTTATGTGGTGATCCAGACATTGGAAAACATGAAATCAAATTGGTCAAACCACTTGTGATCAAGAATCCAAATCACTATCCCATGGCATATTTGGATGAGAAGATGTTCCTTATCAATTTTTATCATTCATCGAACATCAATCCAAACAATTGATATCAGTTGCATCTAACTTGCACATCAATGTCACATCAAATTATTCAAAACAATTTTGTTCCAAAATCAAGCTTCAAAATCTTGATCAATCAAATCCAATCAATCCATGATCATCTCAGGATATCCTTCCCAATCCTCATGTTGCTTAACACTATCCTTCTATTGTTTTGTATCCTTAACAATGTTATCATCATCAAATCCATCAATCTGATCAATCAACCTTAGCTTGGTTTTCAACAAAATCCCAAAATAGATCACTAGTATCATCACACATATATCCATGTCCAAATCATCAAAATCATGCAAACATCCAAAAACACCCAAATCATATCAAAAATCCAAAAACATTCATAAAGACAGAAAACTTCAAAAACATGGTATTTGAACTACGTCGTCTCTAAGCTTAAACGTAGGCAAGGCTAATCTTTGATCAACCCCCAAGACACAAAACCCAAAAACATTCATAAAATCTCATAAAACACAAAAACATTGGAAATTTGGAAAATCAAAACATTCATAAAATCTCATAAAACACAAACATTCAAAAAACACAAAAAATACAAAAAACACAAAAACATTCAAATAACCCAAAAATCCAAAAAATAGCCTCAAAACATTTCAAAACATCAAAAACATCCAAATATTTTAAAAAATCCATCTGTCTCATTTTGCTTCACCCGCAATAATCAATCATGCATAATAAATCAACCATCGCCTTCATCCTTTGGCAATACAAACAAAAGCAACCACAACAATCAGCAAAATAAAACTTCAAATGCAAAATAAAAATTGAAACAACAAACTTTTAAATACAAAATCAAACTCTTGATCAATCGCAAACATGTCAATCAACCTTATATCAATAGCCTTTCAAGCAACCTATCAACTTTCCACTATCCACTAACATGCCCTAGCATGCATCCTTCCTACAATGGGCATTATCTATTGGAAAATCACTTTGGAAGCTTATCCTAAACAAAACAAATCCCTTTGGATAGAGGTATGAAGAACATTGACTTGTTTGTGTACTTGATCTTTTCTTTTGATTTATCTTATTGCACTCAATCCAATGACCTCTCGATGATGTCTAATCAAAATGATTTAGAGAGAAATGAATGGGGCATTGATCATTATCTTTTGTCTATTGTGCTTGTTGGATGTTCTTGTAATATTAGTTGGAAAATACTTGCTTTGTTAGGTATGTATGGAAGGTGTTTTGGGCTGCTTGTTGACTATTGCATTGATAGGTTATACCTTTTTGTGTTTTGGTCTGAGATGTTTGAAACTTCTGAAGTGCATCCTAGCAAGGTTTTTGTATGTCAGGTGTGAACAAGAATACTCCTATCTGATTTTCAAGTCAAATTCCACCACACTAGGTACAACACCATCCTGGTCCTTTATACCTCGATGCATCGTGCCTATGTGTGTTATCAAACACAAGGTAAATAGCCCTTTTAAAATCCCAATTCCTGATAAGCAAATAATAATCATCATCATCATCTCTAATAAAGTAGGCTTGTTGGATCTTATTTATTTTTTCTTCTTTCTATGCTAACAAGGTACCATGACAGTTAATCATCATCACTAATGCATCCATCCTGCATCACAAACCGTCAGCATCTGCATATCATATCATATCATGTAGGAAACACTGATCATCTCACATGCATTTCATTTCATCATCATAATATAGATTGGTTATTATAAGCATCTCATAAACCATACATTTTCATCCATAGCATCCATACATCATCATAAAAAGGGCATAGAAAAGGTACTGAAAAAAAAAATGCATCCATCCATCATGCATAAATAAAATAGGACATCTCATAAATCAAATCATATCATCAATAAAATAACTATCATGGTACAAAATCAGTATCAAGTGTGTGTAATGTATCAAAATATACATAAGGCTACCCATGGCTGATGAAATGTCTACATCAAATATTCGAGCTTTCTAGTCCTCTCTGAGCTAAACTGATCTTGAACCTCTTTTTCGTGAGATCAAACTTCAAATCCAAATTTTCATCCGATCTCTCGAGGGGGAAGTATACCAGCATAATTATTTCATTGGGGCAGCAGTGGGGCATCTGAAATAATCATTTTTTTTTTGAATTTTGATCTTGGTAGTTTATTCTTTGAACCAACGCAACAGGTAGATTGCTTCAAAGAGGGGCAAAATGTAGAGATGTAAAATATACATGCATCTAATCCTGATTTTACTAACACCAGTTCATCCTGAATCATCTCCTTTGCTAATCATTTAATTACATATCCCTTATTTGATTAAATTCATCTAATTCCATCTCTTAATTAAATAAATCAATTTATCTAATTAAGTCATCATCTCTCTTTAATTAAATTAATCAATTTTATTTAATTAGAATCTATAGTCAGGGTTGGGGCCCTAGCTCGGTTGGCTAAATCTTTCCTGTTGTAGGAGGTTGTTCATGAGGTCTAGTCTGCCCCACCCCCGTGGTACCAGAGGGCATGTTGTGCCAGCGCCGCCGGTCACATTAAAAAGTTTACCAGGCACACTGCAATTTATAGGGAGTTGTGCTACCCCATTCCTGTAGTCTAAAAAAAAATTAGCTTCTACAGTCCCCTTTTAATTAAATAATTCATTTTATTTAATTAAGATCTAAATTCACCTCCCTTAAATTAAATAAATTAATCTTTATTTGATTTAATCTAACATCATTCATTTTAATTAAATAAATCAAACCTTATTTAATTAAGTATATTAATCATTTTCCTCTCGCTTTGATTTAAATCAATCCAAAAATCTAAATCAAATTGTCAAATCAGCTAATCTCCTTTTAAATTAATCAAATCTTGATTAATGCTAATCTTAATCACCAAATCCTCTAGATTTTACAACTTGCTCAAGTAAATCATTTTAATTGATTTATTAAATTTCTATTTACTTTCAGAAAGGCATCAAAAAGGGAATATTCTCCAAGTTCGAAAAATCCCTCCAAAAGGGTTTGTACATCCACCAAGGCATTTAATTTTCTTACATGTTATTTGCCTTGAGCCAAGTGGCATTTATTTCATCTTCCATCTCCCTCCAACATGTCACTTCTCCATTTTTGAATTTCTACCTAATATCATTTATAGGCACAATGACCAAAATATGCTCCACCTTTCTCCACTCACAAGTTGACAAGTGGCTTTATGCTATAGTGGTTGGTATTTTGTCCCACATTCATCCATTTTGCCTCATCCTCCATCATTCTCATCTATAAATAAGAGGCTCTCATTTGGATTTTGGATCCACAACTTCATGCAAAGACATTATCTTGAGATTTTGAATTTTCTCATCCATTGTTCATCCATTTTCACATTTTCATAGCTAGGTTATGTGGGAATTTTACCAAGGAAGCACCAAATATTCATGAAATCATCATTCAAGCTTACAAGGGATTGGGAGAGGGCCATTCTCCACATCAAAATGGCACCAATTCCTTAATGGGATTGAGAGTTTGTTTGCATTAAATAGGATTTTAAACCTTTTATTTGTGTTCTTCATTCTATTGCTTGTTTTGTGCATTTCAAATGAATTCCATGGGGAATGATGTTTCTAACTTGCATTTGGGACTAATTGTGTGTTTATTCTTTGTTTTTTTGTAGGTCTAGGATCACCATTCACAATTTCTAATTATCTTATCAATGTCAAATAGCCGTTCTAACTCAATTATCCCTTTCAGAATATTATTATCTTTAACTTGAGATAATTCTTCATCTTGAATCTCGTCATTAGGACAATATATCTCTTCAATTATTTGTGCTTCGAAGATACCAAAGTTAGTGATGAATTCCAGTATATGTCGATCATCTTCAAACACCTACAAATTTGTAACATTATCATAAATCAAAGGTAACTGTACCAGCTCAACTATGAATCTCCTCAAATATGAGGCATCTAAAGGTTCTAAAGTGTTGGTAGTAGTAGCCAAGGCATCGACTCTCATCTTCTTGGAATGTGAGTAATGTTGAATGCATCAAAATCTTCTATCAGATCCCACACTCTGTCAGTAATTTGATAATTGGTTGTAGTGACAAACATACTACTTTCGAACTTGCTTAACTACTAATTCAGAATCACCGAACACTTTGAAAATTTTGAATTTGTTCTTTATTGTGAGGATCAAGCCACATGTATAAGGGCTTCATATTTTTCCATGTTATTAGTACATTGAAATTGCAATCGATAAGTAGCAAGAAAAGATTTACCTTGCGAGCTGATGAGTTTAACTCCAATTCCAATTCTTTGTTTCAATTTGGATCCATCAAATTTAAGAATCCAGGCTTGATCATCTATAGCTTGCAACTTACCATTCTTGAGTATCTTTGAATTATCCTTTTCAGTCTGTGTAACTTGAATTCTGTCTTTATGTATTTTCGGTTCAAACATCTTGATCTTGTCATGTTTTAGAAAGTACTAGTTTTTTATTCTGGAATTATTTCCAAGCACATCATGCAATTTTCTTCTGAATGTGCAACATTATGTAACCTGCACCAATCCTACAACAACAAAAAATTTAGTGAAATTTCAATTTTATCGCTCTTTTGAGCTTCTGTAACAATATTCTTCCAAAATTTATCATAAGGACTATTTTCTTCTTTAGAAGAATCACAATCTGATTCAATTAAAACATTTGTTCCAAGAGTTAGTTGATTAGGTTTTTTAGCATTACATGTAAATACTTGATACTTACATGTAAAGGAGATTCTCAGCTTTCCACTGATATAAATTATGCTTTACTTTGAATTACATAAGTAATTATTATTCATTTTCTATTCAAATTATGACTAAATTCCTGATTGATAGGCGAATTGAAAAACATCTATAGCTTTCAAACAAGATCACATTTTTTGAATCCAAAACATGCTTCACATACTATAGGATTAAAAAAAGAAAAATTGAATTTCATGAAGTTTTGACGAAGTTAAGGTGGTTAGACATACAAGTTTTTATATTTTTTAAAAATTTGTAATAAAAAAATCATAATTAATTATTTACTTGAAAAAAATTACAAAAAAATATGCATCACATTGAGGCATGAGTCCTCTACTTATATCTAAAATATTATAAAAAAATATTATCATTTTATTGTGGTTAGGGTGGTCAGACAAACACCTAATTCTTATTTTTTCCCTGAAATTTAAGTACCACTACATTGAAATTTCAAATTTTCACCAAATAGATATTTTTTTTTAAACAAACCTAGTAGTTTAGAAACTTCATTCAATTTTCTATAGATTCTATTATTACATATTTTTGAAATAATATAGATAACTTATTCAAATTTTTACGTCAAGTTGCCTAACTCTAATTTTTCTGAATGTTTTACCACTTAAAGGCCTGTTTTTTCCATGATGATCCTGCACATACCCTAATATTGAATTCTCAAATCAGATGCTAGTTGTATGTGAATATTACTTAACTCTCCGACTACATTTACTTCAGTTTTATTGAGTTGAGTAACTTTCTTTAAAGAACTTGCCGGAGTTAATCCTAGCATTTGAAATATGGACAAAGGCATCACATTAGTAGATGCTTTAGAGTCTACTAAACAATTATGAATATTTTTACCAAATATTCTCAACGCGAGTAAAAATGGTGGGGATTCTAATTTTCCTTTGTAAAAGGCTACTTGCACATCCGCTATAGGAACGATATTCTTATCTTTTTCCTTAGTATGATTATCTTTCACCTAAGATTCCTTAAATTTTCCTTCTTTTGGAAGATCTTCTAGAGTATTTAAGAAAGCTTTCCTGATCACAGGTGTTTTGAGAAATTCTGATAAAGAAAGGCTGATTTTTACCTTTTTATTTCTTCCACTAAGTAGTTAGTCAAATTATTTTGGTTAGTAGAATCTACTTTTTCAATTTGTGAATCATTCAATGAATTATAATGAGAGGTTACCTTAGGTAACCTTGGATTATTGCTTGATTTATCATCAGGTGGAGTATTAAAATTGTTAGGAATAATTGATGTAGTTAATGGCTCGTTGAATTTACTTCCACTGTTGGTGTTACTCCTCAGGTTATAATTATGTCCTTTCTAATACTGCTGAAAAGCATGAATTTCGTCAACTTCATCCTGAGGTTCATTTTCATCTTCATAAGGAAACGTATATGTTTCTAAATTCATAGTTGAATTGTCTCCTTCATATTCACGTGTGTAACTTGTGACAACAGTAGTTGGTTTGACACATTCATAACTTTCAAGAACTCGAGCTGAATCATATCCTACTGGAACCAACTCATTTCCTTTGGGAGGATGAGAGTCACACTGTTCATTATGATGTGTAACAACTAGAAAAATATATGAAGCAATTTTAAACTGTGAACAATCTACTTCAGTATGAGCATTTGTATTATGAATTCTACACCAATTATTCATCACAAGATTAGGTGAATTTACCTATGACATGGATATTTCATCAGAAGGATTAATTTAATCTAAAGGTGTTGATAATCCTCCATTATTTTGTCATGTGTTCCAAGGTCTAGGTGGTCTGGGAGCATTATAGACTCGATTTTGCAAATTTTGGTTGTTATTTTGAGCATAAAAGTTTTGATTTCTTAATTGTGTAACCTATATGGTTAACCTTTTGAGTTGAGCTGTAATCTCTTTAATTTCTTCCTTATCATCTAAAAATGTTAACATTCTAATTTTCTTGAGTTTGCAAAAAGAAAGAATTTATGTTAGGATGCATCTTTGTGATAGCTGGACCAGGGTGAGGGACTAAAGCTTGACTGTTTCCTAGTTGAAAAAAGGTATTTTGAGGAAATGTACCATTCTGGACCACTGAAGGATAAACATTAGGATTCATGGGATGATTTAAAGGGACTCCATTTACACTCAGGATAGGATAATTATTCAATCCATTTATGAGGTGTTTCATTTCTAAATTTACACTTACAGCTTCGGCATAGGCTTTAGGTAAAGTAGTAGGAGGATTTTCCCTTCACTTTACAAACATAGCAGTTAAAGGATCTATTGTTGTATAATAAACTACAATAGCAGAAAAAATATCCACTATGTAAGGTGCCTGCAGCCTAGAATAAGCCTTTTGGAACCTGTCATTAAAAGCAGTTATAGGTTCTCCTTCGAACCTTTTGATTTGAGAAAATTGATGATACAAAAAGGTAGGGTCAATCAATGTTCTAAATTTGGCCAAAAATTTAATTTCCATATCTTGCCATGATCTGATAGAATTGCGTGGTAGGTTGATATACCACTAGTAAACTTAATCGCTTAAGGTGTAGGAGAACAACCTACATACAACATCTTCATGTTGAATCCTTGCTCTAAAACACGTATCCTTAAAGATACTAATATGCTCCTCCACATCTTTGTGAAGATAATACTTAGGACACAACTTATGAGGATTTTTTGATAGACCATTGTACAAAGCAAATTGAATTGGCAACTCTACGTTAAAGAAAGCCATGGGTATGTGCAGGATCATGATGGGCCAAAAAGTGGCGATATGATGGGTATGTGGCTAATGAATTTTTTTAATCAAAAATTGATGAAACAAAAAGGGTTTTTAAAGGAGATTTTCAGCTTTCCACCAATATAAATTAAGCTTTACTCTTAATTTAATAAATACTTATTATTCATTTTCGATTTGAATTACGACTAAAGTCCTGATTGATAGGATAATTGAAAAACATCTATAGCTTTCAAACAGTATCACATTTTTTGAATTTGAAACATGTGTCACATTCTATGCTTGACATACTATATGATTAAAAAAAAAATCATGAAGTTTTGACCAAGTTAAGGTGGTCAGACATACGAGTTTTTTTTTTTAAGTTGTAATAAAAAATTCATAATTAATTATTTACTTGGAAAAAAATTACAAAAATATATGCATCGCATCAGGACATGAGTCCTCTAATTATATCTAAAATCTTATAAAAAATAATTATCATTTTATTGTGGTTAGGGTGGTCAGACAGACACCTACTTATTGAAATTTAAGTACTACTACATTGAAATTTCAAATTTTCACCAAATAGATTTTTTGTTTTTTTAAATAAACCTCGTAGTTTAGAAACTACATTCAATTTTCTATAGATTATATACTTACATATTTTTTGAAATAATATAGATAACTTATTCAAATTTTTATGTCAAGTTGCCTAACTCTAATTTTTCTGAATTTTTTACCACTTGAGGGCTTGTTTTTTCCATGATGATCCTGCACATACCCCCATCACTATAGGGGGTAGTGCTAGTGCTACAATAGTCATATTTTTAGAATTTACACTTACACTTTTAGAATTTTTAGGTCTAGATGTTGCTCAACCACTAAGCTTGACTAAAGTCACATGAGGATCACTAGATTGAGATCTAGTGACTCTACAAAAATCCAGTTTAAAACCTAACAAAACAAAAAGAACAACAATGAGCCCCTCCTTCTAGCACTAGTTCCTATTGATGTGGATCCTATTCACACATAACACAGATAAAATTCACAAAGAACTTTACCTCTCTTGAAAAAACTCAAACTCTGAGATAAAATTTAATAATCCCAAGGCTCCATTAGTCAGAACTTTGACTATGCAAATTTTACTCAAGGTTTATTGTAAAGCTATTTTTACAAAGGGACTTATGCATTGGATTTGAAAGAATGGTTAGATTATGAAGATAATTGTTAATTTCACAAAATCAAACTTTAATTTGTGTTCAAAGATCTTTAATCTAAATATATTTACTAATTTCAGAACAATTTCATCATTAGATTTATTATTTAATGAAATCAAAAGATTTACAACAATATTTCATGAATTTTAAAAAAAAATCTATCACTTAAGTAGATTTAGCTTTAAGCATTCAACAATTTTATGGAAACGAAATATTTTCAATAAATTTTCATTCATTCATCTATTTTTTGGAACATTTTCAAGAATTTAAACATCTAATCTAAAATAAAGCATAAAAATAATGAAAATTAAAATTTCTCCTAGTTATTCTCCACGCATGCCTCAAGAGTTAATCAATCAAAGAAAACCTCTTTATACTTCACTAGATTGCTTCACAAATACATATAAAACAGTGTGAGCTTTTAAAGAGAGGGGTTTTAGTTTGGACACTAAGTAGGTTTTGTATGCACCCTTAAATGGCACAACACGTAGTCTTGTTCGGTTGAACTAACCAAATGAACTACAAAAATACATGAGATAGGTAGCTACAAATTGGATTTGATATTCATTAAATTCTAGGTGCATACAAGTTTTTAGTCTAGAATGAGTCAGAAAACAGGAAAAAAGAACAAAACTTAAAGAGGTTTTGGCTCTTCCAACATCCACAAATTATGAACTTAAAATAAAAATAAAGCAGTAAATGACATTTTATAGGAACAAGGCCTAAAAAGTTCAAACTTAAAGTTTATCTAGAGAATCAGAAATAGAAAATCAAAATGTAGCACATGGCATATGCCAACTGCCATTAGAATCTTCTAGATGAAGTCAAAGCTTTGACTTCCTCAACAACAACACTTTTCACTTTCAAAATCCAATACACAATACTCCACATAAATTAAGGCTATTGGCATCCTTTAGAATACCGGATAGGAAATATCCACTGGGAGCAGGAACAACCTGCAAAAATCAATTATAACAAAATACTTTTGTGACACTTCTGGTATCCTATATCCCGTACTTCGTTTTATCATTTAGGGCTTGGGTTTCAGGATCTTTTCTTCACTTTTCTTAAACTGATATTCTCAAAAAGCATTCAGTATTTGGTGCATACGCTCTTTTGAAATCCCTTGTATTGCCTTCCAATTGAAGTTGAGCCTAGTGTATTCTTCTGATATCTGGAGTATACTAGCATTCCTTTGTACTTTTTTTGTTTCATATCTGGCTATAGTGTTCCTGCACTGTATGATTTCAACAATGGCCTCCTGGGTTAATAATTGAACAGGGTCTTTATTTATCCTTTCAATCCATTCCTTGAAGGCTTTTGCTTCTTTAACCTTCTGTCCTAGTGCTTGGGGATCACAATCTTGACGTGTTATCATTTCAATGAAATCTTGATCTTTATCAAGCAACTTACTACATTTCTTGGTGACCTTTTCAAATCCTTCAATACATTGTGTCAATGTGTCACCTTCCCATTTCAACTATTTCTTCCATTTTTGAGTCAATGAAACTTCTTGTTCTAAAATTATATTTTTTCCTATCAATTCTTGGACATCCATTTGCATGATAATTTTAACATTTCGCCTTTCGGCATCAACCTGTTCTTGGTGAGACATGCATTCACCTTCAAACCAATAGTATGCTTCCTTATACTTCCCTATTGCATCTGTAATAGATTCTTGTCCTTGTCTGACCCAATACTCAATCCATTCTTCAAATACATTCATTCTATGGAAAACTGCTACAATTGCATCCACCTGTTCTTATGACATTAGTACTAGATTTTGGGGAAATTCAGTTTGTGCTTGACCAAATAGGGTTAATGTCTTTATAAAAATTTACAGAATAGAAACCCATTCTTTTAACTCTCTTTTCTTCTTTTTATTCTTTTGTACCCTGGCAACCGTTGCATCTAAATTTCTTCTAGCTCTTGTGTTGAGGATGAGTGTCCAAGATTGATACTTTCTACCTTATACTCCTTGGGAATGATCTCATGTCTATTTTTATCAGATATTGGAGTAGCTATATGGATTGTTATATCTCCATCTACATTCTTCTATATGACATGTTTCGCTTTAGATCTATGCTTGGGATTAGGAGTATCTACTTGTATACAACTATTAAGATCTAGAGGCACTATTTTTACTTCCATTGGAGAAGCCAATTCCCTGATCAACCAATCAGGTGCATCCTTGTCGCACTCTACCTCTATAATATTCTTTTTTTCCTGGTTTTCAGTTGATTTAGGAACTTCTTCTCTTACTTCTTCAACTTTATTTGTTGTGTCCTCTGAAATATGAATCTCTTCAATAATTCCTAGCATAGATTCTGGATTACTGGGGTTTGAAACTATCTCCTCTATTTGGAGACTTATATTTTCCTATCTATCCAGGTGTTCAACATTAGCTCCTTGGACGTCACTTTCCTTGTATCCTATCACATCAATATTTTCTTCATTTCCAACTTTATCACCTGAAACCTGTGTAGTTTCTTCATTCTCTTCTTCAACCTAGTCTTCCTCTAATTTTTCAAAGACCTGTGGTTGTTTATTATCATTTGGATCATTCCCAAGTGAAGGTTGGCAATTGAAGGAATCTTCAATAATTGTTTCATCAATAGGATCTTTCCCTGTAGTCTCCCCTGTTTCCATCTTACGAAAATCAGGGTTCTCTAATTCTAAATCAAGTGTTCCTTGTATGAATTCTTCATCTTCAACATTTATAGGAGTGGACCCTATGTATGGTATTTCTTCTACGATTGGTTGTACCATGGATTTATCCTTACACTTATTTTCTTTTACCTTTTCCCACATGGAACCCCATTTTTCCATCCGTTCCTTAATCCTTGCTTCATCTTCCTTAGAAATTTCATCCAAAACCACAAGAGTTCCTCCTAGTGTTTGTTTCACATTAGCCATATTAATGGAAGGGGGAGAAGTAAACAATGTTGTAACTCTTTGAGATGCAGACCTTGTTTCTACATACCAATATTTTTTGTTGCCCTTGCTTCTTCATCAATAGCAGGTTTAGTCCTTCATTTTTTTGTGAAGCAAGACACACCTTTAGTTTTTACTTTTGATTTAACTTTTCCTGACTCAACATCTTTTTTCTTATCAACTAGCTTTAGTGAAACTCCCTAACTTGAAGCCTCGAGGGTTTTCTCTTCAATTCTTATACCAACAGTTGTCTTACTAGTTTTCCTCTTCTTCTTAGCAGGTTACCCACTCTCAAATCCAATTTCATTTCTTTGTTTCCTTATTTTCTCTTGTGGGTACATGGGTTGAATTCCTTTTTCTCTTAAAACTTTACAAAAATGGGTATGTGCAGGATCATGATGGGCCAAAAAGTGGCAATATTATGGGTATTTGTAGGGTATGTGGCTGACGATGTTTTTTTAACCCAAAATTGATGAAACGAAAAGGGTTTTTAGAGGAGATTCTCAGCTTTCCACCAATATAAATTATGCTTTAATTTGAAATTAATAAATAATTATTATTCATTTTCTATTAGAATTACGACTAAAGTCCGATCGATAGGCTGATTGAAAAACATTTATAACTTTCAAATGGTATCACATTTTTTGAATCTGAAACATGCATCACATTCTATGCTTCACATACTATAGGATTAGAAAAAAAAATTAAATTTCATGAAGTTTTGACCAAGTTAAGGTGGTCATACATATGAGTTTTTATATTTTTTAAAAGTTGTAATAAAAAAATCATAATTAATTATTTACTTGGAAAAATTATAAAAAAATATGCATCACATCTAGACACGAGTTCTCTACATATATGTAAAATCTTATAATTTTTTTTTATCATTTTATTATGGTTAGGGTGGTCAGACAGACACCTACTTATTTTTTCCCTGAAATTTAAGTACTACTGCATTGAAATTTCAAATTTTCACCAAATAGATTTTATTTATTTTTAACTAAACCTAGTAGTTTAGAAACTACATTCAATTTTCTAAAGATTCTATTCTTACATATTTTTGAAATCATATAGATAACTTATTCACATTTTTACGTCAAGTTGCCTAACACTAATTTTTTCTAAATTTTTTGCCACTTAAGGGCCCGTTTTTTCCATGATGATCCTGCACATACCCAAATCATTTATCCAATGTTGAGTATGTAATAAAACTAGTGCATAGAATTCTTCTATTGGTGTCATTTCTTCACCCTTGTAGTTCGGGTCTAGGATATGTTCATCATACACCCTGTCTTCATTGTAAGATTTACTCAAAACTTCACAATCATCCTTTTCCAACTAATCTCGAATTTCATGAATCATAAGAATCAGAGTAGATTCTAATGACAATCTTTCATATTTTATTTTCCTTATAATGTGCTCATCTTCATAATTTAGCCAATAATCCTCTAGGTGCTGGACATGAGCATGATAACCAGCTATGTTCTTAGCAATATTCCCTTCAGGGTCATAATACATCCTCTGAAGTGGGAAATATTCAAAATTATATGTTTTCAATTCTTCTTCATAGAAGTGAGTTGTCTTGATTGCACTACATTTATAATTCCCTATCATAATAGGAAAGATGAAGGAATCCTTCTTATGAGCATTGCTATAATGAGCTTGAGATGACTTGAACTGTCTCACTAATTCTAATAACACAATTTTGTATGTAGGATACCTGGGTAGCATGAAAGGATGTCCATCAAACCCTTCCACTCTAATGTACGAGAAAGTGGGAAACTGAATGTACCAGCCTCCCAGCAGTCTAATAACACTTTGTACTTCCAAAGATAATCTTTTGGCTTTGTCACCTTCCATCGTTCTGACCAGCTTTATGGAAAACATATCATTAACTCTTATGTAATGCTCTTTGTATCCATGGATAGTGATTTAGGGTAAATGAGCATATATTAAACTATTTCCTACTTCTCTACCCAAAGTAACAATCCTTTTCAAGCCTTGTTTATGTGCCCTTATGGCACGGGAATAAATCACATATGAAGACATATACAAAAATATGGTTTTGGGAAATGTCTTTATTTGTTCATGAAATTTGTAACTAATAACCTTTACCCAATGCATTTGCGCGGGACTACCCATCAATCTGGATATTATCACAAACATCTAGGGTTCAAATTTACTGGCATCTTGCAACCCAGCTATCCTGCTCAGCATAGTTATAAAATCTTGAACATCTAGGTTGAACATAGACCTTATAATTAGTTTTTTTTGTTTTGTAATCTTCTCTTGGCACCATTGTGTATTCATAAATTCTTTGTTGTGCTCCTCAACACTCTGATATGCTTTGGCCTTCACCCTCATATCAATATTATGCATCTAAGTGAACATAGGGAGCCTAAATGTATATGTAATTCCTTTCTCGAAGAGATCTACATAAGTTCTTCCCTCCTCAATAATTTTTTTGTTTGGGTTGTAATGATTTATACATTTCATGACCAATTCAGTGGCCTCCATTGCTAGTGGAAACCCTCCTGCTAAAAGTAAGCCACTTGCTATAAGATTTTTAGTACATTAAGAAGTATTTTCTTGCCATACTTGAGTGTGAATTTTGACATTAGAAGACCACCCCATATGAGTATCCATAACTAACATGCCAATTGGTATGGCTTGTGAACTTGTTGGGTGAAATTATGTAATCCCTTTAACATATTACAAAACTTGATTTCAGTTATAGCTATGTGAGATACAATCTCTCCTCTCAAAAAGGGGAGGCGCCCTTCTTACTGCTTATTGAAACTAAGTAAAATTAATTAAATATTCACAATTATGTACACTACGATTAAGAGATGGGGGTGTGTCACATTCATAATTCTCTCTTTTTCAAAGAATATGTTTTACAATGCTTTACGGTTTCGAGTTCTTGATTTGATACAACTTCAAACTAAAAACACAACAATAATTCCAATATTCTTATCTTGGAAAAACAAATACTAGGAATACCAGCATAATATATGATAAATGATAAAACAAGAAAAATCACGAAGGCACAAAGTTGTTTTGTAGTTTTCACCAATGAATCCTTTAAGATATCTAACCAATGTTGTATTAGAATTGAAAATTCTTCTAGATACTTCATGATAGATCCACAAATAGCATGACTAAATAAAAGAACAAAGTCTTGTAGAGAATTCACCAACAACATTCAATCAATATCATAAATTTGAATAAAAGAGTGTAACACAAAGTTTACACGGATTTACTCAAAGTACTTTAGATCTTAATCACTAATCACTGCCAATCTCAATAAAATCCAAAAGATAATCGATTCCAACACAAATTTTGGTATGTAACTTACTTATTTATTGATCAAAATAGATTCACAAAGATGAACACAAAGTTTCATGCATTTTCCTATCAAAATGGGCAGCACTTCTTTGTAAAAAATAAAAGATAAAGATTACAAAAGAATCCCCTCAAATTTATAAAAGAGAGGGAAGAGAAAATCTGGGAAAAGTAGATGAGTGAATCTAGGAAAGTTAGGTGAGAAAATTTAGGAAAATATCACCTAAAAAGTTGACTTATTCAAAAATGTTGTCCATATTTTTAGGAAAACATCTATATTTTTACATATAATTACATCTTGGAAAATGACATGTAAGATATCGAGAACTATTTACAAAATGCATAAACAAAACCATAAAACTATCTAACACTAGAGATGAAAAGAAGTCTTCATGGTTCCTTGAATTGGGCACGGAAGTCTTCATATCTCTTCTTTGTCTCCAGTACGAATGCCTCATTTGGACCAACTGTTTAATCCACAATGGTGTGAACTCTAGTGATTGATCTTCCTGTAGACGAGTGAATCTTCTTCCATCTATCAAGATACATCTTGAGATTATCAAGATACATCTTGAGATTATCAAGATAAAACTATATATCACATATGGTGTATGGAAGCTTTTGAAAATTTGGCATCCTCCACTTGCTTCGTGGTGGCTTCCTTGTAGATCTAAGAAAGTTCATTGACCTAGAGGAAAGTATAATTTTCATCAAGGACCTTACCTAGTAACTCCTCAATTCCATTTACTAAGATAACACGATGTCCTTCGACATCTTCTTGTACTTCGTGGATATCTTTAATAAGAGATTTGATCACTTGAATGTGGTGCTTGAGAGATTCTCTTACGTCCACATACTTCTCTTTGTCAGGAATTACCATAACTTCCACCAACTTACTCAAATTTGTCTCTTTCATTCATGACCAAAATGAGAGACATCTTTCCATTTCTTTTTTCTCTTGGGAAAGTATGTTTTCTACTTTATCAAGCTCTAATTTTAGCTTGGCTATCTGAGTGGTCTTCTCATCCACAACAACTATGACTTATGAACCATGTTTTATCATTTCATCAATGAAATCATACAACACCTTTCCCTTGGAGGAAAACTTCTCCACCTATTGTACTACTAGTTCCTCAATGCTTACCATAGCCATAGGTTGTACATTCCCTAAAGAGCCTGCAAGGTTCCTCAAAATAGTTACATAACGCTTGGTTTTCTCCTTGTACATATTCCTGGCCTATTCCATCTTTTCAAGCCTTCCTACTAATGCATCCAAGACCACTTGTGCATCTTCCTTTGCACTTGCATTTGTCGCTTTTCCGAGCTAGAATCTCATGACAGTGTAGTCCTACATGTTTACATCACCTTCTTCTTGTGGGGGTAGACAAATCTCTACAAACTTGTGACTAGTTTTGTCAACATGAAGCCTTAAATGAACTTTTTCCTTTTTCTTCTCCTTGTATTTTGATGAGCTATCTCTTCAAGATCAAGATCATCTGGGGAGATCATTTTTTTCTTTTGCTTCGATACTTGAGAGATCAACCAAGGAAGAAGGGAGGAAGTATATGCTTCTTGACTCACCATCAAATCTTGTATCACAACCATTTTTGTAGAAATGATTGGTATTGTAACAATCAGGGTAGTATCTGTCATGATTGCTCTAGTGGACTGCAAACCGAGTTGACTCGACAAAGACTAATTCATGAATCTGTCGATTTTAGCTTCAAAATAAATATCAAAAGATGGCGATTAAAAAATTGAGATGGATGAAGGAGAGCTTGACAAGACATCAACATTTTGTGAGTTTGAAATTATAGGAGGAGTGGCAAGGATGGTTGATACTATAGGGGGGATAGAAACATCCACTGTATGTGTGGTAGATGTGGGAGGAGGTGAAGTAGGAAGAGGAGGTGGAGGAGTGTTAGGATTGGGAGGTGTATGAGGGATATTTGAAGTAACATATGGTGACGTTCGGGGAAGATCTTCAACAATATTCTCATGAGGAGATAGAGGTTTTTCATCATCATGCCCAAGTTCCTCCTCATTAACTTCTTTTCCTCCATCTTTTTTGGACTCTTCCTCTTCTACAGACTCTTCTTCTTCTGCAAACTCTTCACTTTTGTTTCCTTCTTCTTCTTTAGATGTTTTTTTCCTTGGAAGTAGGCTCTTTTCCTTCTGCATGTGTAGGTTCAGATTATGTTGCCTCCTATTCTTCAATAGTCTATGTAACTTTCTTACCAATGGTGAACTTGATTCTAGAACCTATTTAGGAAGAAGAGGGAGTAGCTGCATGTTTTTTTTAGCAGATTTCGTACCGTTGGCTGGTTTCTGCTCCTAGTGCTTCTCCTTCCTATTTGGTCTTGAAAGTTTTTATTTGGAAACCATGTTTATGCAACCATTGTATTGTGTTGTGAAAAATAGGAGCAAGCCTTTCCCTGATAGAGACACTTTACTTTTTAGACCATTTTACTAGAGGTAAGGGCCTCCTAGCAATCTCATCTTCTTCATAAATAAAATTTAAGATGTCGCCAGGATCTATGAAATCCTCTAGTAGATCAGCTACACCAAGATCTCTGATCTACTATATTGTTAGAATGCAAAAATCCATTCTGCGGATGCCATCTTCATTTCTACAGTCCACCCATATGTCTTCAAAACGGTAGACATGTCGGTGATCCTTCTTCAACTTCCTCTTCACATGTCGCTAGTCAAATTCAAATCTATATTTAAATATTTTGATAGTCATGATTTGCATTTCTCAATAGACTGACTTTTCTTTTTGTACATTGTGAACGATATACCTCCCAATTATCAATGGAAACTTGAAACCTGGCTTATGTATTCTCTGGCATTCTTTCTGAATTGAAATCAACTATCTACACAACTCCATTACTATCCACTTATCTAGGGGATATCTGGGAAACATATACTGACACCCAGTATATAAATCAACTCTCATGTAGGTGAAAGTTGGAAACTGAAAAAAGATACAACCAACCTTACTCACCACATTGTAGGCCTCATCCGATACTCTTTTATTTTCAAGATTTAGATCAAAAGTGAATAGTAGGGGTACAAAGAAGGCATCTGTAACTCTCTTGAAATGATGAAGACTTTCTTTTAATTTCAACTGATAATAGTACTCATACACATGTACACAATGTTTGTTTCCCATTGTAGATAGCCCTGGAAATTGCCTCATTACAACAACAACATACACCAAATAGAAATTTATGTACAATTTCAGAGTGGTTGGAACATTTATCAACTTTTGATGAATTTCATCACCGATCTGAGTCCCCCAATCAATATGTGCTTTCTTTCTTCTAAAATTATGTGGATGTATTCATACATCCATTCCTGAAAATGGGATGACTCAGGGAAGCCCTTCACCATGCTTAGGAGAGTAATCATATCCCTGACGTCCTCTTTAGAATCACTTTGAGGAGGCCCCTTTACCCATCTTGAGATAGTGGGCCTAGGTGTTTTCAACCATTGGGTGTTAATAAATGTTTTAGCCTTAGTTGGAGCCTAATCATAAACCTCTTCTGCCTGTTGAATTGAAATTTTTGTATATTGTTCCATGTGTGGAACCTAGAAAACAATATCAAAAAATTATAGGATCTAATCTCATCATTACTTGTCCTAAGGAATCTATTACACTTCTGCTCTCTTTGATGTAGTCAGATGCAACCTAGGGAACAAACTCTATATTATGATTAGAAGTTTGGAATGTAGATACTAGGTGCAAGTTGTTGTGGACAATAGATCTTAGGTTGTCTTCTAAGGGATTTTTCTCAATTCTTTTTATAAAATCTTCAAGATCTTGATGACCAATTTTGGTGTCTTTGATTTCATCCACCTTTGAGATCACCACATTATGCAGAAATATATCCTAATATTTGTATTTTGTTTTTCCTTCTTTGTTAGAAGACGATGGAAGCTTCTTTGCTTTCGTCTAGAAATACCAAGATTGAGGAATATCACCTTCAAGGATCACTTGATGGGAACTTGATAGGAACTACAAGAATAATGAATTAACAGATGTTAGGAGAAAATGCAGTGTTTGGAAGCATGAAGCAAGCAGGAAATTCAGAGCAACTACAAATGAGCTATTTTGAATGAAAAATGGAGCATTGGTGAAGAAACGAGGTTCAGAGCGCAAGCCAAGTGATTTTAGAGTGTTAGAAGAAAAAAATGCTTTTTGTGTAGGAGCTCTGAAAATCAACACTCCTAATACTTGAGAGATCATTTTACATGTAGAGGCCCTGAAAAAAAATGCTCCTACATGTTCAACATGTGGAGAATTCAAAAGTGTTGAGGCGCCAAAAAATAGTGCAAGTGCATTTGGAGAAGAAGTTGGTTTATGTTCAGGCGCTAAATTTCAGCACTTCAAAATGTTGTTGATTCTTTGTTTTGGAGTCAAGTGCAGGAGCGGTGAATTTTACCACTTAGGCATTTGAGATAGGACACTCCATGTAGGAGCAGTGATTTTCACCACTCCTACATCTCTAGAGTTAGGGAAAATCCATAGTGAAGCCACAGAAAATATCACCGCTTTTACATTGAGAGGGATGATCTCAAAATGTGAAGTGTTCATCATTTGTAAAAACCAAAAGAAATCTAAACCACTTCAACAGTAAGGGGAAACTACTTTAGAAAAGCATTACAAAGAGATGTGCAAGAATAAGTAGAATGCACATGGAATAAAAACACCTAAAGAATCATTCAAAACCAAAACATAAAGAAAGGCAAGGCATGCTTGGAAAGGATAAATGGAGATTTGAAGATGGAAAGATTGAAACCCTAAACAAAGAAAAACATAAAGGAAAGGTTGAAAAAGAATCTATAGAGATTTTAAAAGCAAATAGAAAGAAAGACCTGACGAAGAGTAAGGATAAAAGCGCACCTACCAAAATTGTGAAGCCCTAGTTGAAAGCTTAGAAAAATCTTCAAATGCAAGTTTTCCTAGATGTTTGGAGAATGATCTGCATGAAGAGGAGGAAGTTTGGCAAAAGGAATGAGGGTAGATTAGCTAAAAATGACTTATTAAGTCATTAAAAGGGCCATTAATGCAATTTGAAGTTTTCTTTAATGAATGTGTTTATTAAGGTGGAAGAGATGCACTAGTGGTGATTTTCACCGCTTGTGCATAAAGTAGACTAAGTGAATCAAAAAGTGTACTAGCAGTGAAAATCACTGCTTGTACAAAAAAAGGATAAAAGTAAAAAGTGTAGGAGTGCTGATTTTCAGCGCTCCAATACTTGGAGTTAAACTTTTTTCAACTTAAGGCTCATGTAGGAGCACTTAAAATTAGCGCTCTAACATGAGTCAAAAATTGGCTAACTCCCAAAGAATGGGAATTAATGAAGATACTCGTTTTGAAGCTCTTTAAAAGACGAATGGGGGGAAACACTCAAAAAAACTATTTAAGGTTTTGGACTATGCGTCGAGGTGAATTGAAAATTTTCCTCATTTTGCGTGCTTGAAGTACATAGAACTACGAAATAGACAAGTTTCATAGGGGGTTAACCCGTGAATCTGGCATAGCTAGATTTGAGAATAACAATTGGCTCCAGTTGTGGAGCTTCCTTCAGTAATTCTTAGAAATGATTGAAGGGAGAAGAACTCCAAAATAAAGTGCCTTTATCCATCCATTGGGAATAGAGTAAGATGACAAAAATAAAAAGACTTAAAACAAAAAGACACAAGGACTAAAATAAAAATATTTACATTTGAATGCCTGTCACCTTACTATGTAAAGTGTTTCAGATGTTTCCCATTGTGTGGAAGAGAAAATGGCATTCCATCCTCGTATGCCAACAAGAAACTTCTTTCACCATGCAGTTGATGAACTTTGAATGGTCCTATCCATAGTGAATCAAACTTCCCATGCGTACCCTTTGGTTCTCTTCGCTTGTCCCATAAGAGAACAAAATTACCAATTTGAAAATAATGAGACTTGGCCTTCTTGTCAAAAATCTTCTTGACTTGTTCCTAATGTTCTATAATATGGTTAGCCACCTGAACTCATTTCTCTTCCAACTCAGAGAGATACATTATTTTCTTATCGACCAAATTATCAAAAGTCTCATCCTCAATGGCCTTGGCCAATTTGAGGGTTGGAAGTTCTAAGGTTATGGGAATTTTGGTATTCAACCCATACAAGAGTTGGAAAGGAAACATACCAATCACTCACTTTAGAGTTATTATGTTTGCCCACAAATCATCATACAAAGCTTTGTGCCACAAATGTTGATTCTCGTCCACAAGCTTGCGAATTATAGTCACCAAGTTTGTATTGCTTGATTCGGCCTCACCATTACCTTGTGGATAATAGTTGGATGAATGAGAAAATGTTATGCCATGTTCAAAAGAGAACTCATCTATCTAGCTTGATGAGAAGATGGAAGCACTGTCAACAACAATTTTGTTTGGCACACCGAACCTTGAAATGATATTTTTTTTTAAGAAACTACATACAACTTCAGAAGTAGCATGCTTAGCCGAAATTACCTCCATCCACTTGGTGAAGTAGTCAATTGCAGTTAGGACATAGGTGTGGCCTACACTTGAAGGTAGATTTACTGCATTGATGAAATCAATTCCCCACTGCTGAAAGGGCTCTTCAATAACAACTAGTTTCAAAGGCAAAGTTGCCAACTTTGGCTTACCTATGAACTATTGACAGTTCACATTTACACACCCAAGAGTACATATCTTGAAAGAGTGTAGGCCAGTAGTAATTTCCTCTTAGTATCTTGTGAGTGGTAACTAGTGTTGAAAATTGTCCTCCACATGCTAAGTCATGATATGACTTCAACAATATTTCATGTTGTTCTTCATCAACACATCATAAGAAAGTTCCATCCAATGAACATTTGTACAGACCATTGTCCCACAAGACAAAATTTTATGACTTTAGTTTGATGATCCTTTTCTCCTTTGGAGTCAAATGATCAAGACATTCGCCATAAGTGAGAAAATGGGAAATGTTGGAATACAACTCATCAGTAGTGTTGATGAATAACACCATTGGAAGTTCACTTGGATCTGACTCCTCAGTCTCTAAAACTTCTCCATCAAGATTATTTTCAGCAATGATCTGACACAAACCTCACCCATGTATCAAATTGGTAGGCTTGATATCCATGTCATATTCTTGAATCTTGGCAATCCAATTGCCTCTTTTCATCCCAAACTTGTGTTGTGTTATGATGGACTTAACAGTTGAATCTAGAACTAGGACTTTGACATGGCTATTAAGAATGTAGAACCAAAAGTTTTTAACATCTTTAACCATGGTGAAAGCATGGTTTTCCATTTGGGAATATTTCAATTCATATTTTTTTAGAGGATAGCTCATGAATGCAATCGGGGATTCAAAACCTTCACTATTTTCTTGCACTAGAATTGTCGAAAGTGTATGCTCAGAAGCATAACTATACATGATGAATTCCTTTATGTAGTCTGGGAAGACTAACACTGGTGCATGAGCAATATCCTCTTTGATATTGTCAAACACAACTTTTCCTTCTGTCGTCCAATGAAAAGTGGTAGTACTTTTCATCATATTAATAATATGACGAGTCTTTTCTAAAAATCTAGAAGGAATCTTCGCATAAAATTTACTTTTCCAAAGAAAGAATGAACATCATTCTTACTTGATGGTAGAGTGAGTGATTTGATACTTTTAACTCTTTCTGAGTCAATCTTTATACCTTCTGTGGACACCACATGACCAAGAAGCTTACCTTCTATAACTCCAAAAATTAACTTTTTGGGGTTCAAGGAAATACCATGTTGTCAGCATCTCTCCAAGATTTTCCTTAGATGGTAAAAATGTTCATGACATTTTTTAGAAAAAATCGTAAGATCATCAAGATACACCAAAATAAACTTACCTAGCACATCACGAAAAGACAAGTCCATAGCTCGTTGAAATGTGGTGCCAACATTGATCAGGCCAAAAGGAATTATGTGATATGCAAAGGTACCACATGGTATTGTGGAGGTTGTCTTTTTCCAATCACTTGAATTGACTTCAATCTAGTTGTAACTGGAAAAACTATCCAACATGGAGAGAATTTCAGATTCGGTCACATTTTGAAGAACCTGATCGATTACTAGAAGAGGATAATTATCCTTGAGCGACAGCTGGTTTAGATTTCAAAAATCCACACAAATATGGATCTCACCATTTTTCTTACGAATGGGAACAATATTTTCTATTCATGCTGAATTATGGATAGGGAATATTATTTAGGCATTCCACATTTTTTGAACTTTCACAATGATCATTTCAGAAATCTTGGGGTTATATTGCCTTTTCTTTTGTTTATAAGGTAATTCTCCAATCTTAAGGTGAATTTCATGTTGCACTTCCTTCGATCAAAAGGATTTCAAATCTTCATATGAATATGCCAAGGCGTCCATATATTCTTGTAACAACTTGGAAAATTGCTTTCTCTCTTCAATTGTGCAACACTTACCAATGTTTACCATCTTAGGATCCACTTCAGTTCCTAAGTTGATCCGTTTGACCTCATTAGATGAGTCAAAATCTGAGAGTTGTTTCTTGATATAGCGATCATGCTTATCAAAAAGTTTCTCTAGAGATACCAACCCCTTAGGAATTTTATTCCCTTTGAGTTGTAAGAACTCATCACCTGTAACTGGATCCATATCAAAAATAGATTCTCAATGTGGAGAATCATTTCCTTCAAAGTACAACTCATCAAAATTTTCTACCTTCTCCAAAAAGGCAACAATTTGATTACCATCATTGAAAATCTGTTAGTTCTCTAAATTATTAGGAACACTCAGGTGGCAAACCAACTCAATGGTATAAGTGGAACCATGAAAATCCTTATGTGGTCTCAGGAGCGTGGCTGAAACTGCTAAGGAATTGGCTTTGTCATTCTATTCCCTTGGAACTATAGATATATCAAAAGCCTTAAATTCTTCAATGCAATCCCAAACAAGATTGCAATAATGCCTAAGTCTGTCATTTTTTGTCTAATACAAATTCCTTACCTGACAAACTATCAACTCGACATCACCTTATGTGTGAATATTTTTGATACCTTTCTTTCGTGCAACTTGCATTCCTAATAACAAAGCTTCATATTCAATAGTGTTATTAGTGTTGTCAAACTATAATTTGAAAGAGAAGGGGAAAATTTTTCCTTTGGGGGAAATGAAAACCATTCCTGCTTTAGAACCAGTGGAAGAGCAATTTCCATCAAACTCAAGTAACAAAACACCATTTGGGTCACCAAGACCGACTGTATTAAAATCTGTAGCTTCATCATCTAATGAAGCTTCATGATCTAAGATAGACAAATCATCTGATGATGACTCATTTGTTGTTGAGAAAGAATCAACACTCTCCAACTCATTCCTTGTTGAAGATTCACCAACTTCTTTTGTTTGCAAATAATATGTTCCAACACCTGAAGACTCAAATAGGATTTGAGCCCTTGGATCATCGGATTGTGTCACTAAGAATTTTGACTCCCTTTCAGGAATCAAATTTTGTATCATGCCTTTCACAGGTATCCTGGCTTCAGAGATTTCCATGTTTTGCTCACCTCCAACATCTTTACAAAAATTACATCCAAGGAGAATTCCATAAGATGCTCTAGCACATCAGCTACTAGAACCATCATCTTGATCTTCTTTTCAGGATATGCGGAAAACACATACTATGCATCTTTGATCTTTCCAACCAAAGGTACTTGTTTTTTCTCCATGGAAAAACAACGATTAAATTTTTTTGTTAGATTCAAGCCCAAGGCAGTAGCTACCTTGGTTGGCATCACATTGTCTGATGCACCAGAATCTATGACACAATTGCTTAACTTAAAGCCATTAACTAGTAATGAAATAAAGAATGGATCAATATGTCTAGAGGAAAATGGAGTGGTAGAAACAAGGTTATTTTGTTGCATCTTGGGCTTTGGGCAGCAGGAATATCAGGAGATGAATCCTTACTTGGAGTAATTCTGTTATCTTGTACGAATTTGACAAGCCTATAAAATTGGTTAGGATTTTCTTTGAGGTACTCAGCTTTAGAAATTTGCATATTTGTTTTCTTGGCATGATCAATGATGTCAAAATCCTGGAAATAATTTTTTTAAGTGGATGTAGTAACTTCACTAATGGGTTTAACAAAAGGTACACTAGTCTTAGGAACCTGGAGATTGGCTTTGGGAACAACATGAACTGATGGAGGGGGATGGGGAGCACTTACTTGTTTTTTTGCTGCATTTTTTGGTTGCCAAGGCAAAGGGGATCCTCTTTTTGTGATGGTAATAGGTGGCTTCTCATTTTTGATGGCCTTTTTCGATGGAGCAATAGCTTGAGTTTGGTCAAGCTGATTTTTTTGTTGTTATGTAAAGACAACACATGCATCCGTCACCAAGTCCTCATATTCATTTTCCATTTTCAAATAGCCAATATTGGAGTCACCAGCTGATTCAATTTCTTCATCTTCAAAGAGATCAACACTTTCTTCCATGGGCTAATTCGACTATGCATATTCATCCTGTTCAGCCTCATAGTATCTCGCAACAGTGTTGGTAGGTGGAGCTTCAAGTGAGAGTCTTCCTTGTGGTGCTCGAAGACGATTATGATTTTTTTTTCCAACATAGTTAGGAAAAGTCCTTCTTGGAACATCCTTGTAAGTGTTGTTGTTGGAAACTTGCTTTTTCAAAGCCAAGATTTCATTTGCCAACCTTTGAACCATGGGATCAAAAAAATTATAATTAGCATTAGAAGCATTAGAATTAGAAGCTGCAGATCCTGACACTTGCATCTTGTTTTTTTTGTTGGTATTCATCCTTATTTCTCTAGCAAGGATCATGTCATCTTCAAGACTGGTAGCTAATTGTTGAGTTGCTCCAACATTGGCGAGATCTTCCCTATGCAAGAAAAAATTTACTTTGGGGAGTTGTGTATTGATGAAGAAGAACTTCAAATTATGATATGTTGGTCTCGTCTCATTTGAGATTCTTGTCAACATCTTATTAAAATTAGCCACGAACTCACACATGGGTTCAAGGGATTCCTTCCACATGGTTGTAAGCTATGCCAATAAGGCATGTGTGTCTTCAATAGGTTTGAACCTTTCTTCGAATTTGGTGCGAAGAGTGTTCCAATTAGTGACAAAAGCAGCTAGAAGAGTATAAAACCATTCAACAACAACTCCTTGTAGAGATTTGATGAACAAACTCATAGCAACATCTTCGTGTTCTACACCAAGGACACCACAAACAATGTAAAAGGCAGTAATCTGTTCATCAGAATGTTTTTTTCTGTCACCTAGAAACTTCAAAATATGCTTTCTCGACACATGTCGAAGTCAGATTTAGATTTGACAATCATTTAAAATCCTATATCTTCAAAGATCATTTGATGGGATAATTCAATTTATTACCTTAAATGGGATTAATGTTTGCAGAAAAACCATTGTTTTTGAAAAGGAAAAAATAGGTTTTATAGGGACTTGAAACCATAGAGTTTAAACAACTAAAGATAACAAAAAAAGTTCAAACAAACAAACGGTTGTCCCAAAAAAGAAACGACAGCACCAAGAGACAACAGGGCCCAAAAAAGGACTGCCCAAAAAAACCAGCAACAAACACCACCATGCTACTCCAAGGTGTTCAGTAACTCCTCAGCCTCCTTTTCAACATCTTGCATGTCCTGTAACCCCTGCTTGAGAATTTGAGTAGTATGTGATGAAGTCAGGGTCTTTCTCTTAATGTTAGCCTGGGTACGAGTCGAAATCCCTTCACCAGCCGATCTGCTGCCTCCCTTGTTCACATCCAAATCCATGACCAGCGAACCCTTTTAGTTTTTTTCAAGCTTTTCCACCATCGCATTGATGATAATGGTGTTATGCCTAGCGATTTTGTGATTGTTCGCAACAGTGGCCCTAATATTTTGGCCAATCTTGGACATACTGCTCTTATGCTTTATTACCATTCTTTGATTATTTTTATGATTATAAATATAATTGTTGGGTTGGCCTACAATAACTTGAAGCTAGAAATTTTAAAATCCCCAAAGGAGTTTTAAATACCAATAATCCTTAATAATTAATAAGAAGTAGATACTATTATGAACCAAATAGAAATATTTTATATTTTTCTAAGTTAAAACCACATATTTTAGATCATATCCACACAACCCCAAAAGATTATAACATGTCTACATAAAATTCAAGCATAGTTTACACACCAATATTTTCAATTTTCTAGATTATGGTGAATCAAGTCATTAGATGTAAATGATCATGTTTCCTTTTTTATTCAAGAGCCCTAACCCTATCCATCTCATCTTAATTTCTTAAATTAGCATTTCTTATTCAACTTTCAACTAATTTTTAATCAACCTAGGTTTGTTTATGCTTGTGTGTGAATTTATTTAATTAGCCTAGATTAACATTAAGGAAGGGTTAGTTTCCTTTATGATTTTTGACAATCTTAATTTTTAATTTTACATCATACCTAGGTTTTGACATTAGGTCTTATACCTTCACTATTTTAGTATGTCAAATATACATTTATGATTGTATTTTTATTTTTATCTTTCTATTGTTTACATTCCCATTTCATTTTTGTATCTCTTATTCTAGGGTTTGTACTTCATTTTGTGAGTTTCACTTTAGCTCATATTACTTGCGCTTGTCTACCTTGTTAAGGGTTAATTTTTAAATCTAATACATTTTTAATATTTAGATTTTTTTTTGGCCTTATTTTCTTATATTTCTTTCCCAAAGCACATTATTTATTTCATGACCTACTCATGATCCTAGTATTCTTGCACAAGAAGGAATGATTTTCTAAACCCCAATATGAGTGGTGATTGACCACTATGTTGTGTAAATCATAAATTCGATGCAAATGTGTTTCCCATGTTTAATTTAATAGTGGTGGATTACTCTTAATTAGGTGTCAAAATAAAATTTAGCAAACTACTCTCTTCACAAGGAAATAGTTCCTAGTGAGTGGAAAAATTATTTAGTTGTGTTGTGGGAATAGTATCATGATTGGTAATTTCTATTTATAGAAGGTTAAAATATTATTGGGAATTTTCAAGGAAGTTATTCAAAATGTGAGGATTTTATCTTCAAAATGAACTCAAGATGAGCTAGTTCAATGGCTAAAAACTTATTATTTCTTGTTGAATTATTTCCATATTTCTTCTTGTTCAACAACCTAAGTAGCTATAAGACTTGCTAAGAATTATCTTAGCCCATTCTAAAAATGGCTCGTACCAAAATTACCCTCACCCTCTACACATAAGTTTGAAATGTTAGACTATGATTGAGAGTGGGATACTTAAAGTATATATTCCTTTGATGGTTTAGAATGTATTTACTTGTATTTTGATTGTTTAATTTTTTTTAATTCTTGATCTAGATTTTTTTTAATTGAATGTTTAAATGTTTTCCATGTTTTATATGCTTATCTTTGAATGCTTAGATGTTAATATCTTGAAGGTTTAAACTAATTTTGAAAATATTTTTATCTCAAATGACTGAAGGACATACAAAGTGTTTTTTTCTTTTTATTTTTAAAATTTATGTTATTTTTGTGTTTCGTGAATGTTGAAATAAATTACTCCTAATTAAACTATTATTTTGGGATGAATTATTTATTTATTTATTTATCTATTTTCTAGGTTTATGTGTATATGGATGCAAATATTTTATTGATAAAATAACTAAAATATTCTAAACTAAACAAAGAAAATAATTTTTTGATTTTGGAAAGTACAATGAAAATGAAATAAAAATAGAAAAGAACATGTTCATGCAAGCAATACTTGGATGAGCTAGTTTTTCCTACTATCAAACAGAACAAAGCATTCCTATATAGTACAAACACTATTAAATTTTGATCTTCTTTTAGTATTTGAGTAAAACAATTATATTTGGTTCATATGAATGTTTTGTTAATTCATTAGATTGTATCTTATGATTTTTATGGATAGAACGTGAAGTTTTGAAGGCTCTTGAATATAAATGGTATTATCATTCTTTAATAGCATTTTAAAAGAAATGAATTTGAATCCAAATATATTATAAGAAGCAACACTATTATATCTTAAATAAAAATTACAACATAGTATTACAAGTTTAGAACAAGGGAAATGACTAAACTAGCATTAATTATTCATTTAAAATACTAAAACATAAAATATAAAATAAATAAAGTAACTCAAATTCCCATATCTAAGATATAGATAATCCAAAGCATGAGAAATGATAGTTGTAGTAGTGTTTTCCTTAGTGACCTAGCAATTTGGTATCATTTATCAGCCCAACTAGGGGTTCCCCATTACTAGTAGGAGGTAGATATAAAATAACAAAGTAAAAAGACATCAAAGAATACACAAAGATTCTACTAAAGAACAAGTAAAAGTGGTCAAAATTTAAAATGAATTGGATCTTCGACTTGTGAATAAAATGCAAAAAGCGAAATAAATCCAACATTATTCTCACCTTCATTTTTCTCATAAATGTCTCTTATACTTCTATTTTTTTTCCTCCCCAATCTTGCCAATGTAAGATTTGACATATCACTTGAACTAGAACTTGTGGAATGTGGACTTGATGGTCCTACACCTTGAATTCCATTTGTATTTGGTGTTTTTTGTCCATTTGAAGGAGTAGTTGCTGGAATACATGGGGTTGTCCTTACACTTGATGATGGTGTCGTTTGTTGACCACTTTTTTGAGCATGAATGGGTGCGAAAGGAGTCACATTTGATGTAGTATTTGCCGATATAAAAAATATTTATCTTCTTGTGGTAAGTTGACTTCTATATTAATTTTTTTTTTGCAAACTTCCATGCCATCCTTCATCTTCTATGAACTGCACATCTCTGCTGATTATAACTTTCTTGGTTTTTAGATTATATAATTTGTATGCCTTGGATTCATCACTATATCCAACAAATATATATTTTTCTTCTTTTTTATCTAATTTTTTTCTTAACTCATTCAACACATGTGCATATGCCACATATCCAAATACTCTCATGTGAGCAACAATATGTTTTCTTCTAGTCCATTCTCCTTCTGAAATCACATTATTCAAACTCTTGGTTGGATATCTATTCATAATATATGTTGTACAAGCTACAACTTCACCCCAATATTCATTTGATAAATATTTTTCTTTCAACATGCTTCTTACCATTTCCATGATTGTTCTATTTTTTCTTTCAGCTACCCAATGTTTTGAGGTGTGTATCTAGTTGTGACTTGCTTGTGAATTCCATGACCTTCCCAAAAAATTAGAAATGCATTTGAGATTTATTGACCACCTCTATCCATTATCAATGATTTGATGTAGTACCCACTTTTATTTTCAACAAGAGGCTTGAATTGATGAAAGAAATCAAATGCCTCATACTTTTTCTTTAGAAAGTAGACCCATGTTTTTCTTGAATAATCATCAATAAAAGTCAAGAAGTGGAAACTTCCACCAATTGAGGGTGTTTTAATAGGTCCACACAAATATGAATGCATAATCTCTAAAGGCGCTCTTTCTTGAATTGACTTGTCGATTGAAAATGTTTCTCTATGTTGTTTTCCCAAGATGCATCCTTCACAAACTCTTTTTGGTTTCTCTATTAATGGAAAACCCTTTACAGTACTTTTCCTATTTAGTTGGTTAGACCTCCAAAGTTGAGATACACAAATCTTAGGTGCCATAACCAATTTTCATCTTTTATTTCTTTTTGTTCAAGATTGTTTGAGTGATTGTCGTAACTTCTTCTTTACCCAATTGTGAGTTCATTTTTGGGTATGCTTGAGCATATTCCACATTCAAATCTAGCTTAATCTTTAGGGGAAACATTCTATTACTTGTTATTTTGACTTTGGTAATAAGTTGGTTACTTGGAAATTTATCCAAAATAATGCATTCTCTATTTTTGAAGAAGACTTTATATCCCTTTTGAACAAGTTGCCGAATGCTCATTATGTTATGTTTTAGACTAGGCACAAAATACACATCTGAAATATAATCCTACCCCATGTTTAATTAGAATGTTGATGTTTCCTTTACCCATAATCAATAATTTGTTTTCATTACCCAATATGACATTAGATTTTACATTTTCATCTACACTTGAGAACATTTCTAGGTTCCTAGTCATGTGATTGCCGCAACCAGAGTCTAAGAACCATACATCCTTTTGATTTTCTTGTGGTACATTACATGCTATGAACATATTGCCCTGATTTTGATTTTATTTTGTAAATCTTTTATTTGGTTTGCTAAAATCATATTGTTTCTTCCTACACTCATTTGAATAATGCCCATAATATTTATAATAATGACATTGAATTTGAGCCTTCTCATACCTTTGACCTTGTGATCAAGACTTTGGGATGAGTTTTGGCTGTCGTGTCTTCTACTTGAGCTTGATGAGCTGCTTCTTCCACCTCTATAATATTTTCTCCCTCTACCTCTAAAATTTGATCTACCTCTATCTCTATCATGACTAATTGAAACTTGTGACTTGGATGCATGCTCCAATGATGTGTTTGTTGACCTACTTACTAATATTCATGTGAAATGGGAGATGCATGGAACTCATCAACTAAAAACTATGTGAAGTTCTTTCTTTCCTCTATGGCAACAATAATGGATTTAAATTTTATGGGAAGACTCCTTAGAATCTTTTCAACCACTCTCCTATCTTCAAGTGTCTCACCATGTGATTTGATTTGATTTACTAGTCCAATAATTTGGGTGTAGAATGAATCTACTGATTTAGAGTCCTTCATGTATATTGTTTCCAAATCACTTCTCAACTTTTACAATTTAGTTGTTTTAACTTTTTTCATGCCTTTATAGGCCGTTTGAAGAATATCCCATATTTGTTTGGACTTTTTTTTGTTGTAATCCTTGGGAAAATGCTCTTATGCACTGCTTGAAGTATATAAAAGAGAGCTTTTGAATCCTTCTTTTTATTATCTCTCAACAAATATTTCTTTTCTTGAGTCAATGCATTGTATGTTGCTACATCAGTTGGCTCTAGAAATCCCTTCTCAACAATATCCTAAATATCTTGAGAGAAAAATAAAGCTTTCATGGTAATTACCAAATAATCATAATTCTTCCCATTAAACCATGGAATTTGTGGGTTTGTAAAGCTTGTTCTTGTTGCCATTGTTGACTGTGATAACTTGTCTCTTTGAAAAAGCCTTTGCTTGATAACTACTTGAAAAACCTTTGTTGAAAACCTTAGCTCTGAAAATCCTTTCTTTGATAAACCTACTTTGATAGTAGTTGAAGGGGAGAGGCAGAGGATAAAATAAAGCCCAAAATAGAGTGCAAAAATAAAACATAGATCTATTCAAAAGATATAATTTTTATATCTATCATTTAAAACATATACTATTTAATTATTGCTCTTTATTATGTTGAGAAAATGTTAGAAAACAAACTTCCTTTGTTCTGGTTGTTCAAGTTGTTGCTACAACAAAGTAAGCTTTTCCTCTCTATTTTTCAAGATCATGAAACCCCATTACAAAATGAACTACTAAACTCTATGTATATGCCTAGAAAATAGAGGCAAAAACAAAACATTTAATTACATTAAATTCCCTTAACAACTCATGGAGAGGAAGAGATATGAGATCAGATTACATAATTAATTCATTCTCACAAAAATATATTGATGCATAGAACATGATAAGGAGATTGAAATGAGGTAGACTTGCTTCACACAGTTGAGTGGATGAAAAGACAAGTTGACATCGTTGGAAAAGAAGTGGTCTATGGAGGAGTAAATGTTAGTATTTATGGTTAATTCCAACAGTTGAGATGAGGAGATTTTAATAGTTACATCCAAATTCAAGTGAAGTAAATGATTTTAACTAGTCAAATTGATAATGAACTGTTAGGAAATTGAAAAGAACCTAAATATTCAAGTTAGGGTAAATAAATACTTTTGGAATTTAAATTTTGTGTTTTCTATTTATTAAATGCTCTTCTTTTCTAATTATTGTTGTATTTTATTATATAAAAGTTGTTAAAAATTATTCTTAAGAATGTTTATATATATTTAAAAAAGTTATAAAATATATATGTTGTTATTTTTTATTGTTCATAAAATATTTTTATTTTAAATTTGATAATATTTTAAATTTAGATTGGTTGTTATGTTTTCAAGTTGCAATTTAACATATCTATATTTTTTCTATTGATAATGCCACCGTGTATTGATTTTGTGATGCTCAAACATTTACTTCAAATCTAAAATGTAAAATATATTCATAAATGATCTTCCTATCATCAATTTAACATGTTCAATTTCTATCAATATACTTCATGAAATCAAAATTGCAGATGTAGTTTACCAAATGCTATGAACTTATTGTTCTATTGACATATCTCAAGATTCTATTTTTACTTGTTGATGTATACTCTTTGGTGTTTCCATGAACATAGAGATTAAATTAACTACGTACAATATGTCAAGCATTGTAGTTATCAAAAAAATCAAACTTTGATTAATCTTTTATACCAATGTTAGATCTACATATTTCTTGCTATCCTTTTTCATTTAATTTTTGTCAGATTACAATTGATATTCCTATTGATTTACTATTCAATATTCAGTCTCTTTGAATCTCTATTTACATATTTGATTTGACATATAAAAATGTCACTCTTTATTTAGTTCACTTTATATTTCTTCTTAATCTTTATATTACTACATACCCATATTCTATATATATAATTTAAATATTTTTTTCTAAACAATTCTATATTTTATTTATTATTTTATTCTATAACAAAATCAATATATAATTATATTGTAAAATTTACATATTATTATTGAACAATAAAATAATAAATAAAAACTTATAAGTCTGAAATGAAAAAAACCCTATTTCCTATAAAACTTAACAGTTTACATCCCTTGCCAAATATGCTTTGCCAACTTGATCAAAGTCAATATTACAGCCGAACGTGAACTAAATACATGTTGATTTGCTAAATTTTCAGACAATATTTACTTTGATGGGGTTAAAATAGCCCGGCATACGTGCCAGATTGGATTACAATAAGAAATAATGATATGGGCTATAGAACCAACGGATTCCAACTATTTAAATTTTAAGATTAAAAGCCATACTGAGCAATAATTATCTATTTTGTACAAATACTTGCACCCGAAGGTTACAATAGCAACAAGAAGCCACACAAACAATCGATCTTATTATGCCAAAAAAAAAAACAAAACAATCGATCTTGTACACTGACACCGCCAAAGAGCGAGTTTGACTGGGAAATGGAACCATCTGTGCTGTGACTGTAATATGGTAAATAGTTCCAAGTACTGCTGGGTACTGGAGTCGTACCCAAATAAAACGGAGAGTCAAAAGTTGGTACTGGAGCTTCTTCTTCAAGTATTTGGAGAACTTGTCCCATGCCAAGCCTGCCTTCTGGGTGAGGATTGGAACAGATCAGCCCCACTTTGAGCACTCTCTCCATCTCAACTTCAACATATTTCCCACCAAGATTTGGGTCGGCTGCATCCATGAGACTGCCTGTGGCATGCAACTCTCTCGCCCAGTCCACCATAACTATTTGATCAGATTGGAGGGAGTGATCGACAGGTCTCCTCCCGCATGCAACCTCCAACATAAAAATACCAAAGCTGAACACATCTGTAGCAGGGCTGGCCTTTCCTGTGTGTACGAGCTCTGGTGCGATGTACCCCAGCGTTCCTACCACACGAGTAGTGTGCGAGTTTTTTTTTATGCTCGTATAGACGGGCAAGCCCAAAATCCCCTAGCTTTCCATTCAGATCTGAGTACAGCAAAACGTTGCCGGACTTGATGTCTCTGTGCACTACGCATTGCTCCCACTCTTCGTGAAGATACAAGCAGCCACATCTCTGAGGATTCTGTACCTGTGATCCCACTCGAGAATCTTCTTTGGCTTTCCAAATATCATCTTGTCCAGGCTCCCATTTGACATGTAGTCATAAACTATGAATAGCTGCTTTCCCCGCCTGCAGAACCCTCTGATCTGCACAAGATTTCGACGCTGAAGCCGACCAAGACTGGAGATTTCTGCTATGAATTCCTTCACACCATCGTCGGTTTCTCTAAGGATACATTTCACCGCTACTTGGAGGCCGTTTGTGGGAAGGACTCCTCTGTATACCCGACCGAAACCTCCGGATCCCAAAAGTTGTTCTTCTCGGAAGCCCTTGGTTGCGATGTGTAGGTCTTTGTACTTGAACCTGTGAGGCCAATACTCCATTTCCCATTCTTCGATAACTTCTCGGTACTGGTTTCTCTTCATCCACACAAGTGACGCTGCTACCAGCACCAGGAGGACAACGCAAGCTGTGCTAATGCTGGCAATTATTCTGGAATTTGATGTCTTGGACGTTCTGTGTATAAAGGACGGAAGATTAGATGTATTTAGGAACGGGGCCTCTAGTCTCCATTTGTAGTAAAGCTCCAGGCGAGTATGTAATGCTCTTCAACAAGGGTTCCCGTAGCTGCTGAGAAACCAACATAGATTTCTTCTTCAAAAACGTTGGACAAAGACAAGTTTTTCACGTTTATCAGTGGTTTTTCTGGGCGTTGTGAACCAGACTGTGCAATGGTGACGTTGACCTCATTTTGAAAATGATCATAATCAATCCAAGCTTGAATATTATGACCGTCGTTGAGATCCAAACCACTAAACCGGTTGTTGCGAGTCCAGTAGCTTGCAGTCTTAGCCTGTAAAGACGCGAGGCTATTGAGATCCACACCAACGTGATTGTCATCGATGTCCCCAAATTCCACGTTCTTTGTCGTGTCAAACTCGACCGCAAAGAGATCATTAGAGGCCTCTCCCATGCTTGAGACATTGCTAATCAAGCCAAGGTACTGAGCTGGTATAAATCCCTCTGGAGATCTGTGGGGCGTCATTACAAACGCCATTCCAGGCCCGCTGTGTATATTTGTAGGAGGAACAATGCTAAACACAAAAGTTGTACTGAAAGACGTGAAATTCAGAGACCCACGATAAAAAGCACGGCCTATAGTAAAGTGGGATAGACTGTTGAGGGAGATGGCAGTGGAGTGCAGTGAAGCATTCCCAAACAATTCAAGGGTAGAGGCATTGAATTGGTTGAAGGTAAAATTGATATGGGGCTGTGCAACAAGCGAGGGAGGGAAGAGGAAAAGTAAAATGAACACACACAAGCCTGACATGCTCGATTTTGATTTTCTGTTCTACCTTAGAACATACAAAAGGCAGATGGCCACAGGTGGAAGCAAACCTGGCAAGAAAAACCTAAATTGAGGTTGAAATAAAATTTGAGTAGGTAAACTGGTAAAGCAAGCTTTAAAGATGGTGCAAATTTAGCTTTTTGCTAAATTTCCATACTTTTTAGTTTGCTGGTGCAACTTTAGCTTTTGTCCTACTAAATTTGGGTTACTGATTGTTCGAATATTAAAAGCTCGAATGTAAAAGTAGATCTTGCATCAGAAAAGAACACATCGTACGGAAAGGGATACTAAAATAAAGTAAAACGTATCGTAACGGTCACCTAAGCTGTGTACCCATGTCGGGGTACGTGTGCTCTTCCTGAAGTTTAATTAGTGTGAAGTTGATTAATGGGGCAAACGTACATTTGGTTAATAAAAATAGAATTAGTTGTTCTTGGACTTTTCATTGCGGAGTAATTTTTTTTATAAAGATGAGATGTGAAATTATTATGGATGTATATGATTATTGAAAAGTGTGATGTTTAAACTATTTTATATATCTTAATATTAATCTATATAATATAGGCGATATCATTTTGAAGCGTATTTTGTAATTGTAGTTTTTCAAATTTAAAAATACTACTAATAAAAACATATGCGTTGAAAATGATATCTTCCAACATATGTTATATAGAATAATATTAAAATATATAATATTAATTGAAATTTAATATATATTATTAATTAATACTATTAAATGATAATATTATATTATATATACTTATATTAAATAATAATAATAGATTAATACTATTATTAATATCAATATATAATATTAATGATTATTATTGATTATATTAAATTATATTATTACTAATATTTTATATATTATGATTATATTATTAATATTACATGAATACTAATAATATTAATATGCAACAAAAACAAGAGTCATAGTGCTCCGAGTCTACTTTTTAAATTACTATTTTTTGAAAATGGTAGAGATTAAGAGGTTTAGCAAGGGGGGCCACATAAATTGGTCTTTTTTTTTTCAAAAAAAAATAACAAAGCGGTTATGTGCCCCCTTAAAACATTAACTTTTTTTAGTATTTCAAAAATTGTTTTGGTAAGAAATTAACGAACACCATGTGATTATCCCTAATTTTTTTTGCTAATTTTTAATTAATATATCATCTTGTACTAATTTTCAAAGTGAACACATCCTGAAAAATATAAATCTCAATGTGCCCCCCCTAAATTTTTTGAAAATTGATGGAAAATCTTTTTTTTTTTAAATATGTGTAGAATGTAGTCTAGTTTCTAAAAATGTAATCTATTTGAAAGTTCGATGAATGGTTAAAAAATAAAATGAAAAATACCAAATGTTGATTTTTTAAAAAATCGGATACACCAACAAAAGAAATTAAAGATGAAAACCTTAACATACTCAAAATATAAAAAAATTACATGGTTAGATAACTAAGAGAGAGCTTAATATAACCCAAGTTTTTTTTACTTGACATTAAAACACATGAAAACCTTATGGGAGCACACTTGAGATTATGTCAATTTTTTTCCAATATGCAAAAACACATCTTTTGATGTTGGAAAGTCACTCCAAGCCATTGGATTGGAAGCCCAAGGAAAATCCAAGCCAAAGATTAAAAATTTTCAAAGAAAGATAAAATGTGGATGAATTATAACGTGCTCACATTATGTTCTATATTAAAATTTTCTTTTTTCTCTTTCTTCTCCTCTTTTAGATCTCTATATCCTCTCTCTCTCCCTACCTCTCACTACCTCATGTCCTCTC
>VDFB02281492.1:104577678-104612551 GCA_007258455.2 Sequoia sempervirens | reverse complement strand
ACATTTCATCAAAAACCTTCTTTAACACCTCATTTACACAAGGAAAACAATGCAATTCTTCCTATCTTGTAATCATGGCATGCCCCTGCACCACCTTTTTCTATGCTAGGAATACTCTTGTATAGGATGATTTTAAGTATATTTTATGAAGCCTTGAATGACATATATTTCATTTATTTTAATGGACAAATACTTTAGGAACTAATATTTGTCTCATTACCATGCTATAGGTAAAATTATCCTCCATGCCAAAGAAACGAAGAAGGAATAAACTAACAGATGAAGAGTATGAAGCCTTCAAAGAAAAGGAGAGAGAATAGGTGGCGGCATATCATGAAAAGAATAAATTGGGTACTATTAACAAAAAAAATCCAACTGAAGAGGAACCTCAACCATCAAAAAAAGAACAGGATTTGGCAGCACAAAGGGCACGAATGTGAAAGCATTGTGGTAAGACAGATTCAGATATCATAGTTGGAGACACACACCCTCTATAGAAAGTGAATACGAAGGGACACCATTAAGCGCAAGAGAATATGGAGTCACACTAGCTACTACAAGTGAATATGGAGGGACACCATCTATCACAAGTGATTATGGTTGGACACCATCTAGTGAATCTCAAGTTGAGAGTACATCATCACTTGGATTTGACAAAGAAGGTATGTCATCATCTCCACGAGAACCTCAAGGAATGTCTTCTACTCCACCCTCGATCGAAGGTACGCAATCTAGCCCATCTTAATTAAATATTGATGAAATTCCTAATGTTGAGATGTATGTACCTAGGAGAACACCACCTAGAATTTTGCATAGAAAGCCAAAGTATTTGATTAATATTGATGAGGATATTTTGCAGCACATGGAAAGTAAGATTCTAGCACGCACTTGTAGAAGATATGTTGATAAGATTTGGAAATTCTACTTTGAAAGGCTAAATGAGACTGCAAGATGTCAATTGTTTGTTGAAATGATGCGGGGTATAAAGTATAGAGACATCATGAAGAATATTGGGTTGATAACATCGAATGCACCGAGTGAAAACACTATTGTGAAGAATCTAATGGATGCATATGAGAGAGTGGGTAAGACCTCACACTCAAAGGATGGTAATATCACACAACATGTAATTGCATCGACTTTGGTAAGCAGTCAAACAAAGAGAGCTCGTCTCATTAGAAAGACAAGTGAGAAAATGAGAATTAGTAGAAAAACTTTATCAAAATCCATTCAAAGGCGACAAAGAATTGAGGGCACCAATTCAAATGAATTATGGGAATTCTTAGGGAGACTACCACAAAAAGATAGAAAATTTGTTGAAGCATTGAGAACACTAATTGAAGAGTATTGGAAGAATAACACAAGGCCATCTCTTAATCAAATGGATGTGGTAAGAAGAAGAATCGGTAGTCGGAACCGTGAGCCACATCCAAAGCATTTTTTGGATATGATTCAAACCCAAAATTTTTCATAAATTTCAAATGGATTATCCTCAAATTAGTATTTGTCAAAGTTTTTTTGAAATTCTTAAACCTTTTTATGTCAAGATAAATCACACATGCACTACTTGTTGTTGTAGACTACATATTGAACTCTCTAACCATTATGATGTTTATCGTTCTATATGTTGTGATTTGCATACTAACAATGTTTTGCAAGATTGTGGCCTAGAAGCCCCACCAATATCTTCAAGAGAGTTCTTATCAAAAAAATTATGTGAAATAGAGGATGGCCAAATATTCTATAGGACAACATGCTTGGATGGTTCATGCGAGCGTTGCAGTGGCTTGCAACATATGCCAATATGTCAACATATGGAAAGCACAGATGAGGTGGGACAAAAACTAGTAGAGTTCAGGAAGTATAAAACAGTGGCATACACTACAAAAGATGGGTCTCAAGCAAAAAGGTTTGATTTTGTTATTCAAAAGATTCTAGTGTATCAATTTATGTCCATGTTTTGTGACAATATAGTGTATGAGTATGCAAGGCATACCCATAGAGCCCGATGGATGGACACACAATTCAAGCTATGCAAGGACACCTTTCTAGTTGGTAGCATAGTATCAGTGGTTCACTTTGTAAATAACTACACTCTACAGCCATAGCGTGAGGTGCAATCACAGTATTACAACTCCACACAACTTTCAATATTTGTGCAAATAGTATTCATTCATGCAAATGTTAGTACAAAGGACCAAAGGAAGGTATTGAGGGAGTATCACTTTTATATTAGTGATGATTACAAACATTCTCTAGAGTTCGTGCAAGGTTGCTTCCATATTTTCTATAGTGATTTGGATTAGAGGGGCATAGCATACGGTCAACATATAATATGGTCAGATAACTGTGTAGCATAGTTCAAAAACTCGTGCATGTTCTACTGGTTGAGTAGGATGCATGTCATTACATGTGTACAACACATGTGGAACTTTTGTGAGGTCCAACATGGAAAGGGGGAGCATGATGGTGTAGGAGAATGTGTGAAAAGAGCATTAGCATGCATGAGAAGAGTTAAAGTATAAAGGCAGTGCAAAGTTGAGAGATGCAAGATCAATCGTCAAGTGGTGTAATGCTTCGATGGGTCTAGGTAATGAAGGTACATCTTTAGTTCATAGGTATTTTTGGTTGATGGATGATACTAATATTGCACCATATGAGGATTTTTGTACACTAACAGGATCAAGTGACCTACACTCTTTCCTTAGCTCAAATGCAAGTTCATGGAGTATCGATACACAGAAGATGGCATGCTTTTGTTCTTCATGTACAATGCAAGCCTGGAATGATTGTGAGTCAGGGGAATGGGTTGACAAGTTATCTTAGCCCACTTCACATGTATCACCCTCCAATGACATTGGAACTAACACAAATGGAATCATTAGTCAACTTTGACCATGTATCAGATCTAGTTCAGGGTATGTGCAGGATCATGATGGGCCAAAAAGTGGCAATATTATGGGTATTTATAGGGTATGTGGCTGATGATCTTTTTTTTACACAAAATTGATGAAACGAAAAGGGTTTTTAGAAGAGATTATCAGCTTTCCACCAATATAAATTCTGCTTTAATTTGAATTTAATAAATAATTATTATTTATTTTCTATTAGAATTACGACTAAAGTCCTGATCAATAGGCTGATTGAAAAAATTCTCTAACTTTCAAACGGTATCACATTTTTTGAATCTGAAACATGCATCACATTCTATGCTTCATACTATAGGATTAAAAAATAAAAAATAAATTTCATGAAGTTTTGACCAAGTTAAGGTGGTCGACATATGAATTTTTATATTTTTAAAAGTTGTAATAAAAATTCATAATTAATTATTTACTTGGAAAAATTACAAAAAATATGCATCACATCTAGACATGAGTCCTCTATTTATATAAAATCTTATAAAAAATATTATCATTTTATTATGGTTAGGTGGTTTAGACACCTACTTCTTATTTTTCCCGAAATTTAAGTACCAGCATTGAAATTTCAAATTTTCACCAAATAGATTTTATTTATTTTTAAATAAACCTAGTAGTTTAGAAACTACATTCAATTTTCTACAGATTCTATTCTTACATATTTTTGAAATAATATAGATAACTTATTCAAATTTTTACGTCAAGTTGCCTAACACTAATTCTTCTAAATTTTTTGCCACTTAAGGGCCTATTTTTTCCATGATGATCCTGCACATACCCTTCAACAAAGTAATATATTTGCTTGCTTAGTTTTTGAAATTCCATATTTTTATATTACTTTGTAGTGTATTTGTAATGTTGACTAATTTCAAGAGATTTGTAGCACTTATCAATGCAGAGCAAGTTTATGCAGTTATTGTAGATGAAGACAATGAAGAGGGAATGGACTATTACTTGTGTCATTTTGTTGAGGCCAAAATTTTTTTGGAGGCCCTAGTTATAGATGGAGAAAACATTGAATACCCTACAAGCTCGGTTGTTGTTACTGGAACAAGGCTTAAAAGGTACCTACATAGGAGTGTTAAACATTGGTTGTTTCAGGACTTTGACATGCATCGTAAGATTCTTCATTACTCGAACCTTGTCATGGCATCCAATGACGGTTTGACCAAATATGGGGGTAGACCTTTGAACAAGGTCTTGTGGAAGGTCTGTGAGTCTAACCACGAGACAATACTTGACACAATAAAGAGTAGAGCAGATCTAGATGGTTTGTTGGATTAATTTGTAAGTATGTGCATTGGTTCTTATTAATTTATACTTGTATGCACATTAATTTTTTTGATGGAAATGCTATCATCTTTTTTTACTTTGCCTATTTGTAAGTAACCTACTACAAATTGATTGGTGTCCCCTTGTAGAAAATGCAGATTTATGAGCCATCAAAGAGAATTTTAACCATAAAAGAAATGCAACATCCTTATTTTGATGATCTTGAAAAATATCAATCATGATTTTAAGCCATCATAAAAGTGTGTGCAAAGCTTGGTGAGGGAATTTGAAGTTATTCATTTAAATTTAACCTTATCATGAGCAGCTATGATGTAGACATTATAAGAGCATTTCAAATTTCAACTTACTCTATTCATGAGAGGTGTTGTTTGCAATAGGTATCTTGGAACTCCCAGTGAATATGTATGACTAGGAGTGACTAAGTTGAGAGGTTGGCATGCCTATCTATAAGTTCCTTCCATCTATCTTCATTTCATTTCCATTTTGGATGCTCTTTCTTTTTCTATTTTACTTTGCATATTTGTAAGTAAACTACTAAAATTGATTGGTCTCTCGTTGCAAAAAATATTGATTTATGAGAAATCGAAGAGAATCTTAGCCAAAAAAGCAATGCAACATCCTTATTTTGATGATCTTGAAAAATCTCATTTCTGATTTAAAGCCATTATAAAAGAGTGTGTGAAGCTTAGCGAGGGAATCTCAAGTTACTCAATTGAAGTTAACCTCATAATGAGCACCTATGATGTAGACATTTAAAGAGAGTCTCGAATGTATGAGTGACATTTTAAAAGATCTGTGAGAACAAAGTACCTAAGGAATTTTAATGAGATTTACTTGTAATGAGATTTACTCAAATATTGTAATTTTGGAGTTCATATTTGGTACAAGAGCACCTTGTTCTCTAAATGCCTTAAATAGGAAAATTTGCAAAAAATTGAATTTTGAAATGTAAACAATGTGAAAAAGGTCATGTGAAGGTCATATGTAATGTATTAAAAGTCTCAAAGAGGTCATTAGATGATTAGAGAAGTGATATTTTACAAAATATTTCATTTGGTGTAAAAATGCAAAACTTGCACTAGTTGCACAATTGCAAAATTAGTAAATAAAGGATGATGTTTTCTGTATTTGCAACACTTTTCTTTTTTTGTTTCAAGATTGTGTGGATTGTACAACACATTATACTTTTATTTTTGATTATTTTTCTCCAGAGCAAGGAGTTAGGTAACTTTTGAAAGTATTTTGAAGTCTTTTAACTCAGATTTGAAGAAATAAGAATAATTTTATCATAACTAGTTTGTAACCCTCAAAACAGGGTTTTAAGAGTCCATTAAGTGATAATATTTCCATTCCACTGATGTAGGGTTAATTAGGTCAGTGGAATGGATTGCAATTAGGTGTTTTTCAATTTGAATATGTAAGTGGTGCAGGAGCACCTTGCTCACAAAATGCCTACAAAAGAAAAAAAAATCAAACAATTGAATTTTCAAATGTAAAATGTATGTAAAAGGTCATGTGAAGACCAATTTCAATGTATTTGAATGTTTATTGGGTCACTAGGAGGTGATTCAATTCAATTTGCAAAAAAAAATACTAAAAGTGCAAAAGTTGTAAAAATTGTCAAAATGCAAGAAAAGGCAAAAAAATTAGAAGTTGAAGAGTCTTTTTGTGGGAAATTAGAGGGATAGGTCGATGAAGGAAGTTTAAAAGGAATTTATTAGTTGGGAAACATCTATATAAATCATGTAAGGTCGATCAAAACAAAGATCTTTTGTATTCTTGAATATTTACAATCAATAAAGTCCTTGTTTTAGTGATTTTCTAAGTTTTTCCAGTTGTTCATTAACCTATACGGCCTATACAGTAGTTTAAGGCCTTGAATCTTGTTTTTTAAGGTAGAATAGTGAAGTATATTTCTTTTGAATCTATTTATGAGGGTATCCATTGAGTTATCATTAGTTTGAACTAATTTTTCTCAACTCAGTCTGTAAACCCTCAAGATTGGGGTTTTGAGAGTATAGATAACCAATATTGAATACTCCACCAAATTTGATAGTTTAGATAGATGGAGTAGGTTAGTTTTAGGATTTTTTAGGTTTTTGTGTGTTTATTTGTGTAGGGGAATTCAAGAAACAAAGGTGGAGTTGCTGCTATAGGGTTTTATGATGAATTTCCAAGTGAAAAGTGTGGCTCCAAGTGGTGTTTTGAGGAAAACGAAGTGTTCAAGGATGGAAGGAGGTTTATAATTCATATTAAGACATATATAAACATTTTTGGAGCAGTTGCTAAGATTTTTAAGGTTTGCAATGGTGTTTTCTATCAAACCCTCATTCTCTTTGCATGGTTTAAGCCTAAAAACAAGGTTTCTATTGTTGGGTGTTTAATTGGGCCTTTAAACCCATAAATGTTGGTGAATACTAAGTTTTAACACATGATAAAATAATTTTTGAATTCATATGGGGTTTTTGAGTTGATTCATTGGTAGTCCCTTTGTAAATTTGAGCTAATTTGAAGCATTTTCCAATGGGTAGGCAATTGGTTTACACATATTTTCCAAAACAGGTATATCTGATTTTAGGATATGTTAATATTGGCCAAAATGGGTTGCTAAAAAGCTACTGGTCCAGGTTTGAAAGGATCTCAATAAGAAGTTACACTCGATTCAAGGTTTGGAAACCTACTTGCATTTTGATGCCTTGATAGCTAAAATGGGAAAATTTGTGTAAACATTGATTTGAATGATTTTTTATGATTGAAACATATCTAAAAGGTGTTGGAAAAAATTTCTCAATGCTTGGATATGATCTAGGAAGCTAACTTGGTGTTTTGAGTGTTTTCAGCAAGGCTTACACAATGTGTAAAATGATGTTTTGATTGCTAAAAAGTGGCAATCTGAGTAAACAGAGTTTTCATAGTTTGAATGTGTATTGAAACTACTAAGATAATGTATTTAAAGATGTATCTATGGTTTGGTAAAGGTGCATACTTTAATCTTGAAAATTTGATGTTTTGAGTAAGGTGGATTTTTGGTGCAAAATGGTGTTTTTGACTGCAAGTTAATGGTAAGTCTAATGGCCAGTGGTTTGTAAGTGTGTATCTAATTTATTTCAGTCAAGAATAGGTTGTTTATAGTGTCTTGGATGTCTGGTGAATGGTTAGAAGAAGACTCATTGGTTTGTAGTCGTATTTCCTCATTGAAACAAATTGAAATGATGAGTAATTGGTTGAAAAATGAAATAATTGAATAGTTTAATGTTGTTGATAATGTTATGGATTTGATATAGTCAGTATGATGTTGGTAAGGTTGTTTTTGAATTTTATAGTGACATGAAATACTGATGAAGTGCTTGGCTTGTTGGTTTCCTTATAGTTTGTAATGGGAAAAGTGGGATTTTGGTGAATAGATAAGTGAATTTTTCATGGAAGTTGAGCAAAAGAAAGATGTTTGTTTATTGATCTTCTCGTATTAAGTTTCGGTCAGAAGTACCTTGATAGTTTGTGGATCTTTTTAGATGCTCTTGCATCAGTAAGAAAGGGGTGTCAATCTTCACAAAACCTCAAATTAATGAGTTTCAAACAAATTTTCAACCAACAACTCTCTATCTCTTCAATTTTAACCCTTCACTCTGCCTTGTCTAGTAGGTCAGCAGACCCTAGTTTTAGACCTTTTCTTACAAAATTCTCAAATGAATTCACATAAAAATGACTGATCTAGATAGCCATTATTGAGTTACAACACATACTTCAAAATCAATAGTGATTGTCTTGGAACATGTGCATCAAAAATGACCTTCTTCGATGTCCTCATTAGGCTAACTAGGCCTAATTTACAAAGGAACATACCTTTAAACATTCAACAACCCCTTGAACTTATTGGGGAAGCAATTCTCATGTATCCAAACCCATATATCCACAATTTGTCTCAGGAGAAACTCACTACACCATGCCAAACCACAAAACCCTTATTTTATGCTAGTATAAGGAGGGTTTATTGAAAGGAATGGTTCCACACCTTACCATAACATGCCACCACCTCAGAACTTCTTAAAATCACCTACAAAAACTCAAAAGACAATCAACCAACTTCTACATGCAATATTTTATCAAACCTTAGGGTGAAACCTCATTTTTCATGCCCTTTTCCATCAAAATCTACATGGGCAACAGCACAAACCCCATAAAACTTATTCCCTTTCACCAAGTAAGCACCCTAAAATCAAAATGGGTATCTAAATATGTGTTGGGTCTATGGAAACACAAAGAGATGGAAAAGGAGAACATACTCACCCTGTACGGAACCGTACAATTCAAGGAAACATCAAATTTATTGTAAAAATATAGAAAAATGCAAGGAAACAATGAATTTTATTGATATTCTTCTAAGTACATGGTACATTTATGCTAGGCATGGTATTCTTTTGCACCCAAACATGCAGAATCACTTCAAGCTACATTCAATCGACTAGATCCCTTAAGGGTCCAAAGTGCAAAAGGGCAACAATCTTTGATGAGGTATTACTCAGAAACCATGGTGCTTACGAAATCTCCGTCTAAGCCTACAAGATCATGTAGGACCCCTCTACAAAAGCCTCTCTCGATTTTCACTATCTCAGAGTGGTTTTCTCGTGGTGTCTAGTTTTCACTTGATGGAAAAAGTGTCAAATGCAAGTAGTGCAAAGTTGCAAAGTGGTGCAAATTTTTTTCTGCAACTCGTGTGACCAAATGAACTATTCCAACGCATCCAAATAGGTATTTTTATGCTAGGCATGATCTTCTTTCACACCCAAACACACATAATCTCTTCGAGCTAATATCAATCAGATCGATCCCTTAAGAGTCCAAAGTGTAAAATGGCTACACACTTCAGCATGTTGTTACTCGGATACCGTGACGCTTAGAAACTTCTTATCTAATCCTATGGGATTACGTTGGGCCCCTCTACAAACACCTCTCTCAGTTTTCACTATCTCGCAGTGGTTTTCCCATGGTGGTGGATTTTCACTTGATAGAAAAAATGTCAAATGCAAGCAGTGCAAAGTTGCAAAGTGGTGCAAATTTTTTTCTGCAACTCATGTGACCAAACGGATTGTTCCAACACGTCCAAATATATATATTTATGCTAGGCATGGTCCTCTTTCACACCCAAACACGCAGAATTTCTCTGAGCTATGTTCAACCGGATCGATCCCTTAAGAGTCCAAAGTGCAAAATGGCTGCAAACTTTAGCATGGTATTACTCAGATACCGTGATGCTTAGAAACTTCTCGTCTAATCCTACAGGATTGCGTTGGGCTCCTCTACAAAATAATCTCTTGGTTTTCGCTTTCTAGGAGAGGTTTTACCGTGGCCACGAATTTTCACTTGATGGAAAAAGTGTCAAATGCAAGTAGTGCAAAGTTGCAAAGTAGTGCAAGTAGTGCAAAGTTGCAAAGTAGTGCAACTTTCATTTTGTAACTCATGTGACCAGATGAACTATTCTAATGCATTCAAATAAGCATGTGTATGCTAGGAATGGTCCTCTTTCACACCCAAACATGCGGAATCGCTCTAAGCTACATTCAATCAGATCGATCCTTTAAGAGTCCAAAGTACAAAATGGATGCAAACTTCAGCATGTTGTTACTTGGATACCATGATGCCTAGAAACTTCCCATTTTATCCTATAGGATCACATTGGGCCCCTCTACATAAACCTCTCTTTGTTTTTTCTATCTCAAAGTGGTTTTCCCTTGCGGTAGATTTTCACTTGATGGAAAAAGTGTCAAATGTAAGCAATACAATGTTGCAAAGTGGTGAAACTTTCATTTTGCAACTTGTGTGACCAAACGGACTATTCAAATGTGTTTGAATAGGTATTTTTATGCTAGGCATGGTCCTCTTTTTCACCCAAACACGCAAAACTACTTTGAGCTAAGTTCCACTGAATCGATCCCTTAAGAGTCCAAAGTGCAAAATGGCTACAAACTTCAACATGTTGTTACTTGGATACTGTGACACTTAGAAACTTCTCATTTAATCCTACAGGATCGTGTTGGGCCCCTCTACAAAAACCTCTCTCAGTTTTTTCTATTTTAGAGTGGTTTATCCGTGGTGGTAGATTTTCACTTGATGGAAAAAGTGTCAATTACAAGTAGTGCAAAGTTGCAAAGTGGTGTAACTTTCATTCTACAACTCGTGTGACCAAAAAAACTATTCCAACATGTCTGAATAGGTATGTTTATGCTAGGCATGGTCCTGTTTCGCACCCAATCACACAAAATTTCTCTGAGCTATGTTCAACCGGATTGATCCCTTAAGAGTCCAAAGTGCAAAATGGCTACAAAATTCAACATGTTGTTACTCAGATACTGTGATGCTTAGGAACTTCTTGTTTGATCCTACAGGATTGTGTTGGGCCCCTCTACAAAAATCTCTCTCAGTTTTTTCTATCTCGGATCGGTTTTCCCATGGTGGCGGATTTTCACTTGATGGAAAAAGTGTCAAATGCAAGTAGTGCAAAGTTGCAAAGTGGTGCAACTTTCATTCTGCAACTCATGCGACCAAACTGACTGTTCCAATACATCTGAATAGGTATTTTTACGCTAGCAATGGTCCTCTTTTGCTTCCAAACATGCGGAATCGCTTTGAGCTACATTCAACTAGATTGATCCCTTAAGAGTCCAAAGTGCAAAATGGATGAAAACTTCAACATGTTGTTACTGAGATACCATGATTCTTATAAACTTCTCATCTAATCCTACAAGATTACGTTGGGCCCCTCTACAAAAATCTCTCTCAGTTTTTTCTATCTCAGAGTGGTTTTCCCGTGGCGACGAGTTTTCACTTGATGGAAAAAGTGTCAAATGCAAGCAGTGCAAAGTTGCAAAGTGGTGCAAATTTCATTCTGCAACTCGTGTGACCAAACAAACTGTTCCAACGCATTTGAATAGGTATATTTATGTTAGGCATGGTCCTCTTTTGTACCCAAACACTTGAAATTGTTCTGAGGTATGTTCAACTGGATTGATCCCTTAAGAGTCTAAAGTGCAAAAGGGAAGTAAACTTTGATGGGCTATTACTCAGAAACCGTGATGCTTACAAAATCTTTGTCTAAGCTTATTGGATTGGGTTGGGCCCCTCTACAATAACCTCACTCATTTTTTGTTATCTCAAAGTTGTTTTCTTGTGGTGCCTAGTTTTCACTTGATGAAAAAAATGTCAAATGGAAGCAGTGTAAAGTTGCAAAGTGGTGCAACTTTCATTTTTTAATTTGTGTGAGCAAAAAAATTGCTCCAATGTGTCCTGATAGGTAGGTTTATGCTAGGAATGGTCCTCTTTCACACCGAAACAAGCGAAATTGCTCTGAGCTACGTTTAACCAACTTGATCCCTTATGATGGCATGCAAAACAATGGAAAAGAGAAACATACACACGATGATTGAGAAGTCTGAGTATTCCACACAAAAAGTGTATGATGATTGGTGCAAAACTCCTTGTTCCTCCATTTGATGAAGAAGGTCTAGTTCAGTGGTTTTAGTCATTATAATGTCAAATAAGGCCATGATAGGCCATTTTGTAATCTTGCTTTTAGTTTTGAGTTAGTGTGGGGTCATTTGAGTCAATTATGTAAGTTCAAATAAGAAAATAGCATTGGCAAAAGAATTGGAAGAGATTACTAACACTGCCCCTGTTCAAAATTCAAAATTTAATCCTTAAAAGCAAGGCTAGACGAGGTGAAAAGAAGAAATTGCTTGAGAATAAGTTAAAATAGGTTGGAAATAGAGTGAGGTTTTTGAGTTTGATGTGTTCAAATGGTCTGCAAGGACAATGGAGGTCAAAATTATGTTATGGCATGATGCCCTACTTGGAAAAAGAGGGGTTTTGAATAAAAAGAGAGGTTTGAGGGAGTAAAAGTGGGTAAAGTCAAGGGGCAGCATAATTTGGTGGTCAATTAAGTTTGTGTAGGTAGAATGAAGAGTGTTGGAAGAGGTTTTGAGGTTGTATGATGTTTGGATATGGGGTTTTCAATAAAACCTAGTGAAATTTGAGAAAAGTGAGGGTTTAGAGGATAGTGGGGTTAGAGGGCCAATCACACCCTAAAAATTATGGATTTTGTGCATTTGCAGACTGGTGAATGCTTCCCAATGGTGTTTTGCAATTGGAAGAGTGATTAAAAGGGTTTTTCTTTGTTAAATAGACCTATTCGGGGGTCTAAGATAACATTGAGTCCATTTATTATTTCTATTATAAATTATAACTTGCTTTCTCTCGAGTCCATTTCGTATACAAGAAATAAAGTTGCAAAAGGTTGACGTAAATATTTCGACGTGTTTATATGGTGATGCATCAAGAACATAACAATTCATTTTGCATTATCAGGATTATGTTGTGAAAATGTTTAAAGACTATTGAAGATAAATGTTTGTATGATAATGTGTCAAGAAGCTAACTACTTCATCTACTTTGAATATTATGTTTTGCAAGTATTGTGAAGATTATGTATCCTTTGCTCCATTGAGTTGTTCCAATCAAAGGATTAAATATATTGGAATCTTTTTATGAATCATTTCATGGAATACCAATTGAAAACATGTTTTTTGCTTTTAGATAAAGTTGTTTAGCATCAATCAATTAATATTCAAGACAAACCATGAAGGGAAACGATGATCAATGCTAGGGCTAACCAATTAATAAGTATACACGTGAATAAGTCAAGCATGTACATGTGAATAAGGGAAGCACAAGTACTCAAAAACATGTAAGCCTTGAAGTATACACATGAATACATGGTATACACAAATTAATACAAAGTATATGCATGAATAAAAGGTATACACATGAAAACACGTAAGTCACAAAGTATACATTGGAACACACATAAGTCAAAAAGTATACACATAAGTTGTAAAGTATACACTTGAATACATATAACTCATATCTATTGAACCATTAATTTAGAATGAAAATATGGACACCATCGATAGAAAAGATTTGTATTAACCAAATAGCCATGTAGGCATACATCAATATATGTCGATATAAGTATCAAATATAGGTACAAAATATCCATATAGGCTTATGAGAATGCCATATAGGCATACAATGTCAAATATATCTAATACAAAATATGTACAAAACTGTCATGTAGGCATACAACAAAGGGCTCTGGAATCAAAAGTGATTGCTCTCCATGCTCTGGAAATAAATTCCTTCCCTTTGCTTATCGATCAAATGGCAATAGGTATGTCACTCATTTGTGCTACGCTCGAGGAGTACTCCTGCTGCTCCTCCTAGTGTTTAGTTCATGGTGAAGTTTTAACTGTTACAATAAGTAAAGGCATTAATATATAGAAATTACATTATAAAAAATGATATATTTAACAAAATAATCACTTGCCACCATCTCATGATCACTCTCCACGAGGGAAATATTCACACACCCATGTTGAGGCATGCTCAAGCCTTGTATAAACCATCCAAATAGAAATTAAACTACGAATCAATAATGGTTTGATTTTTCACTAACATCTATAACAACGAATGTAAATTGAAATTTACTAATTTGCCTCATACCCCCCCTATCAGAGCCATCAAGGATTATATAGCAGATGAAACACCGATCTCCATTTCCCTTGTCACATTCAAAGGTGTTTCAGATTGCAATATCTAAAAAAAAACAACAAATTATTCAATCAAAAAAACTACAATAGCGATCCACATCATGACTTATAATGTATGAGATAATGAACAAAATTTTGAGTAGTTATTAAACTATATATTTCTAATTATCATGCTTACTATTTTCCCTACCCATATCTTGTTCGAAAGGATGTATTTTTAGGCTTTTACCCATAGTAGCAAGCCAGTGAACCGTTTGATCAAATGTTTTCATAGACATGTACGATAACTATGGTGGCATAGAGAAGGCAGTGAACTATTTGAAAAAATGCCTCAAAGAAATGGGGTCTCATGGTGATGGAATGCCATTACAAACAAATGCACGTCATGGCATTCCATCACCATAAGACGCATTTCTTTTAGGCATTTTTCAGGAAGTTCATTGTCTTCTCTATGGTATTATTGCTTACTATTATGCTTTGATATATATTTTTCCAAGCATCCATAGTTTGTTGGAAAGCACCTATTTTAGGCTTTTAGCCATAGCAACAAGGAAGTGAGTAGTTTGATAAAATGCTTTGGTACACATGTATGGAAAATGTGGTATCATAGAAAAGGTGGTGAGTTGTTTGAAGAAATGCCTCAAAGAAATGTGGTCTCATGGTGATGGAATGTAATTCCATCACCATGAGACCACATTTCTTCGAGGCATTTTTTCAAACTACTAATTGCCTTGTCTATACTATTGCTTACTAATATGCTTTGATAGATTTTTTCCAAGCATCCATAGTTTGTCGTGCAGGTGCACCTTTGTAAGCACATGCCTCCATGAGGAAAATTTAGGAGTTTGAATTGGTTAAGGTGTTTTGATGATGTAATAAGGCTTAAATAGCTATTTTGGATGTTGTAATAGTCTTAGTTAATTTAGGCATAAAGTGCAAAATTGTAAAATATTGACAAAGTTATCAATTTCAAATGTTGTAAAAATGTAAAAAGGGTGTAAAGGCATGGAATTCCAAGGGTCAAAGTAGTCGTAGAGGTTATTGAGTCATTGCAGGAAGTTGGAAAGGTTGGGAAATGTTTAAAAATGATATGATCCATTGATGTAAGTTGTTGTTGGAGAGACTGAAGGAGAAAACTAATAAAATATCATTGATCCAAAGGAGTTGGTATTGATTTTTTGATATGTGAAAGTAGGCCATGATGGGTGCCTGATTTGGAGATTTGTTGACAATTTTGTTTGAGAAATTTGAAATTTTTGAAAGGAAAAGTGGGTTGGATGAACTAGTCGGAAGACTAGGTAGAAGTTTGAAAACAAAGAAAGAATTGAGTTTTTGAGTTGCAAAGTGGATTGAATCCTTTTGAATGATGAAGGTAAGTTATTTGACTACCCTGCATTGCATCAGTTTGTTGGAAAGCACCTTTTTTAATCTTTTAGCCATAACAGTGAGGAAATGAACTATTTGATAAAATGATTTGTTAGACATGTATGAAAAATGTGGTAGCATAGAAAAGGCGGTGAGCTGTTTGAAAAAGTGCCTCAAAGAAATTGGGTCTCATGGTGATGGAAATCACCATGACACCACATTTATTTGAGGAATTTTTTCAAAAAACTCATTGCCTTTTCTATGTTATTGCTTACTATTATTCTTTCATATATTGCTTCCAAGCATCCATAACATAGACAAGGTAGTGAATTGTTTGAAAATATGTTGAGTAGTAAAAAATGGTCTCATGGAATGCCATGACAAGAAAATACAATTGGAAGCTACTCTTAGACTTATTACTTATGAAATGTGAAGTAATTGCATCACTGCTTATGTTGACTTTCTAAATGTAACTATATTGTAGTTGAAATTTTGTCATCTATCAACATTTAGTTATTAGTTATGGAATGTGAAGTAATGCATTGAGTTTGAATGATGTGCAATGCAATGTAATCAACAATATGAAAATAAACTGCAAAAATCTATTACTTCATTAGTTAAACTCTTTATTCTATTACCTGTGTGTAGGTTTGAGTAAATCCACTAGCACTGGGAGGTGTTCCCTCAAAACCTCCAATATTAGCCTGTTCAACATCCAAAATCACATATTAAAATACCATTCGTAAAACAATGCTATTAACATGTAATAAATTTATAATTGTTTACCAGTTACATACCCCACTGATAGGTGTACTACAAAAATAAGTAGGTGTAGGGTCGGTGTATCCAGTCTCAACACTGTGACCTTGCAATTTTATTAAAATCATAAAACTAAATTAGTTAATCTTGCATTTCAAAATCAAAATTTAATAAATTAAATTCAATGAACATGCTAACTTTTACCTAACTATTAATTCCATACGCCTCATGAAAAATGTCAACTACCCTCTCCATCTCCATAGTTGCAGACGGATCCTGCATAGGAGCCTCCTGAGTGTCAGTTGGGTCATATGAATAAGTCGCCCCACAGGATTGACACACATGGGTTCGAAGGCCACCACTCGAAGACTCCCTTGGATGGAGTTGTAGAATAGGGCTAGTATGATGGATGACACTCTGGGTCAAAGTGTTGATCGCCTACAATGTCTCTTCATCGACAGTCTCCTTTGCGATGAAAGGCATAACAATGTGCTCACGAGGTGGCCTAGAGAGAGCTTGTCTCCCTTGTCGCATAGGATCCAACTGTGCACTGGGTCTATCTTGAGCCAACCCCCCACCTCTCCCTTGGAAGTCCCTCATATCAAAATAATTTGGGATTTTGTTCAATATGAACTCACTATATAGTTTCCAAATGAAATACTGCAGTACTTCACAATTTTTGCATGGTGGGTAATCAAAGACCATGTACCACCTATCATAAGAATAGTTCCTAATTTGTTGGTGGTGGCACCAATGAATAGTAAACCTCTTTTCATTGAGGGTAAGATTTTGATTTGTGTGTGGGTCAGTAAATAATGAGTACAAATCACCTTTTGTAATTTTTAAATCCTTTACATCTTTAAATATGATAGTTTATCCACATAATAAGCCCTAGCCGCCTGCCTCCTATCTTGCCATCTAGTTATTTGTTTGCTAATTGAATCTACATTTTTTAACATATCTTTCAATGAACTTGCCAAGATCATTCTTTATGCGGTTGAACCATTTGGATCACTCAAACTACTGATTAAATCCTCAATTTGTTTTTTGTTGTTCTCAATTTCACTCATTAAATTTTGTTGAGTGTCAGGAGGATGTTGAGTGATTGGTGGAGTCCAGGTTGTTGTTGTGGTTGATTTTTTTGTTGAGGATTTTGTTCTTGAGGATTTGGTTTCTCTTCGTGTTGAGGATTTTGAGGGTTTGCAAGTTGATTTGCATCTCCTACAAATTCAAAAAAATAAATATCAAATACAACCTAAAACTAACAAATTCAAAACAAAAAGAAAACAATCCTTACCTCTCACACCTCCTCCTCGTCGTGGCACCATCCTTGTGATGAAATAGCAACCGTGGGTGAATATTTTTGCACAATACCTCCTCCTAGAACGTGAGCATGAAAAATGGGGGTTTTGGGTGCGGACACAACAAAAAAATAGTTGAAATGAAGAATGAATGCATTTCACTTTTTTTTTTCTTTTAACATGTCATAACGCGAGCACGTTATAACACACTCACATTATTGGCTCATTGTGGCTGAGGCTCAGGCTCAGTACACCAAGCCATAACGCACTCATGTTATGACTTTTTAAAACTTTTTTTTGAAAGTGGCCACAAATTGGCTACCATCTCCATGCACCCAACCACCAACCAGAAAGCTCTAACCAAGTCTTCCCTCTATCTTTGAACAATCAATAACTCTACTTGCAACTCACCAACTCTTATTCTTTGCTTTCCATCTTTGGCTTTTAAGAAATCAAAACTCTTTCCAATATTATTCATCTCAAATTCAATAGCTTCAATTCTGCTTTTAAAATTATCAATAGTAGGAGGCCACTAGAGACAATACCTATAGATGTCAAACATCTCCTTATTACGTTCTTTTGTCTCACTAATGTGTTTGGATAACTTTTGTTTAGCTTTAACAAATCTTCTCTTAATCATAGCTTTGAACTTATCTCCTTTAGGACCTTTTAGCAACATCCTTTCTTTAACAACTTCTACTAGATTATCCGGTAACAAGTCAGAAACATCTGAAATAGTAATACCCTTTTTGAGTAGATAATCAATGAAAGCATTATCAATTTTAAGCCTTCTGATTGGAGCTTCTTCATATTACCTTCATCTAACATCGACCAAATATTATCTAGATAGAAAGAATTAGATCCAGGTAGAGACTCTTCTTTGTTTTCCTTTTCTTCTGAGATAGAGATGACATATTTTGCATTAAATTTCCTCTTTTTAGGTTCCAGAGGGGAACCACCAATAACAACTTCAAATTCCTTCTTACCGGAGGAGGAACCCTCCTCAAATTGACTAGACACTATCACATCAAAGCATAGATTCATCTACAAGGATGAGAAATAGATTTTTCATGCACTTTCTTTATCTTCCATGCATTCCAGATACATATAAACTTTCTTTCCAATAGGGATACCAAAATTCCACTTAACATTCTCCTTTGTCGGTAGTGAACTCATAAAGTAAAATACCAAACATATGAGCAAAGATCCAAAACAGAAAGGATAACTCTCAACCAAATACATTATGACATTCTTAACTAGGTTTTCCATTATTAGGCTACACAAATCAAACTGGTTGTTTTCCTTCACCATCATGTGTGCAAGATATATAGCAATAGCTGAGGTAGAACCTTCATGATTTTTGAAATAGATTTTATAAGTGATGTCGTAAGCAACATACCTTACTGCAGTATCGCCAATGATCTTTGTCAATACCAGTGAGTTCCTCCATGTCTATATATTTCACCATTTTCTTCCTAGGGAGGTCACCAACATTGCACAAACCAGTAATAGCTTCAATGGATTCCTTCGTGATTGGATAGGGTTTGTCCAAAACAATGCTGCCATCCTTGAATTGACTCAATAGGAACAATATAGATTATTTTTTTGCAAACTAGGAAAATTCTCCCCATAAATCCGTACCCAGAGTATTTACGTTATGCAATTCATCCATCTTCAACCCTAGTTCCATTTCCTTCATCTTCTGATAATCAAACTCATCCAACTCAACTCCCTTCAGCCTTAGCGAGATATTGCCACTAGATCCTTTGTTAACAGATTCCATCATCACGCTTATCTTCTTCAAACTCTTTATCGCCCAACAAAACTTCTTCTTCTTTGTGAACTATGAGAAATGATTTTGAAAACTCCCACCTTTTATTCTTAATTACTTAATGATTTCACCCATAAAGACACACATTGATGATACCAGTAATTGTACTTCACTTTTCAATTACTCGAATTAAGCTTCATCATTTATCATCAATCGGTTCAAACTTAATTATGTTAAAAATCACATCAATATTACTTCAAAGAGGGGGAATCGACATGATATGCAATGCAAAACTCCCCCTGAGCCAAGGCAGATTGGCTCAAATACCGGTAGGGCATGTACTGGGATTCAGTACCACGAAAGTGTTTTCCACACTTGTTTCCTTCTTCCTCCAAACCGTGGCCATCTTCTTCTCAAATTCATTTGATTTTGCAACCTTCTTTTTCTTCTTAATCTTTTTGAGAGCAACATATTTGTATGTGTTAGCATAATGTCTAGGTTGATTGCACTTGTAACATATTTGTCTTGACTTAGTTGAGTGAACTCTACGTTTGCACTGATTAGCTCTGTGACCATAACCATAGCATAAATAGCAATAACCATGAAAGAGATTGTTCATTCCATTCCTTCTAGCCAGATTAGATAATTCACTTCTGCAATAAATTTCTTTATGACCAAACTTGTGACAATTAAAGCATTGAGTATTCAGTTCCATATTGCTTCGGCGTTCTATAGGGCCTTATGTCCAAAATTTTTGCATAGAAAACAATGACCATTGAATGATAAATACAGATGAGCATTTGACTACCCGACCAAAGGTATTTTTGTTAGTGCATTAGAGTTCCAAACCTTGCTTGTTATAATTAATCTCGTTTCAGCTTCAACTACTTTGTCTTCACCCATAGTGTTTTGATTTGAGTTTTCACCGGTGAATCCAAGTCCTCCTTTATCTTTGTGACATTTTTGTAGGGAAAAAGGTTGATGCAGAATCATGCTACTTTCACATACTCTTGCTTCTATTTTCAACCTTCTTAACTCTTGATCTAACTTCTCATTTTCTTCCAATTTCTGTTTGATAGTATCCTTCATATTTTCTTCAGTCTTCTTCCATTCTTCCATTTTCTATTTGATATTATCTTTAAGATTTCCTTCAGTCTTCTTGCATTCATCCAGATGCTACTTTAAATTCATAATACTTTCTTTTGACTCCTTTAATTCCTGGCTAACCTCTTTGTGTCTTGCTTTGAACTTTTAGATTTGCTCCCTTAGCTTTGCAATACAAGTGTTTGCTTCATTGAGATTTTCTTTCAACTCTTCATTTTTAGATTTCATGCTTTCCATGTCATCCAACATTATTTTTAGTTCTTCCTCAAAGTAATAAGCTCCTACCATATTTTCAGTATTATTTAATCAAATAGGATGAAAAATAGCAGGACAATGGTGAATTAATATAAAACATTAATTACCTAACTAATAGAATAAAATGGTGAATTTAATTAAATAATTGAAATTATTTAATTAAATGAATGAAAATGATCGAATCAAGGTATAAACGGTGTTGGTAAATCGAATCAAGTGTACAATATTAATCAAGACATTTTTGGATGTCTATAAGAGTATTATGAAGTTTCTCAACAAGATCATATTCATTACCACTAGGATGAAAAATAATAGGTGGGGGTAGAAGATATGGTTGAGGTAATAGAATCGATTTTGTTGTTTTTTTGGTTGCTTATTATTTTGAGCGTTATATGTGTGAGCAACTAGACGATAACTTGGTTGATACAACACATCTTGTTGCACATGATTACTAGTGAGTTGTTTATAAAATTTAGTATATGGCCATGAGTTTTAAGAGGTCCTATAATTAGAGATGATTTATGAGGTCCAATAATTAGAGGAGTTTTAGGAGGTCCAATAATTAAAGGATATCCAATAGTCAATTGTGTTTTCATAACCTCAGTGGAGTTAACTACTTGATGATGATCTTCTATCAATGGGGAATCTAGTGACAATTCAGGATATTCATCTATGCAATCCATTTTATTATCTTTTGATGTAAATGTATCAATTATTTCACACATTGCACCATGATATATTCACAAGTAGGGGAGACAGAGGGAGAGCAAAAAACACATTTTTCATGACTCTCAATGATTGGATCCTCTAACACCAAGATACCTTCTTTGCAAGTAGATGAGATATCAAGAGAAGAACAAACATGATCATTATGATTGTCAATTACTGCATTATCTTGCATCAATATACCCTCACAAGGAGAAGAGATAGTGGGAGAGGGATCAATAAAAATAATAAAAGAGGATCTACATAAAATAATTTTCACATTTTTGTAGCAAAAGTTATTTACATTTCCTAACAAGATCTAACAATAGAACATGAAATCTGATAACACGATATTTTTGTAGTGAAACCATTATGTTATGTCCTATGGATCAAATTAGTTATGTTCAACAAAATCAAACACTTTGCAACACATGATTCCAAAATAAGATCTTGATCTAAATAGAGAACAATGAAACATTTTTTCATAACAATTTTTAACCCAAATAGATTGAACAAGGGCACTATATGCCATAGACCATACAATTATTTTTAACAAAATTAAAATCTAGGATTCATCTACAGTGTTTGGGGATCTTATGTTTTAGAGGTTTAGGTCTGGAAATGAACAGAATTCTAGGAATGCACTAAAACCTAATTTTGCTATATGAATCATATATATGCATACAAGTTTTGATATTAAATATGTTCAAGTGATAATTTTTAGAGCAATTAAATATGTTCATATGATAATTTTAAGAAATTGAATACTGTGATTGACTGATTTTTCAAAAAAAAAAGAAAAGTAATTCTTTTTAATCTTTTGAAATGAAAATCTATGTAATTGTTTCATTTTTTCAAGATTTTTCATCAAAATATGGATGCATAAATGATAGCATAATTTTTCAATTAATTTTCTCAATGAAAATAACTCAGATCTAAGCCCTAAACAGGGAAAAATAGATCTAAAAATTTATGCAATTTAATTCAAATTCTTTTTTAATTTAATTTATGATGAATAAGGAAAATTTATAGTTTGAAAATGAAATAAATATAAATTAACAACAAGATATTCTAAGTATCTAGATTTTTTAAATTAATTTTTAGAATTCATGCAGTGAAAAAAAATTGCAAGTGCAATATATGTAGAGTTCACCAAAATGTTTAGGTGGAAAAAGGATCCTAGGTCCAATATCTAGATCACTAGGATCAAGCCTTCCCCACCAAACATGGGAAGGACTTTAGATTGACAAGGGTATGAGATTGACTTGCAACCTAAAGGTGAGTCAATAAATCCTAGATCTCATTCCCTTGTGGGCTTTAAGAATTGGATTTGGATCCAATGCAATGATGCAACTAGGTAAACTATGAAAATACAACATTCTGATATGAATTATGATAAACTAAAAACACATATAAATTTTAGTTCCAAAAATGTAGAAGGAAAACACTGATGCACCTAGGATTTGAATTTGAGTATGATTTGGGTGGTCTAGGGTGCAAGGATGCCCTAGATTGAGGACCTGGATCCTAAAATTTCTTTCACAGGCCTAAGGTCCTTGGTTTGTAGCTCATCTCTTTTGAATTAGGTTGTCAAAACTTTGTCTATTGGTGAGAAAATGTAGATTTTGTGACTTATCAACTTGTAGGGATTTGATGCATGAATGTAAAAATTACCTTTTGAACAATAGGGTAATGGGTACTTTATCGCCTAGGTCATATAACACCACTCTTCTCCAATTATCATTCAAGAATTCCCTAGGATCCCAAATTGGATTGACTATCAACCCATAGGTGAGTCAATTCTCAACAAGGAAGACCTAGGAGGGGTTCTTTTAGGCTTTGAAGGGTTCACCACCAAGCAAAATCTTGGAAAAGATAACTTAACATTCAACTCACAAAACCTAATGATGGAAGACAAATAATCAGTGCAAGTGACAAAATTACGTAGCGACATGTTAGGGTGTATGTACCTAGGAAGTCTGGAAATGTTATGAGGATTTTAGAAATGAAAAAATGCTATCAAAATATGCTAGGGAGGACTAAGATTCCCTTACTGTTGTCTTAGTCCTCCTACTAAATTTTGAGGGAAATGCACAATCTTTGGATATCAAAACTGAATCTAAAGGAATCTCTGGAAGATAACTCCAGGAGGACTAAGACACTGTTACTATTGTCTTAGTCCCAATTTGAATTTCTACAATTTTAGAAGATGATCTTGAGGTTTAATGTATGCAACTTCTTCTTCTTAGATCTTAGGTCTAGAAGCTTCTAGATTTGGACTGTAGGTGACTTTCCATGAAGATGACAACTTTGCAATGCAACTTTGCAACTTTGCAACTTTGTACTTCAAATTATCTTCAAGTATTCAACCTAAATCTGCAAACACAAACATGCAAGAGATGAAAAACTTGTTGATTGTTAGTAAATGGGGGTTTGCCTTAGTCTAACCCCTTGTTGGCAATTAAACCTTGGAATGAAATAGAATAATGGAGGGAAATGGTGAATGAAAAAAATGCTATGTTGCAACTCACCAAACCCTTGCTATGAAATCTGTAAACTTGTGTGAAGTGGCTAGCTTGGATGTAGATCTTGAATTAAAGGAATGCTTGATAGATCTTGACTTGAATTGCTTGCTTCAATCAAAACCCTACATCACAAATGTTAGCTCAAAAACACACATGATGCAAGAGTATCTTTGATATGATGCTTGAATCATGATGATGACTCCAAATGCTTGATGAATTTCTCTGGAATGCTCTCAAAAAAGTCTTAATATCACTTGATTGCTTGTTAGATTGCTAGGTGAAAATATGAGTAAAAGAACCTTGTATTTATACTTATCCATGTGCTTAATATCTCAAAATTTTACCACACCAAGCCGAAATATGAATTCATTAATTAAAGGAGGCTAAATCTTGCCAAGATTTGAAATTAAATCCCAAAAATAACTTGAGGGTGACTAAGATGCCCTAGGTGGTGTCTTAGTCCCAAGGCTTGAAACTCGGGGAACATACTCCAAAAAGGGTCCTATTTAAGGTGCATTTGAAATCAGGGTCCCAAGACATTTGGAGGACAAAGATGCCCTAGGTGGCATCTTAGTCCCAATCCAAAAATCAAGGACACACAACGAAAAGCATTAAATTATCATTTATCCTTTGATGTTTATCATGATTAGCCATAGAAAGATATAATTTATTAGGCATGTGGATGCAAAATAGGACCAATTAAGATATAAATAAGGATAAAAAAAGCAAGGCGGGCCCAAACAACTGTGAAGATGCAAGGGTATGCATTTTCATACACTACACCTTCAATCTTCCTCTAATTCACTTTAGATCTACAACCTAAACACATGAAAAGAGGAGAATTTTTGTACCATATAAGGGCTTGCCTTAGTCAAACCTTGTGTTGGTATTTCTACCTCCATAATGGTAAATTTGATGACAAAAGAGAGCTCATCCTTTTGAGGGATAAAGGATTAGAAATTAATAAACAAGTACTGAATTGAAAATTTACTACAACTCACCACTCAAATTTGATTTCTCTGATGGATTGAAGTCATGCTCATCACCCTCAAGGATCAATTGTCGCTTGGCTTGATTTGATTTGAAAATATACAAGTGTTAGTGCTTAAAAAAGAAATGCATGCAAAACATGAATAAAACTCACATAAAACTTGACATGATGCTTGGATGGAAAAATGTTGCAATGATCTTGATAACTCCACTCTTTAATAATCTTGAATCAATTTTTAAAATATAATTTTGCTCTCCAAAATTGCTTATTCATTCATGTTTAGCATTAAAATTATGAAAATATTTTGTATTTATATGCAATGAATCTAATTTCTTAAACATTAAATCCTGATAGCCGATAATTGAGATTTGAATTTCAAATAATAAATTACTAAGAATGAAATATTTGAATTTGGAGGAAAAATAGGAAGTCTAGGATGCCTTATGCCCTAAACTGGATTCCTATTTTTTAGGGATCCAAAGTGTCGAGGGAAAAATATTAAATGCCTACTTTGATTTCCCATATTTGATTTCTTGATAAATATTTTTTAACAGACAATTATTTTCATAATTATGAAATTAGGTATATAATTAGGTCCAAACACATAAGAGGGAGGAAAACCTAGTGTGAAATTGTCAAGGGCATGACAATTTTTTATGCTATAATGCCTTTAATTTAGAATAATTTACTTTTATTGCATTTGTGTCCTCGACTATATTTGTCGTCATAATTGAAAAAAAACCTTTTCTCTATTCTCCTCAATTTGTTGTGGAGTCAACCTAAAAGGTTGAGGTAATTAATGTGTATGAGAGCTCCTTTATCTTATGTTTGCAATCCCTTGTTGCCTTTTGGAAAGAACTTCTCCTCAAAATTTCTTTCCATAAGCATCTCTTGCAACAAGGATTGTCATTGGAAAAAAATTACCTCATATTTTATGTGGTCATATAAACCTCCTAGAAATAATTCCTTCAAATTTTCTTCTATCATATCCTCCATTCTTAGGTAAAGGAATTGAAATTGTTAATTATAATCCTCGACCATACCTATTTGCTTTAATTTAGTGACTTGGCAGAAGTAACTATCCATAATATTATCTCCATAATGGGTAGTAAGTTCTGCTTAAAAAATTGACCATGTGACCACACAACCCTTATTTCTCTTCTCACCACCTAACTAATGATAGAAAATAATTTGATCGAATTTCGAGTGTTGAAATGGATTTTCTATTGTTCCAAAAGATCAACCTGTTAACACCTGATACAAATGCCAGATTTATACAAGATCCATCGGAGGCAATTAAGCCATGTGTCATGAATCTGCAGCAGGTTGGATAGACACCAACCTATCCAAGGGGATGAAGGCACCAACCTTCTAAAATCACCAACTTTCCAACAATCCCCCTAGCACAGCTGTGAGATTTGAACCCGTGACCTTGCTCAAATATAATTTGTTGCAATGGCTTTACTGTTGCACCAAAATATCAACTTGTTAACACTCGATACAAATGTCAAATTTATGCAAGATCCATGGGAGGCAGTTAATCTATGTCACAAATCCGTAGGGAACTGGACAAGCACCAACCTATCCAAGGGGGTGAAGGCACCAACCTTTAGAAAGCACCAACTTTCCAACACTGAGTATAATGATGCCATAGCTACCTTTTTTTATTAGGAACATGATGAAGATCAAATAACTACTCTATTTGGAAAAGCTAATTGGTTGAATCCTTTCCATTAGACTTTCTCATATCCAACTTAGGTATGAATTAACAAGGCATATGATTATTAAAGGGATGACCCTTCTTGAGATTTGAGTCAAGCCCAAAAAATCACATTCGACAAAAAGCATTATCTTCCACCTTACTAGGTGAATCTTCTCCCTTATATTTCATACCATGAATAAGCAATTTAATGCAAGCATATCCTTTTGCATGTCATTTTTTATTGTGGAAATTTATTTCATCATCTCCTTCTTTAATGATGAGATTTCACCTTTGACCTTATCGATTTCATCATTAGGGTGAATATCCTCAACTTCTACATCATCCTTATTTGAATATTTCCCTGGTGTGGTAACATTCTTTTTACCTCTTTTTGTGGGCCCCATCATGATGGAAAACAATAATTTTGCAATAAATCACACAAATAAATTCAGAATGACCTAATTTTTTAATCTAACTAACTAGGCTTAGGTTGTACTTTCCCAAAAAAAATCCAAAAAATTAGATGTTTTGCAACTTTGAGAGAGAATTTGTTGGGAACCCTGATTATGCAATAAATCACTTAATTCTACAACAATTCCTCTAAAATTTTGACTATAGGCTTCTCTCTTAATTCTTAAAATCACAACTAAAATAAAGAACAAAATCAGTAGTATTTAGAAGATATACATGATTTTCAAATAAATTGTGTGAAAACCCTAATTATATAATAAATCACTCAATTATGTTCTAATTCCTCTAAAATATGGAATATAACTACTTCAATATGTTCTTAAAAAACCCTTTTAAAATAAAATAAAAAATCACCATAATATGTGTTTCGTAAAATGACCTCCAAAATGGAAAAAATGCCTTGTCTTCACAATGTCATGATCATGCTTTGATACCACTTGTTATGAAACAACTTGAGCAATAGAAAAATTAATTAGGAAATATTTTGCAAATAATTGATAATAGCTAAGAATAACAAGCCACTTTAAGGGGGTAAGCCTCCAAAATTTTTCAATGAGAATACAATTCACAATTTGGGTAAAAATATAAAGTTGTGTCACACTTTCGAATCAACACAAGTGAATTTAAGTATTTCTAACTAAAAAATATATATGTAGCACCACTTTGAACCCAATTTACCAAAAATTAAAATGATTTGAAAAAATTAATGTTTCATCAAATTCTATTCATGTAAATACCATTTTTAAGAAATATAAAAATACCCTTTTGAGATCCATAAGTGTAATTTTCATATATATATATATATATATAGTTTAATTATTATTTATATTTTACTTTTTTATTTTTTCTAAAAGTAGGTTATCGACACAAAACATTAGGTTGATTACGATGTCAAGGAAAAATACTAAAACTTATTAAAAAAAAAAAAAAAATATTATGCACTAGATAAAATAATCTAATCAAGATGGTGTATTTGTTTTTCTATTTTAGATAAATAGTTAATATGAAAGTTCACATAAAATGAAAACAATAACATTTTTAAGAAAGATAAAAATACCCTTTTCAGATCCATAAGTGTAATTTTCATATATATATATATATATATATATATAGTTTAATTATTATTTATATTTTATTTTTTATTTTTACTAAAATTAGGTTATCCACACAAAACATTAGGTTGATTACGATGTAAGGAAAAATACTAAAACTTATTAAAAAATATAAAAAAAATATTATGCACTAGATAAAATAATCTAATCAAGATGGTGTATTTGTTTTTCTATTTTAGATAAATATTTAATATGAAAGTTCACATAAAATGAAAAAAATTATGTTTTAATACACAGACATTTTAATATTTATTTAAAAAATATACATGTATCAAAATAGGAAAAAAATATATTCATGCACTAAAGTTTCAAGTTATAAATACACACAAAAAATTTGAAGGAAAATAAACTAAAATTTACTATATAAACATTGACGTCTCATATAACTTCATTTTTTAGCATTTTATCAACAACAAAATTATAATGTCAATTTATAAAAAATATATTCAATTCTTTTTTTCATTTTTCAAAAAAATACAAACATAAAATGTACTAAAAAAATACATATTTTATTAATCTACATTATTTAAAATTCAAAACATATATGTCACTTTTAGCGATTCAAGTTTAAAACTTGGATTAATTTTGGTTGTTTCCTTTATAAAAGTGTGACACAACTTTATACTTTTACCCAATCTAATGATTAAATAAGGCTCACTACCTCCTATATATACCCTACTTATGCATAGGATATCACCTATGCTGACTTAGATAACCTTATATAAGTCTTAGGCTGACCTAATTAACTATCTAATAATTTAATAATAATAATATGAATTAATTAAGAGTTAAGATAGACACAAGCCAACTATTCCTAACTCTATGTACTCTAATATTAAGGGCATAACAACAAGGGGTTCCTTCTATAACTAACTTGTTAGACATCCTATAATCAACTAACATGCATATAGTTTTATGTTTTTAGGGGGATCCTTATAGGAACTTAGTTATGTGTCTAGCATTTGTATTTAAAGAAGTCATGCATAGATCATTTTAAACATAAAGACATCACATGACATCATATATTTAGGATAAAATATTCACACATATCTCCCTAAAATTTTGTAGGTTGACAACAACCTTCTTTATTCTCTTTTGCACTCTCATTATTAACATAGTTATGGGGCTTCACCAAGGTGCAATGGGAAAGTTAATACACTTCTACACCCCAAATTACCAAGCTTCATAATGTTTCTAAGCACCAACCCTTTTCCTTTGCATACAAACAATCTAATGTTTTTTGTAAATATCAAAAATGTAATTTATTACCCATCATTTTTGGATTAGCATCACACAAAGTGTCAAGGCTACAAATATCAAAATTACATAAATTACAAGAATGTTATAGTTTAAATTTTGTTGTTTTGCTTTCATCGCATCAAATTTTAAATAATTTTGAGCCACAATTGAAATGTTACAATCAAAAATAGTGAAAAATTAACATTTTCAAGAGTGAGACATTCCCAAAAGATTCAAGGCCTCACTCAATTTGAAGCCACACTTAAGAGCTTGATCTATGTATTCACACATTTAAAGGTCTCATAATACACTTATCTTAATAATTTTCATATTTCATTTTAAATTCAATTTTTTTTATCTTGTGCCATTCAAATCAATCTTCTTTCCACCATCAAAATACACATTTTTTTAAATATTTTTCTTTATATTTCGATTCTAAACCTAAATACATATCTAGTGTGAACTCCTTTACCTAAATTAACTTAACTTTTTTTCCCATCTTCACAAATTAATAATATAACCAAACATAAATGATGCATAGGTATGTTAATCTGCTAATTTTTGGGCACGGGATATTTTCATTGATTTGTAAATAACTGACTACATACGTGTCAACTTGAATACAATAAATATAAGTTAACAAAACCAAAGATTACCAACTGGCTTCGTACATGATGCCATTAAAAGCTATACTAAATTATAACTGCGTATTGTATCCAGATACATTACGAATATTTACATCAGTAAGTCTAAAAGCCAAGCTGAATCCCTAGAGTACACGGAGACCAACATGCAGGTTAGAGCTGCAACAGCACACCACACAGATCCTCAACCCATCTCCTACTCACTGCCTTAGTCCAAACGAGTTTTAGAAGCTTGATGTTTGAGTTGGTTGTGAAGGGAAGAACCAAAGTATTCGGTATGAGGGGATTTTGCAGCGTCTATCGTCCGTCAAGAGACATGGAAGTGGAAGCTTCCGTGCTGCGACTGGTATATGGAGGAGACTTCCACATACTGCTGGGCTCACTCGTCTCGAAATAAAACGGAGAGTCAAAAGCTGGCATTGGAGCTTCTTCTTCAAGTATTTGGAGAACTTGTCTCATGCCAAGCCTGCCTTCTGGGTGAGGATTCGAACAGATCAGCCCCAATTTGAGCACTCTCTCCATCTCACCTTCTACATATTGCCCACCAAGATTTGGGTCGGCTGCATACATGAGATTTCTCGTAGCATGGAGCTCTCTCACCCGGTCCACCAAAACTATTTGTTCAGATTGGAGGGAGACATCAACAGGTCTTCTTCCACATGCAACTTCCAACATAAAAATACCAAAGCTGAAAACATCTGTAGCGGGACTGGCCTTTCCTGTGTGTACGACCTCCGGTGCGATGTACCCCAGCGTTCCTACCACACGAGTAGTGTGCGAGTTTTCGTTATGCTCATACAGACGGGCAAGCCCAAAATCCCCTAGCTTTCCGTTCAGCTCTGAGTCCAGCAAAACATTGCTGGACTTGATGTCTCTGTGTACTACGCATTGCTCCCACTCTTCGTGAAGATACAACAAACCTGCAGCCACATCTCTGAGGACTCTGTACCTGTGATCCCAGTCGAGCACCTTCTCTGGGTTTCCAAATATCACCTTGTCCAGGCTCCCATTTGGCATGCAGTCATAAACTATGAATAGCTGCTTTTCCTGCCTGCAGAAGCCTCTCATCTGCACAAGATTTCGATGCTGAAGCCGACCAAGACTGGAGATTTCTGCTATGAATTCCTTCACCCCTTCATCGGTTTCTCTAAGGATACATTTCACCGCTACTTGGAGGCCGTTTGTGGGAAGGACTCCTCTGTAGACCCGCCCGAAGCCTCCGGATCCCAAAAGTTCTTCCTCTCGGAAGCCCTTGGTTGCAATATGTAGGTCTTTGTACCTGAACCTGTGAGGCCAATACTCCATTTCCCATTCTTCGAGAACTTCTCTGTACTGGTTTCTCTTCAACCACACAAGTGACGCTGCCACCACCACCAGGACGAGGACAACGCAAGCTGTGCTAATGCCGGCAATCAATCTGGAATTTGAGGTCTTGGACTCCCTGTGTATAAAGGACGGAAGATTAGATGTATTTAGGAACGGGGCGTCTCCATTTGTAGTAAAGCTCCAGGCGAGTATGTTATGTTCTTCAACAAGGGTTCCTGTAGCTGCTGAGAAACCAACATAGATTTCTTCTTCAAAAATGTTGGACAGGGACAAGTTTTTCACATTTATCAGCGGTTTTTCTGGGCGTTGTGAGCCAGGCTCTGCTATGGTGACGTTGACCTCGTTTTGAAAATGATCATAATCAATCCAAGCTTGGATATTATGACCGTCGTTAAGATCCAAACCTCTGAACTGGTTGTTGCCAATCCAGTAGCCTTCAGGGTTAGCTTGTCAGGACACGAGGCCATTGAGATCCACACCAACATGATTGTCATTGATGTCTTCAAATTCGACGTTCTTTGTCGTGTCAAACTCGACCGCAAAGAGATCATTAGAGGCCTGTCCCATGCTTGAGACATTGCTAATTAAGCCAAGGTACTGAGCTGATATAAATCCCTCTGGAGATCTGTGGGCCGTCATTATAAACGCCAGTCCATGCCCACTATCTGTATCTGAAGAAGGAACAATGCTAAACACAAAACTTGTGCTGAAAGACGTAAAATTCAGAGACCCACGATAAAAAGCACGGCCTATAGTAAAGTGGGATAGACTGTTGAGGGAGATGGCAGTGGACTGCAGTGAAGCATTCCCAAACAATTCGAGGGTGGAGGCATTGAATTGGTTGAAGGTAAATTTTATATGGGTTTCTGCAACAAGCGAGTGAGGGAAGAGGAAAAGTAAAAGGAACACAAACACGACTGCCATGCTCGATTTCGATTCTGTTCTACTAAAACATGATGACCAAAACAAAAGGCAGATGGCCTACATTTGGAAGCGAACCTGACCACATAAACCAAAATCGAAGTAGAAAGAAAATTTGAGTAAAAGCAAACTCACAAAATGGTGCAAATTTAGCTTTTTCTCCTGCTAGATTTCCATACTTTTTGTGTGTGCTCCGTTTCCACGCCTCTGATATAATATTTAAAAGCTCCCTGGTTATTAGAATATTAAAATGTCTCTGGCTACTCGAATATAAAAGTAGAGCTTGCTTGACAAAAGGCAGCAGAAAAAACACGTCGGAGAGGACCACGAAATAAAGTAATAAACGTATCTTACCCGTCACGCGTACACAGGCTAACCTAACCTATGTACCCATGTCGGTCGGGGTAGGTGTGCTCTTCCGTGTAGTTTAGTAAGTGTGAAGTTCATTGATGGGTAAATGTAGATTTTGGTTAAAAAAGTAGAATAAATTGTTTTGAATTTTTAATTGTGTAGTAATTTTTATTCTTCGTAGGGATGAGATTTGAAATTATTACGGATTGGTATGGTTATTGAAAAGTGTGATGTTTAAATTAGAGAGAATATTTTTAATATAGTGTTATTATTATTTTTAATTTGTAATGAAAGTATTATATTTTTGAATATGAGTTAGACAATTAACATTTTAATAAGTTAAAGGTTATTTTTAAAGGAGAGAAGGATTATATTGAGCGTTATATATGTAGGTGTCACTTAGTAAGATAACATCACAATAAATGAAGATTAAGATTTTATGAGAGAAAAATTATATGGTGATTAGTTTCTAATTTGAAATGGATATTATAAATGATAAAAGTTATTTACTATTGACAAGTAAATTTGTGTTCTTTCTAGAAGTTTAACAAATGTGTAGTTGATTGATGACAAAAATAACTTTGATATTTTTGATATAACATTAATATTTCTTTTAAAATTATCAAGAAGGTCATGTAATATCTATTAGTGTTAGATAGGAAGTTGACATAAAAATAAATTTAAGGCTACCTTTCATGGGGGATGAGGGTTGTATCAAGATTAGTTTCTAATATGAAATTGATATTAAAATGATAAGAAGTTATTTAACATTAAAAGGTAAAAACTTATTTCTATTAAATTTGATTACAATAAGGTTCTATAAAAGGTAATGCCCATTTAATGTATTGGGCATTTATTTTGTTGTAAATAATAAATAAAATTCAACAACAAAATATAATTATTTTAAAGGAACTAGTATATGTGTGTGTGTGTTTTCAAGATAATCTATATAATAATCGTTGAAAGATATTCATTTTTTTTTAGCAAACTTAAAATAAATAAAAAATCATTATATGAATTATTAGATGGAAAAAACGAAACTATTGTAATTAAACAATGAAAATAGAATTTTGTGATACTGTCCATTTTATAAATAATTGAAAAAATCAATAAAAATTCATGTGGACTTCTTAAATAACTAAAAAAATCAATAAAAAATCATTGATATGAAAATAGAAAGTAGATTTTTGTTTTTCTTTCATGGATTTGTTGACCACCTATATGTCATGCTCCCATCATTTTTTAAACTAGTATATATATTTTCAACATAATCTATATAAAATAAGTTGAAAGAAAGTCATTCATTTTTTTGGATTAGCAAACTTAAAATAAATAAAAAATCACTATGACTTTTAGATAGAAAAAACAAAAAATAATGTAATTAAACAATGAAAATATAATTTTTTGATACCATTCACTTTTTAAATAAACAATGAAAATAGAATTTTTTGATACTATCCACTTTTTAAATAACTAAAAATATTAATAAAAAATTATTGCACATGAAAATTGGAAGTTGATTTTTGTTTTTCTTTCACGGATTTGTTGACCTATATGTGCCATTGTAGAGTTACGTCTATCACATAATAATTGAAAAATCAATAAAAAACCATTTTCTTTTCAAATAACTAAAAAAATCTATAAAAAATATAGCACATGCAAATAGAAAGCAGATTTTTTTTTTTTCATGGATTTGCTAACCACTCATATGCCATTGTAGAGTTATGTCTATCGATGTAATTATAATGTTAGACAAATTTATTTATCTAAAAATATATAAAATGATTTACGATCCTTGCACACTATATTCAATGGGGACAAAAAGTTTTACATATTTTAAAAAAATGTTTAATATTATAATTCCCTAAAATAATTATTTTTTGTTGTTAAATTTTATTTCTTATTTTCAACTAAATAAAATTCAATATAATAAATATATAAGGTGAAAATCTCATAAGGGCAGGTGCATGAAGATGGATAGTCAATTTGGGGCCAATTTACTTTTTCATCCCGAAATAGCGAAAATGCGAGCACGTTATAGTAAAGTGTGCTCACGTTATGGCTTGGTAATGACCAAACCTAGGATTGGTCATTACCAAGCCATAACATGAGTGCGTTATAACACACTCGCGTTATGGTTTAAATTTCAAAAACACTCGCATTTTGAGTTCAAAAAATGTGCATTTTTAAATAATAAAACACTTACAAAACACGAGCACGTTATAACGTGCTCACATTTTGGTCTACATTGAAATTGTTTTCTTCTCTTTTTCTTTTCTCTTTCTTTTTGTTATCTGTTAGGGAAACTATATACATGAAATAAACATTTAAGTATAAGTTGACATTTACATATGGATGTTTACTTTCTTATGCTTTAAGTTATATTTCATGTATATAGGCAGGAAGTTTGAGAGTGGTTTCAGATCTCTAGGAGCTATAATGCAAATTCTAGATTTTGGAAGATCCCAAAAATTTTAGACTCAATCAAATTTCAGTAATCAAGAGGTCAAATTTCAGT
>VDFB02281492.1:104537324-104577578 GCA_007258455.2 Sequoia sempervirens | reverse complement strand
ACCCTTAAACCATCTATCCTCTACCCTCTATGGTCTACCCTATACATTAAACCATCAACCCTCAATTCTCAACCATCAACCCTTAATCCATCAACCCTAGGTAGGTAGGGAAACATAGGTGAGATACAAAGTGATAAAGGGAGAGGTAGGTAAATAGAGGGAGAGGGGAGATAAATATAGGTAGAGAGGGGAGGAGATGTAGAGAGAGGAGAGATAGAGAGAATTAGAGAGGGGAGGGAGGGACAGGTAGAGAGGAGGAGGTGGAGGTGTGTGTGTGTGTGTGTGAGAGAGAGAGAGAGAGAGAGAGAGAGAGAGAGAGAGAGAGAGGAGAGAGAGAGAGAGAGAGAGAGAGAGAGAGAGAGAGAGAGAGAGAGAGATGGAGGGAGAGGTGGGTAAAGATAGGGAGAGGGAGATAAAAGATAAATAGAGAGGGAAGGAGATGTAGAGAGAGATGATAGATAGAGAGTAGAGAGTGGAGGGATGGAGGGAGAGGAAAGGAGGAGATAGAGGTGAATGTGTGTGAGAGGGAGAGAGAGTGAGAGGAGATAAAATGAGGGGAAAGAGGAAGGGGGGAGAGGAAGGGGGAGAGAGAAAGATAGAGAGAGAAGGGGGAGAGATTGTGAGTAGAGAGGGAAGGAGAGAGGGAGGGATAGGAGGGATAGAGGAAAGGAGGAAGAGTGAGATGGAGAGAGAGTGGTGAGATAGAGAGTAGAGAGGTAAGGAGAGAATGAGAAAGAGATATAAAGAGAGAGAGGGAGGCTAGAGGGAGGGAGAGGTAGAAAGGGATAAGTGAGATAGAGAAAGCAAAGGAGGGAAAGTGGGATCTAGAGAGAGAATGGTGATTTAGAGAGGAGGGAGTGAGAGGTAGGGATAGCGATAATGGTGAGATAGAGAGAGAGAGAGAGAGAGAGAGAGAGAGAGAGAGAGAGAGAGAGAGAGAGAGAGAGAAAGAGAGGGATGTAGAGATAGAGAGATAGGTAGGTAGAGGAAGGGGGAGGAGAGAGAGTAGAGAGGGATGGAGAGAGAGTGATGAAGGGAGAGGTAGGTATAGAGAGGGAAAGAGAGAGGAGAGATAGAGAGTAGAGAGGGAAGGGAAGGAGGGGGGAGGTATGGAGGGAGATAGAGGTGTGTGTGTGAGTTAGAGAGATAGAGAAAAGGAGCAATTGAGAGAGAAAGAGGGGGGAAAGGGGGAGTGACAACAATGATAGAGATTGGGAGGAGAGACAAAAAGAAGGGGAGGGAGGATGAGGTCGAGAGAGGGAAGGAGAGGAGAGATAGAGAGTAGAGAGGGATGAAGGGAGGGAGGGAGTGTTAGGGAGGGAGATAGAGGTTTGTGTGTGAGAGAGAGAGATAGAGAGTGGTGAGATAGAGAGGAGAGAGTGAGAGGGAGGGAGAGAGAATTATGAGATAAAGAGGAGAGAGTTAGAGAGAAAGAGGGGGAAGAGAGGGATAGAGAGGGATATAGAGTGAAAGATATTTAGGTAGAGGGAGGGAGAGGAGAGATAGAGAGTAGAGAGGGAAATAGGTAGGGAGGGAGACATAGGTGAGATACAAAGTGATGGAGGGAGAGGCAGGTAAAGGGAGAGAGAGGGGAGATAAAGATAAGTGGAGATGGAAGGAGATGTAGAGAGATACAAAAGATATAGAGAGAAGTAGAAAGGGGAGGGAGGGAGGTAGATGTAGGGAGGAGATAGAGGGGTGTGTGAGAGAAAGAGGGGAGAGAGGGAGGAAGGGAGAGAGAGAGAGAGGGAGTGGAGAGATAGAGAGTAGAGAGGAGAGAGTGAGAGAGAAAGATGATACAACTTGTTGACTACTAAAATTTGACCTCCTTATTATTGAATTTTGACATGTTATTCTTGAAATTTGACTAAGTATGAAATTTTTAAGATCTTCCAAGAACTAGATTTTTCATTATAACTCTTAGAGATTTGAAACCACTTTCAAACATCCTACCTATATGTTAGTGTAATTAATATTTAATTACACTTGCATAACTTTACTTAGGTAATATTTAATTCCTAGGTTTATTAATTCTCATCTTTATCTTATTGAGCTATCTTGTTGCTCAAGATAAGATTAGGGTTATGCATCTTTACTTTTATAAAGCAAATTATATCTTGTAATTAAGAATTCCTGAATAATATTATGTTGCACATTTTTTGCAATAGCTCTGCTTTTTCTATTTTTCTCTTATGTGGAAGGCTTTTCTAGTTTTCATTTTAGATCTTAGTTTTTAACATGGTATCAGAGCCTTGATTTGCAACCCCTTCTCAGATTTTTGAGAAAATCATTATAGAGTTCGTTCGGGATTCCTCGAGGGTTTCATGCCTTGAGAGTTTATTTCTGGAGCATTTTGGATTAGATCGGGCATCTCCATTGGATTTAGAGTGCTGAAAAAAGTCACGATTGGATTTTATTTTCTCAAAATTTTATCAAGAGTTTGATGCAAGTCATTTTTATTGGAGCCATTTTTCACTTTTGCTTCAGAAATGCAACTTCCACTCAGTTGCAGGGAAAACAATTTTTGGGTTTTGTAGCTAGGGTCAAAATATCAATTGGGTATCTTTTAGACTTTGCATATCTTGCACAAATCTGGAGAAAATTGCTGTACAAAAAATGGCGCGTGTCATTTTTTCTATTGGCTGAAGGTTAATTTTTTTTTTTTTTAATCTTCTGCTTACTGGATCAAAGAACGATTTCTGGGTTTTGTTCTTAGCATCAAAATATTTTTGGGTTTTTGTTATTGTTTACAAATAGTGAGAATTTTTGCAGAAATCAAATCAGAAGTAAACTTTTTTGCTAGAAAACCCATTTTCTGTAAGCTAATTTCAACTTTTTTAAAAAATTCATAACTTTTGGCCATAATGTTTTTTTTTGGCAAACGAGATATCGACGGAAAGCTAGTTTCGAGCACTTCGCATTGGTGTTGGCCATTTTTTTTAGATTCAGTCTTCTACTCAAATCTGAGGTCAATTTTAATCATGAAGGCAGATGTGAACATTGGTTTGTGCATGCACTCTATTTTGTTTTTATGCACTATGTTTGCACTTTCTCTTTAATTTATGCACATTGGCATCCTCTCTTTTTACAATCATTGGGTTATTGTAATAAATGAACTGAGATAAAGTTCCATCAGGGGGTTTCTTGCATAATAATCTGATTAGAGTGTGCATGCACTTTGATCTCCATATCCATTTTCATTTGTTGACAACTCGTATGGGTTATCTGGTTTCCTAGTTTCTTTTGGCCACTTTTTTGCTATTGCTTGTCACATCTCAGATTCACATCGGTTCACACTTCAGTTGAGAGATTATGTTTCTTGATTCGCATTGGTTCAGATCCTTCTCAGTTTGAGGGGCCATGTTTTTATGGTTAATGTTCTAGAGTCTTTTTGGTACTCCTTCCCATGGAAGAGTTTTAGTCATAGTTTGACATTGGCATCGAGATACACGGTTTCCAAATTCAGTCATCATCTCATTTACTATTGCTTCACAGATTCTAGGGTTGTTCCAGTTTGTGAGTTTTCTAGTGTTCCGTGGCATCGGGTCTGCTGTCACATTATTATGATTCTATTTTTGGTTTCAGTTGTAGACAAAAGTATCTTTCCTTGCTTGTCAGATTGTGGTTCCAGTGTTACTCCGTAGTGTTCTTTCAGTGCTTCTTTGCAACAGTCATCTCATTGTAGGGGGGTTTTGTCCCACTGGGTTTTCCTTCTCTACCTCATTATTGCATTTGTACATGGGTACCTGATCAGGCCTTGTTGCCAGGAGCTATTCATGCTTTCTTGCATTCATCTTAGTTTTAGGTGCATGTTTTTTTAGTCTCCCTAAGTTGCACTTATGGGGGGTGTTAGTGTAATTAATATTTAATTACACTTGCATAATTTTACTTAGGTAATATTTAATTCCTAGGTTTATTAATTCTCATCTTTATCTTATTGAGCTATTTTGTTGCTCAAAATAAGATTAGGGGTTATGCATCTTTGCTTTTATAAAACAAATCATATCTTGTAATTAAGAATTCTTGAATAATATTATGTTGCACATATTTTTGCAATAGCTCTTCTTTTTCTATTTTTCTCTTCTGTGGAAGGCTTTTCTGGTTTGCATTTCAGATCTTGGTTTCTAACACTATATACATGAAATATAACTTAAAGTATAAGAAAGTAAACGTCCATATGTAAATGTCAATTTATACTTAAATGTTTATTTCATGTATATAGTTTCCTTGAAAGATAAAAAGAAGAAAGAGACAAGAAAAAGAGAAGAAAAAAATTCAATGTAGACCAAAACGTGAGCACATTATAATGAGCTCACATTTTGTCAATGCATTCGCAAAACACAAAAACTATGTCAAAATTGAGATATAACGCAAGCGCATTATAACACATGCACATTATATATTGCTTTGGGAATCCCCAAGCCTTGGGATTGGTATTTGTCTTAGAATACCAACCTAAAGGCTTGGAGGGAATTCTCAACGAACATAGATGTGTTTTTGCAAATTCTATAATATTTCACATAATTAGGTTCGTGCTCATCCTCAAGATTACATGCGACTCAATATCAAACAAATCGAACATTTGGGTAATGTTAGGTTCTCTCTTAGCTATCCAACGATGTAGTTTTTTCACTTTTTGACAATGTTAAGCCTTTCATCCATAATTTCTTTTGTCTGTATATCTTTTTTTTTGGAAAAAAATAGTGTTTAGTATTTTTTTTGTTATAAATTAACCGTTCATCGAAATTTCAAATAAATTACATATTTAGAAACTAGACTCCATTCTACAATTTAAAAAAAAAAATCAATTAGTTTCCAAAATTTGTAGGGGTAGCATGACCAAAATTTTGTTTTGCAGGAAGTGACTACTTAAAATATTAGTAAAAAATAAAATATTCATTAAAAAATTATCAGAAAAATTGTGCATCAACTATATACTATTAGCTAACTTCTTACCGTAGCAATTTTAAAAATATTAAAAAAAAAATCACTATACGAGGGTCATACAAGAGTTGCTATGTTATATTTTTCTGACAAAAACAACACCAATTTGTTTACATCCCTCATTTGAACCCCTTAATCTCAACCATTTTCAAAATAAATTATTAGTTTAGAAAGTATCTACTCAGAGCACTTTGATCCATCTTTTTGTTCCATCTCAAAATTTTGAGTGCTACTATCCTCAATTTCACATCTAAGGTCAGTATTTCTGAATTTTAGAAAAAAAAGTGGCCACTTAAGCCCCTTTTTTGGGAACCATCTTGGTGCACTTACCCATAAGTCATTATATATTATATATATTAATTTAATATTGTATATTATATAAAGTCATGATATAGTCATTGTTTTGTACACATTATGCAATAATATTTGTCAATTTATTATTAGTACTTGCCATAGGCATAGTACTATTGTAATGAATTTGAGTTTTTTTAGTTAACTAGTTATTACTAATTTAGTTATTAATCAAGAACAATATTTAAAAAAACTAAAATAAAATTCAATTTTGTAAAGTCAACTTGTAAAATATTTCATTGTACAAATTATAAAAATTATTTTTTGTGCATATGATTGGTTAAAAAGTTGTGTGTTATTGATGGATTTGTAGGGAAAGTAAGGTAAACATTTTTTTAAATAATGATTTTCGTTTTATTGCTTTATAAAGTCTTTTCATTAATAAGTTTTTTTGTCATTATATTTTTTATATTAATTTTAGGTCTTTATTATATATAATGTATAACCTATGTAATGTAGAATTTATATATATTAGAGTATGTGTAGGATCATAATGGAAAAAAATAGGACCTTAAGTGGCAAAAAAATTAGAAAAATCAGAGTTAGGCAACTTGACGTAAAAATTTAAATAAGTTATCTATATTATTTCAAAAAATATATTTAAGAATAGAATCTGTAGCAAATTGAATGTAGTTTCTAAACTATTAGGTTTCTTTTAAAAAAAAAAAAATTATTTGATGAAAATTTAAAATTTCAATGTAATAGTACTTAAATTTCAGGGGAAAAATAAGAAGTAGGTGTTTTCTCTGACCACCCTACCCACAATAAAATGATAATATTTTTTATAAGATTTTAGATATAAGTAGAGGATTCATGTCTTGATGTGATGCATTTTTTTGCAATTTTTTTCCAAGTAAATAATTAATTATGAATTTTTTATTACAACTTTTAAAAAATATAAGAACTCGTATGTCTGACCACCTTAACTTAGTCAAAACTTCATGAAATTCAATTTTTTTTAAATTCCTATAGTATGTGAAGCATAGAATGTGATGCATATTTTGGATTCAAAAAATGTGACCATTTGAAAGCTGTAGATTTTTTTCAATTAGCCTATCAATTAGGACTTTAGTCATAATTTAATTAGAAAATGAATAATAATTATTTATTAAATTCAAAGTAAAACATAATTTATATTTGTGGAAAGTTGAGAATCTCCTTTTAAAACCTTTTTCGTTTCATTAATTTTGGGTAAAAAAAAAGTCGTCAAACACATGGGCCATCATATCACTTACATATCACCACTTTTTGGCCCATCATGATACTGCACATACCCATTATTCCTATTTATATCTTATATTATTGCAAGGAATATTTTGTAGGTAAATAAGTTAACTTATATTTTGTAGGTAATATATTAATTTAACTTGATTTATATTATATATTTAAATATTAATATATATTATAGGTTATTTTATTTTTTAGGTTCTCTTTAATATATATTATGTAAATTATATATATATATATATTATAACCTTTTTATTTTAACCATCTATTTTTTGATTTTTGTTGAATCATTTATTTTATTTTATTTTCAATTTATATATTTTATATATAATCTCATCATTTTTCTGTTTTCTATGTTAAATTATCATTGTTTCAAGTTGTAGTTTATTTTCCTTTATATCTTTTTTTATTTATTTTAATAATTTTGGTAAATGTTCCTCAATTATTTTGTTGTATAATTCATCTTTTTATTTGTCTTAGAATTATTTATTCATTATTCGAAACATTTAAATTTTAATCTTTTTTATCCATTTAATTGTGTTATATCATATTACTATATTGTTCATTTTCTGTTATTTTTTTGTCATTTTTTTCCTATTTTCACTTTTGCTTCATTTTCCAATCTCCTCCCTCTGTACCCTCTCCCATCACTTAACTCTTTTTAAGGTCATTTCTACAATCATATTCTTCATTATCCTATTCCTATGATGAATCATTGAGTGGTTGCAAATGCCAATTCAAAATAGAATACATATTTTAATCCAAAAGTGTTTACTAGATATCATTTACCTTGGAAAAATCATAGTGTTTACTAGATATCATTCACGGACCTTGGAAAAATCATACCATCTATAATCATTGGTTCATTAATATTTAACAATTATTGATTTGAATGAAGAGATTTAGTTGCACTTGTGTCTACTATAAATCAAACCTATAATTTAATGTAATATATTTTATTTTTTAATATATATATATATAATTAAAAATAAACAAATTGTAATAAATAAACATTTTAATATATAACAATTTTATATTAATAATAAGAGAAGAAACATTACCAACATGTAATATCTAACTTTTAATTATTTTTAATATATATTATATTTATTTTATTTATAAAATTTATTTAATATATAATAATTCATAATATAACATTTATTAAATATATTTATTTAAAATTTAGTGATTAAAATTAGGTTTATAGTTATTGGTAATGTTACAATCATAGTTGGGGTCAGAGATAGGTCTAAGATTAAGATAATGGTTTAGAATTTATTGTTAGGGTTGGAGTTAGGGTTAGGATTAGGGTTAGGGATATAATTAGAATTAGGGTGTGAGTTAGTGTTAGGTTAGGTCATCCAAACAATTGATTAACAATACTAAAACACTATAATTAACAAAAAATACATTTATTTTTATTTGCATTAATAAAAAATACATTTAATTTTTATCAAATCTAAAAAATAATAATTACACTACTATGAAGGCAAGTACTAGCCACTACGTGGCATTTGTTTTAATTTGCAAAAGGTTCTTTTAGATCACATTAAATTTTTATTTAATAATTTAATTTATTTTGATATAGGAGAATCAAAATCTTGATGTATAAAGAATCAATGGAAATGCCTATAATCCCTTACTAGTTAATTGAGCAACTAAATTAATTGTACCTCCCATATTAATAAGATCATTAACCCTTGTTAATTTGAACCTAAATTACATGTTAACAAGAACAACTTGACATCAAATTTTTATTAGATTAAATTAATAATAAATTAAATATTTTGATTTAATTCAATTATTACGAATGTAACTAAATATTCCTTCATTGAATTTTAATTTCAATATTAATTAGCTTGAATATTTATTCTAATTAATCAATAGCATTTTCTTATGAACTTTCAATCTTCAAAAAAGTTGGAAATGTCTCAAACTTAAAATTTGTTGTAGTTAATAATAATAATAATAATAAATATAGCTTAATTAGTTATGATTTGAGATGAGATTTATTGACTAATAGAGATATGAATATTGATGTAAGAAAGTGAATTTTTTTAATCTCTCAGCTTTAACAATAAATTTACAGTTGAAATCATTATGAAAATTTTAAAACTAAATTAAAATGCTTTCATTTTTTATTTATATCAAATTTTAAGCCCATATATGTGGTTAAGAAATGGATTGAAATTAGTCTTTACATCTAAAGAGAACAATTTGCAATTTCAAAATCAAAACTACTAAGATAGACATTACATTCCACTTTTTCTTTTGAAAAATAAAATTATTTTTTAAAGTTTCAATACAGATATAGAAATAGATAATTTAAAAATAATCATAAGATAGAGAATATGAAATAATAATGTTCAAATTTAATATTAAAATTTAAAATAATAATGTTCAAATTCTAACACTTTGAACTATTGGGTATGTGTAGGATCATGATGGGCCAAATAGGGCCTCTAAGTGGCAATAGAAATACAGAAAAGCAAACTTAAGAAACTTCACATAAGAATTTGAATAGTTTATTAACATAATTTGGAAAATATGTAGGAATATTATTTGTAGCAAATTGAATGTAGTTTGCAGGATACTAGGCATTTTTTAGAAAAAAGTAATTTGATTTGGTGAAAATTTAAAATTTCAATGCAAGAATACTTTAAATTTTGGAAAAAAATTGTAGGTGATTGTCCAGCCACCCTAAGTATGAGCAAAAATAAATATTTTTATGAATCTTTCAATATAAGTAGAGGACACATGCCCAAATGTGATGCATATTTTTTTGTGATTTTTTGCAAGTAAATAATTATTTATGAATTTTCTAGTATCTAAATTTTTAAAAACATTAAAAACCATTTGTCCAACCACCATAACTTCGTCAAAAAATAATAAAATTCATTTTTTTAAAACTATAGTTTGTGAAGCATAGAGTGTGATGCATCTTTTGGATTAAAAAATGTATAGCCACTTAAAAGTTATAGATGTTTTTCAATCAACCTATCAATACAGACTTTACACATAGTGCATGAAGAAAATCAATAATAATTATATATTAAATTCAAAATAAAACATATCTTATATTGGTAGAATGATAACAATTTTCTAAATAAACCCTTTTCATTTCATCAAATTTAGATGAAAAAAAATCATCAGCATGAAGGGTGAAGTTTGAAAAACCATTGCAACCCCTCTAAACATGTTGGGGTAGTTTAATTTTTAGGATGTACACCCTTAAGGAAAATCCAAAAGAAATCTCAAAGAAAAACAAATATCCGTTATTAACAGATATTCAATAAAAATGGATATCCATTTTTTAAAGTAAACAATGGATATCTATTTCTTAAATTATTTTTCTCTTACTTAGAAATATTAATATATAAATATCACTATAGATTAAAATATAACATGTTATAATATTAATATTAATATAAATATTTATATATATTTAAAATATTAATATATATAAGGGTTTGTGCAAGATCATGGGGGGCCAAATAGTGGTGATGCAACAAAAAAAATGTGACATGAGGAAGTGAATAGTGAAAAATTCACATTTGAATTTTTGGTTGGTTTGGTACAAACAATACATTTTGCTAAGATAAAGACCAAAGAAAAATGGATATATGCTATTTGGCTTTAACAATGGATTTTCATTATGTATATTGGATATCCGTTATTGAAAAATTACATTTTTTTGAGATCGAGTACATGTATATATTATAATATATTATTATATTAGATAATAATAATATATTATAGTAGTTTTCCATTCATAGATGCCAAGAATTACATTATAATGTTTTCCCTTTCGATGATAGAAAGCCTGAGGCTTGCCTTGAAACCCTTACATCCACTATAGTTTCCCAACCCCATACCCAAATTGATTACATTGGTTTTCTAGAGGCAAGAAAAATGGGCAACCAATCCCATCTCGACAAAGCCATTCCCATTACAAAAAGTTTTGAAAAGACTACATAGGGTCAAGAATGAGATTTACTGACATTTATAATGCAATACCAAACTCAAAAAAAAAGGAGATGCTCAAAACCTTACCAAAGAAGAAGGCTAGAGATTAGTCATTGTTCCATTCTGCATGGAAGAAGTCCATGGAGTCATTCATCCAACTATAGTCGCCCATGATTCAAGATATAGGAGACCTACTTGAGATACATTACCCCTTGGAATGCCCTAGCCTTATGCTGCCATAGATCTTTTCCCTTCCTTCCATTATAAACGTGAGCCACTCTTGATTTTTCTCTAGATCAAGAAGCAAGGGAAGGTCCCGATGCTAAGGGATCCCAATACCGATCTCTACAAGAGTCACTTCTTCAACGAGGCCACCAAGCAGGTAAGTTCAAATCAACTATCTTGCCATTACCATTGTTGTAGCTTTTGGAATTTGTATGTCTAGAAGAGCCGCTACAAAATGAGATGAGATATTAGAGTATACCCAGTATCTCTCCTTAGACTAGATAATTTTTTTTCCTAGAAGCAGTTTAATGGTTTCCAATATCAATGGATCCTTATTCTTAATTTTGAACACTTGCTTTAGCCTCTAGTCTATTATTAGACCCATGAATGCCACTTTCTTACAAGAGGATGTTAGACGGATAATCGAGTCCATCTCAATAGCTTAAGCAAGTCTAGAATTTTGTATGGAATAATGTAATACTTGATCGCTTTCAAGTTGTTTTGGCACATTTTGAATTAATTGCAACCATCCTTCCATATTTAGATACCATTATTTCACACTCTAGAGCTTGATGCACATTGGATCCAAACTGTTATTCTCCTTCATGCAAATGGAGATGAGTGCAAACATCGATATTAGCATCACCTGTTACCACTATGTTTGGTCATTTTAGCCTTATGTTAGTCGCATCAAGGTACAATATGCATGCTCAAAATGAGGAGTTCCAAATTAAAGATTACCTTTTTCCAAAGTCACTCTCCACTATTTGCAATGTGAGGATCCACCACCAAACTAACTCTAATAATTAGAATCTCCCATTCTCAAGAGTACCATAGACTCATTAGAAGATTAAATCTTTACTTGAGAGTCGTCGACCTCCAAATTTGCTAGAGCATCTGCCTCCATGTTTCCTTCATGATAGATGTGATTGCTGACGTACTCCTTAAATCCTCTTATTAGGTCCATAGCCAATTCTAGAAGTGGGTATGTAGTTTTAAATTTGGTGTGTGACTAACCTTGAGAGCATTAATTACCATCGAGGAGTCTCCTTCCACTACTAACTTCTCTACATTCAATTCATGGCTAAGCCTGAGATCCATGATTAAGGATTTGAATTCTACAATGTTGTTTGTGTCAATTAGAAGATGAGAGGCCATTTTACTAATTGTATGCCCATGCCAATCTCTATGATGCAGCCAACGGTCCTAGGGTTCCCACGTACCACACCGTCAAAGTTTAGTTTATGCCAACCAAAGGGCAGAGGTAACCATATAACTTTTTCCCTTAAATTCCTCCATTTTTCCCCCATCACCCAAGAAAGGGGGGATGCAGAGACCAAACCATTATTTTTGCATCAGCAAGTCCCATGTAGTGAAGTTGACATTCTTCAGACAATGTGCTTTCAATATGTTCACAAATTCCACCATTGCAGCCTCAATATTGTTTAGTAGTCGATGGAGAGGGAGTTCTTTCTCTTGAAAGATCCTCCTATTTCTTTCTTTCCAAACCTCCCATATGAGAATAGAAGGGAAAACCACCCATAGGCAAGAGTATATTGCATTTTTGTTGATCTTGGGCCATGACTAAAAGATATCAAGTATATCCCTAGGGAGGGAACTTTTTCATCTAAGCTTTACACAAAGCCATTGCCAACATTCCTATGTAAATGATCAATTCAAAAAAATATGATTCCATGTTTCTTCCTCTTGCTTGCACAACACACACCTTGAAGAACCCATAAAACCCATTTTATTGAAATTATCAACTATCAAAATTATTTTTTGCACTACCCAATAAAAGGTCCCAACATTTGGGAAACACTTCTTATCCAAAAAAATATTAACAAATATCTAAGCCCTATTTGTCTCTTTCATTTGCTAATATTTTATACCCATCATGGGTATTATATTCCCTGGTTTTGGAGCCATTCTATTTTAGTGTGTCACAACTAGCCCTGATGCTAGGAAGTTGGACTTTACCGTAGTCTCAAAGCTTGCAACCTCCTCCTCTGTGAAACCTATCATGGAGTTCTCCATCCTTCCTCACTTATCTGCATTTCATCTCCTTTTTGGAGAGGGGTTTTCTTCCCACTTGGTTTTCTCCTTTTCTATGTTTGTGGGAGATTAGTTGCATTTCATATCATTTGTAAATGGGTACCTAAAATGGCCATCATGTAGCCGAGACTCATCATCCATCATTTCATAATCATTGTATTTTCATTTCCTCCCTAAGTTACACTTATGGGGGGGTATGTTACTCTGAATTTTAAATTTTTGCCAAAAATATATAAAAACAACCTGATTTTTGAAATAAAAAATGCCTATTGATCTAAAAAAATTTGCCACATAGTACAACTAATAGGGATGATTTTTTTTTCCAGAAATTGTATGGATCATACTATTTTATTTTGCAAACCCTAAAAATACCTCTGATGGCTCTTGGGTTGATGTATCTGATTTTGATGAATGAACAGACGATCCTAGGGTTTTGAGGCCTTCTAAAGACAATGGCAAGATGAGGTTAGACTCAATATGCTCCATAAATTAGCTTGGTCCCTGGGTAGAGCCAAGTAGCCTGCAAAGAAAACCTTCAAGCCTGCAATTAATCTCTCTAGCCCAACTTTCTTGATCCTAAGATGAATCTTCAATGGACAAGCTCTGATACCATGTTAAAATAATGGATGCACAATGTCCCTATGAAGCTACAGTCTTTAAGAGGACCTTTTTTCAAGAAGAAATTCACCCACATAGAAAGTGTTGTAACTCGGACATGCAAATTGAGACTATCTTATTGATCTAGAATATGATTACAAATGTACAAATGCCTTCCTTATATAGACAAGGTTGAGATACAAGATGCATTAAGATGTTGCCATGTGTCTTGATCTGACAACTTGTGACAATATGTAAACCTTAACTAACTACCTAGGGAATGATGAACTGATTGAGATATGATCTAGAATCTGATATTCTAGATTGAATCTTTTCTCCTAAATACATGGAAAGGGGGATGAACACATTATAAATGAATTTCCTAATAATGCAACCTAAGACTTAATTAATTAAATAAAATCTTAAGTTAAACTTATGCTAGTGTAATTAAATAATAAATTACACCAACTAAACCTACAAACCTAACATCCCTTCACTCCCAAGAGCTCACTTTGTCAATCCTCTTCTCTTGTAGATAATCTCTTACATGTTTTCCCCATGCCTACATAGTAGGCAACCTGACTTGATCTGGTTTATTCTTCTATCCAAACCAAGGAACCCACCCTAGCTATCTTCTCAAAATAATGACTTTCTACCATCCTTAATATCCCAAGTTAGATAGTCAACGATGATGTCTGTTGATAGGAAATATATATATATATATATATATATTTCCTAGTTACACCGATAGGTGTAATATGTACAATGGGTGCACAAGGTTGCATGGAGGAGTGAAATGTGAGCATGTTAAAATTTTGAGGAAAACTTGTAAAATGGCTGATATACATTAGATAAATGATCTATTGTAAATATAGACCGTTAATTATTAGGTTTTAGATCTAATGTGGATATTTTTTTGGACTATCTTTCCCTAGAATGTAACCCTATTTTATGGGGGTTTTGTATTACAACTATGGTATACGATGATGTATTCTCAGAGTCTAATAGTGGTCATGTTGTCTCTTGATCTCTAGTGGTGATACTCATGTGAGAAGCATGCTCTGCAAGTATATTGTAATCTTTGTGATTTTTGAATAATGTATTGGGCGACTTTTGGAGTGTGGGGTTTTTCCCACATAAATCACTATGTCATGGTATGCATGATATTTATGTCTATTTCTATTTAAGTTTATGTAACTATTAAAGATCTGTAAAGTTTTACATTATTCTCCTCTCAAGATTAGTGTAGGAAGTTATTCTACTACCTTATCTTCCTTACAAGTGATATCAAAGCTTGATCACCTTTGGTTTCAATCATGGATTGTTGATTTTTCTGAACTAATCCAAATTTGAGTCAGAGCTTGTCTAGAAGACACTTTATGATCTTGTTGTAGGAATTTTCGGATGGCAAGTTCATCAGGGAGAATAGAGGTGGAATTTTTTTTGGAAATAATTTTGAGATGTGGAAGCTAAAGATGGAGGATCTATTGATAGATCAAGATTTGTGGGATGTTGTTCATGAGAATGTTTCAAGGCCTATAGATCCTACTCAGGCTGCTCAATATGATGTTATTGACTAAAAATCCAAGGGTATAATCAGATTATGCTTGGAATACTTTATTTTAATTAATTTCTATGAAGAGACCTCTGCACATAAACTATGGAAGAAGCTTGGTGAGATGTATTAGGATAAATATTTAGTGAATAAAATTTTCTTGAGGAAGAAGTTGTATTCCTTAAGAATGGAAGAGGGTGGAAAAATTATAGACCAACTGGAAGCATTCAATATGTTGGTGGCTTAGTTGGAATCAATTGGTGTTAAAATGGATGAGGAAGAGAAATGTCAAATCCTACTTTGTTATTTTCTTGATTCATGGGATTCTCTTGTGATGGTTGTTGGGAGTACTTCTATTATATTAAAGATTGAAGATGTGGTGGGTTCTTTGATTTCTGAAGAGATGAGGAGGAAGGTATCTATCACTGCCAAGGAGAACCTAAATGTTCATGGAAGATCTAAGGAAAAAGACAAGGATATTGAGAAGCGTAACAAATCCAAATCCAAGGGGAGATCTAAATCTCTTGGAAAGTCCAAAGTTATTTTCTAGAACTGCGGTAAGCCTGGACATGTTCATAAGGACTGTAAAGAAGAAAAAAGAAGAAAAAGAAGAAAAAGAAGAAATTTGATTCTAATTTTGAGTTCGACAAGGAAGATGGTGACACATTCATTACAACTTTGGAAACTCATGCAAGTAATGATGCATGGTTAATTGAATCAAGTGCATCTTTTCATATGACATTTAATAGAGATTGGTTTTGTGAATATGAAGAATTTGATGGAGGTAAGGTGTACTTGGGTGATGATTCTCATTTAGAAATTGTTGGCCATGGTAAAGTTAAAATCAGGTTTCCTAATGGTAGAATAAAAAGGATTAATTGTGCGTTGCATATCCCTTGATTATCATAATTTTTTTTATTTTTGAGTGAAATTTAATAGATGCAGGTGTGCAGGTAGTATTTCTTGATGCAGGATGCAAGATGGTTAGAGGTGCTATGGGGATTGCTAGAGGTGTCAGATATGACACATTTTATAAGTTGGATGCATGCACTATTGAGTGCAATAGTACTCTAAAAAGCAAGTCTATGGAAGAAGTGAGAGTTTCACCTTCAACAAATGGTCATGGCTTTTGGGTACCCAAGGGTGCTCTTTCTTTTGAGTCAAAGTTACCTACAAAGAAAAATATGTTATGGCACCAGAGACTTGGCCACATTGGAGAAAAGGCTCTAAGGAACTTGAAAAATAAAAACCTTGTTGAAGGTTTGTTTGATTGTAATCTTGAATTTTATTTTTGTGAGCATTGCATTCATGGAAAATAAAACCATGTTTAGTTTTACTCAAGTTCTCATAAATCTTGTGGTGTGTTGGATCTTATTCGTTCTAATGTGTTAGGTCATGTATATGTTCCTTCAATTGGTAAATCCACATATTATGTTTCATTTATTAATTATTATAGTAGGACATGGGTATTTTTGCTAAAGAGTAAATTTGAAGTTTTCAATCGATTTAAAGAATTTAAAGAAATGGTTGAGTTGTAGACTAGAAAGAAAATAAAAATTTTGAGGACTGATAATGGTAATGAATTTTTCTCTAACGATTTTGATAGATTCTATAAAGATTGTGGTATTCAAAGACATAAGACAACTCCTTATTCTCCACAATAGAATGGAGCTGAAAAAATAATGAACAAGACACTGATGGAGAAGGCTAGGAGTATGTTGAGTGGTGGTAGTTTAGAACAAAGGTTTTGGGTTGAAGCTATTTCCATTTCTTGTTACCTAATTAATAGGTCTCCTACGTCAACTCTTGTTGATAAGATTCCTATAGAGGCAGTGTCAAGTTGCAAGCCTTCATTAAGACATCTTTGAGTTTTTGGTTGTGAGGCATGTGCACATCTATGAAAGGAGAAGTGAACAAAGATGGAGAATAAGGCTGTGAAATGTATTTTCATCTGATATAGTTATGGTGATAAAATTTACAAGCTTTGGGGTCCTATTACATAGAAGGTAATACATAGTAGAAGTGTTATTTTAGAGAAACTAAGCCTTCTTTTGTTGCATTGCAACCAGAACAAAGTAAACATGAAGATGTGATTCAATTTCCTTCTACAACCCAGGAAGTTGAATCGATACCCATGGATAGACAAGAACTTGAGGAGAGCTCATCTAGCTCTAAATCTTCAGAAGAGGAGGAAGAACCTCCAACTCAACTTGTTCGTAGGTCTACAAGGCATAGAGAACCACCTGAAAGGTATTCACCTAATGATTGGAGATGTATTTTTCTGTGAATACTAACATGGATGAACCCAAATCTATAGAAGAGGCACTAGGTATGAATGATGCAGAATCTTGGAAGATTGCTATGGATGAAGAAGTGACATCTTTGAAAAAGAATGATAAATGGGATCCTGTACCATTTCCAGAAGGACAAAAACCTATTGGTTGCAAATGTTGTTCAAGAAAAAGATTGGTTTAGATGGAGGTATTAAGAAGTACAAAGCAAGGTTCATTACAAAGGGTTATTCTCAAGTTGAGGGTGTTGATTATGGTGAGATATTTTCTCCTATTGAAAAAATGACATCCATTAGATTTTTTCTTTCTTTTTTTGCTGCTTATGATTTAGAGGTTGAGCAAATGGATGTGAAAATTGCTTTCCTTCATGGTGATTTCGAGGAGGATATTTATATGACACAACCAGAGCACTACATGGTGAAACACAAAAGTAAATTGGTTTGCAAATTGAATAAATATTTGTATGGCCTAAATTAGAGTATTACGATGTGGGTATATGTAGGATCATCATGGAAAAAATAGGCCCTTAAGTGGCAAAAAATTTAGAAAAATCAGAGTTAGGAAACTTGACGTAAAAATTTGAATAAGTTATCTATATTATTTCAAAAATATCTAAGAATGGAATCTATAGCAAATTCAATGTAGTTTCTAAACTACTAGGTTTATTTTAAAGAAAATCTATTTAGTGAAAATTTGAAATTTCAATGTAGTAGTACTTAAATTTCAGGGAAAAAATAAGAAGTAGGTGTCTGTCTGACCACCCTAACCACAATAAAATGATAATATTATTTTATAAAATTTTAGATATAAGTAGAGGACTCATCCCAATGTGATGCATATTTTTTTGTAATTTTTTTCCAAGTAAATAATTAATTATGAATTTTTTATTACAACTTTTAAAAAATATGAAAAATCATATGTCTGACCACCTTAACTTGGTCAAAAATTCATGAAATTCATTTTTTTTTAATCCTATAGTATGCAAAGCATAGAATGCGATGCATGTTTCAGATTGAAAAAATGTTATACCATTTGAAAGCTATAGATGTTTTTCAATCAACCTGTCAATCAGGACTTTAGTTGTAATTCAAATAGAAAATGAATAATAATTATTTATAAATTCAAAGTAAAACATAATTTATATTGGTAAAAAGTTGATAATATCGTTTAAAAACCCTTTTCGTTTCATTAATTTTTGGTAAAAAAAGTCGTCAGCCACATACCCTACACATACCCATCATATCGCCACTTTTTGGCCCATCATGATCCTTCACATACCCATGTGGTACCAAAAATTTGACACATGTGTTGAGTTTTGGATTTGAGCATTCTAAATCAAATCATTGTGTTTATTAGAAAACTAATGGTGATAATTTCCTATTTATTGTATTATATGTGGGTATGTGCAGGATCATCATGGAAAAAACAAGCCCTTAAGTCGCAAAAAACTTAGAAATATCAGAGTTAGGCAACTTGACGTAAAAATTTGAATAAGTTATCTATATTATTTCAAAAATATGTAAGAATAGAATCTGTAACAAATTGAATGTAGTTTCTAAAATACTAGGTTTTTAAAAAAAAAAAAAAATCATTTGGTGAAAATTTGAAATTTCAATGTAGTAGTACTTAAATTTCAGGGAAAAAATAAGAAGTAGGTGTCTATCTGACCACCCTAACCACAATAAAATGATAATATTTTTTTATAATATTTTATAAATAAGTAGAGGACTCATGTCCGGATGTGATGCATATTTTTTTGTAATTTTTTTCCAAGTAAATAATTAATTATGAATTTTTATTACAACTTTTAAATAATATAAAAACTCGTATGTCTGACCACCTTAACTTGGTCAAAACTTCATGAAATTCAATTTTTCTTTTTTAATACTATAGTATGTGAAACATAGAATGTGATGCATATTTTGGATTCAAAAAATGTGATATCATTTGAAAGCTATAGATGTTTTTCAATTAGCCTATCAATCAACACTTTAGTTGTAATTTAAATAGAAAATAAATAATAATTATTTATTAAATTCAAAGTAAAGATTAATTTATATTGGTAGAAAGTTGATAATCTCCTTTAAAAACCCTTTTCATTTCATCAATTTGGGTAAAAAAAAGTCGTCAGCCACATACCCTACAAATACCCATCATATTGCCACTTTTTGGCCCATCATGGTCCTGCACATACCCATGTTTACAATATGGTATTTATTGGTAGAGGGAAAGGTATGATTTTAGAACAAAATATCAAATTACTGCTAAATTTAAAATAAAAGATCTTTGTGTATCTTAACACATTCTTGGGATGGAAATTAAAAGAGATAGAGTGAATAGAAAGCTATGGCTTGTCCAAAGTAAGTATGTCAACTCAATTTTATAGAGGTTTGATATGCAGGATTGTAGACCATTATGTGTTCATGTTTCAGTTAGAACAAAGTTATCAATTTCAAATTGTCCAACATTTCTATCAGAGATGGAAGACACGAGCATAGTGCCTTACCAGAGTGTAGTTGGATGTTTGATGTATGCTATGCTTTGTATTAGACTAGACATTTCCCAAGCAATGGGAGTTCTTTCCAGACACATGTCTAATCCTAGTAGAGTTAATTGGGATATAGTTAAAAGAGTCTTCAAATATTTGTGGGGTACCTCAGATTATTCCTCATGTTATTGGAGTAACCAAAAAAGTAACCCTTCTATTTTTCTGACTTGATTGATCCCTCATGATTTTTTCTTAATATGGCCTTGATTTAATGTTGCAATGCAAATAACACATTCACATTAGGTCTTGGGACCTTGTAAACTAAAAGGATTCAAATGGTACCTTAAGTGTTGTAAAGTGTTGTAACATACTTTCACACTTTTCTAAGGTCTTGTTAATAAAATAACCTCTTTTCATCATTTACCAAGCCTTATTTCAAAGTGTTGTAAAGTCTTGTAACACACTTTCACATTTTCCTAGGTTTTTCATTAATAATTGGGCTTTCTTATGCTTTAATTGGCCCCATTTTGCATCCACATTCCTTATTTATGTGTATTTTTGAGAATAATCCCAAAAAATAACATTTAAAACATCAAAATCCTGAGACCCACCTTAAATTCCTAAGGTGGGACTCATTCCCCATTATGGGCGAATGAGTCCCCTTAGGTGGAACCCATTCACCCAGGGTGGCGAATGAATCCCCTTTAACTCAAAATTCAAATTTAATTTAAATTTCTAGCGAGTTTTTATTCCCCGGGATCTAAGGTTGGACTATAGTGTTGTAATTTCAAGATTTATTGCATAATTGAGTATAAATACAAGGTTCTTTCTCCCGAAGCATTAAAGTATTCATGCATATAGTTTAGAAGAGAATTTGAGCATTTATAAGAGTATTCAAGGAATTTCAAGGGAAAATTATCAAGCATTCAAAAGCATTCTCCAAGTGTTAATAATCATGTCAAAGGTTTTTTGCATCATGTTGTTTGAGAGCTAACCAATGTGGTGTAGGATTGTGTGATTCAAGAAAGCATTGCATCAACATTAAGTTAGATTTCAAATCTACGTCCATTGGAGCCATCATTTACATGTTTGTAACACTTTATTACAAGGGTTTGGTGAGTTACAACATCATTATTTGTTCATTCATCATTCTCTATTCTATTTCATTTCATTTTAAGGGTTTAATTACCAACAATGGGTTTGACCAAGGAAAACCCCTATTCACTAACCCCACAACATTTTTCCCTCTCTTTGCATGTGATTTGTAGGGTTATGTTGTAGATTTATTAAGGAGCAAGATTGGAAAAGTTTTCATCAAGTTGTCAAAGCAATTCAAAGTTGTCAAAGTTGTAAACAAGCCTTGGAGAAGCTTAGAGAAGGTCTATAGGCTGAATTTTGCAGTTTCAAACTCGCATCTGAATCATGAACAAAAAATAGACTGACAGCTACAAAATCCAGGTTTGAATTTCTAGAAATCCAGAAGTGGACTGATTCGCCACTATTGGCGAATGAGTCCCATTGTACGGGTATGTGCAGAATCATCATGGAAAAAATTGGCCCTTAAGTGGCAAAAAATTTAGAAAAATCAGAGTTAGGAAACTTGACATAAAAATTTGAATAAGTTATCTATAATATTTCAAAAATATGTAAGAATAGAATCTATAGAAAATTGAATGTAGTTTCTAGACTACTAGGTTTGTTTAAAAATTAAAAAATCTATTTGGTGAAAATTTGAAATTTCAATGCAGTAGTACTTAAATTTTAGGGAAAAAATAAGTAGGTGTATGTCTGACCACCCTAACCACAAGAAAATGATAATATTTTTTATAAGATTTTAGATATAATTAGAGGACTCATGCCCCGATGTGATGCATATTTTTTTATAATTTTTTCCAAGTAAATAATTAATTATGAATTTTTTATTACGACTTTTAAAAAATATAAAAACTCATATGTCCGACCACCTTAACTTGGTCAAAACTTCATGAAATTCAATTTTTCTTTTTTTAATCCTATAGTATGTGAAGCATAGAATGTGACACATGTTTTGGATTCAAAAAATGTGATACCATTTGAAAGTTATAGATGTTTTTCAATTAGCCTATCAATCAGGACTTTAGTCATAATTTGAATAAAAAATGAATAATAATTAATTATTAAATTCAAAGTAAAACATAATTTATATTCATGGAGAGCTGAGAATATCCTTTAAAACCCTTTTCGTTTCATCAATTTTGGGTTTAAAAAAAGTCGTCAGCCACATACCCATCATATTTCCACTTTTTGGCCCATTATGATCTTGCACATACCTCATACCTATTTGTCAGGGATTTTTGCAAATCTGAGTACCCATTTGTCTCAAACTTTTTTTGACATAGTTTACCCGAAACTAGACTGATTGACCCAGCTTGGCGTATGAGTCCTAGTTAGCATCAACAATGGATTTTTCAAGATTCCAAAACTCCAATCTACCTTCATCAGTTTCCCTGACCAGTGCACATTTCTAGTTTTACAGTTTTCTATTACATTCTACTTGCATTTATAGGTCATTTTGCATATCACATTGTGTTTTCCAACATTTTGTCTTTTCCAAGTTTACACTTGGTGGTGAACCCCTTTTTGTTATATTTAGTCCCTAGGTCAACCCTATTGCTAGATTTCAATCTCCTTTGCATTTAAATCTTGAGGGTTATCCTTGGGTGTAACCTTCCCCACATTTCACATTTCTCATCTCATACACCATTTTTAGAGGCTCCATCTTGGTGAACCTGCATTTAGGACATCATAATTCTAATTTGGAGTGCATTTACATCCTAGAGTTAACTTGCATTAACATTGCATTGCATTAAATTGCATTTGTTAATTTGTATTCTAGTGTTTCAAAGTTTGCATTAGTGAAAAAATCATTTAGCTTGCATTATTGAACTTAATTTCATTGAAAAACAATAAAATTTTGCATTTTTATTTTAGAATTGCATCAGAAAACATAAAAAGCATAAAAATCAATTCAAAAATTCTAAAAAATTTCAAAAAAATTAGTACCTAGACTCATTCACCACCTTGGGCGAATAAGTCCCATTGGATTTTTTTCACTACATTTTCTAGTATTTAGAGTTCAATTTATAAGTTTATGTTTGTTTTTTTTGCATTTCAGATTTACTTTCTAGAATTTCAATTATACACATTCCATTCTTGTTAGTTTACATTGCATTTGCTTTCACTTTGCATGTAGTATCCTTTGCATGAGTGTTTGGTATTCTATTTCTAATACCTTAGTGAGAAGAAGTTTGAGACTCATGTCATACCATGATAGCACAATCATTGTGGATCTTGGGTTATCTAGAGCTTCCACTCGTAGTACTGACACTAGTACACTAGGCATGGATAACACCCTTAGCAACTCTTTGCCTCTAGGTTGCATGCAAGTTGAACCAAGGAATGATGATATCCTGCAATATGAGTAAATAATTCAAATTCATGAGGACTTAGTAAACCTGCAACATCAAATAAGCCTTGAAAACATTTCAACTATTGTAATTCCTACCATATAAAACATTCACTGTATGCTTGAAAGTGAAGATGGAATTGACCTTGTGAAAAACATAGTTCAAATCTTTGGAAACCATCTTCCTTGAACCCCTAGTATTCTTATACCAACAAACAATGTCCCAAGCCAAGGAGGAACTCAAATTCCTCCTCCTACAACCATAGCTTCAATACCTACCTATACCACTCCCCAAGTCACAAAAAGAATGCAACAAACTGTTAGTAATGTGATTCCTTCCCTAGGTATTCCTGTTAGCATCCCTAGTTCCTATGTGGCATCACACGCTATATCTTCTACCACATTACCAACTGTAAGAATTCCATTCACTTGTCCTACCAATACATACAATCCATCACCAATTTCACTTCCATCTCATACCACAAGTCATGATCCTCTCATAACAAAACTTTTCCAAACTGTTTCATCAATTCAAAAATAAATTTCCACTATAAACCAAAATCAGAATGGCCCACTGACATATTATGTCAAAAGTAGTCCATTTTCTTTGGAGATATTGCAAACACCGATGCCACAATGTGTAGAGGTGCCTAGATTTGAGAAATATGGAGGGAAGGGATATCCTTCTAACCATGCTAATGCTTACACTGCATTATGTAGTGACTTTTCCCTAGGTCCTTAAAAGATACTGCCTTGGAATGGTTTTCTTCTTTATCAAACAATTCAATTCATTCATTCAATGAAATTTTTGATGCATTTGTAAACCATTTCAAAGTGCATATGACTCCCAAAATGACCTTGGCCAATTTGATGAGATGCAAGAAAAATGAGGGTGAAAAAGTCACTGACTTTATCTCACGCTAACAATCGCTTTATTCCCAAATCGATGTTCAAGTTCCCGACCCACACCTTCAAAAGATGTTCATAGAAAACTTAGAAAGTAAAATTCAAGACAAGTTGACCATGATGAAATTCCCATCCTTCATGCACCTATGCACTAACTTATGCGATTATCAAAATTTGATTAGTAGTCGAGATACAAGGTCCGCTTCTAGCCAAATCAAGAAATCCAAACCTATAAACCAAAACAATGCCCAACCTTTTAGAAATAAAAACAAAGGGTTCCTTCAATTTAATCCTCCTCAACAACCTACTCAAAACGCCAACAACCAAGTAGTTGTTGTTGAAGCCATGGTCCCCTTTAGTTATGGAGATTTGAAAAGAAAATTCAATCCCTTTCCCGACACCCTTCATAACACAATGTCCCAAATTTTACAACAACAAATGATTACCTTTCCTTCTGCAAAAACACCTGACCCTAATAAGCCTTTAACCCCAAGCTTTATATCCAATGCTTATTTCCACTATTATCAACAAAATGGACATGACATGAAACATTGCAAGCGTCTTAAACATCTTGTGCAAGACCTCATTGATTTTGGTTGTCTATCCATTGGAGGTGTTAGCGATCAAGGCAATAAATCCATTTCTCCTTCGAACCAACACTTGCAAATTTAACCTAATCCATTTTTGAAACATGATATTTTATTTATCAAATCTAGTGAAACTACAAATAATAATGTGATGAATGTTGATACAGAAGATGAAAACAATGATCCTGTCCTAAATGCTATCAATGTTATTCATATGGATGAGATGGTCGGGGTGATAGACGTCATCCCTCGTAAGGGTTGAAGCAAGAGTCCTCTTGACATTGATTTCTCCTCTAAGGATATACTTAACCATTTTCCCAATGGTCCTCTCTACATAGCCAACCGTATCTATGAAAAGCCCACTAATGGGATACTAATAGATCCCACTTGTGGAGAGAATATGATCACTAAGGAATTCTTACTTTTGCATGTGCTTTATCAAGAAATATATGATAAACTGAAAGCATGGATCACTACACACAATGGTTTTTCTTTCCCTACAATAGGATCGATCACCTTACCATTACAAATAGGACCAAAAACATTAGAAGTCACATTATCCATCATCCCACAGTCAGACCGATTTCATTTCAGGCTAGGCCATCCATGGCTTCGCTCAATGAAATTTGTTCCTTCAGTTGTGAAAAAATTCTTAAAGTTTCCCTTTGACAATGAAATATTTACTATTCACCATAGTAGCTTTAACCCATTTTCTTCCAAAGGAAACTTTTCCTTATAATCATTTTGGCTCGAGCCCATGAAACCTGTCAAGCAACAAGAAGACTTCTTTTTCGTATCTTACCAAAAATTCAAAACAAAGAAAATAGATGAACTATCCCTCCAAAACATTTCCCCCTTTACTTCTGACCTCCCACCCTTGATGAAACCATGCCTGAACCTAAACAACACCTAAACAACTAAGACCAACACAAAATATAAACCTCAACTATGTCCTACAAATGACCAAGAAACAATGAAAATAACACTATCACACCTCCTAGAATAAAATAAGTTTACAATGAAAAAGTGAGAGTGGATGAACAACCTCCTATGGTTCCATCCATTCCTCCCCTTAGGGAAGAAAATCAACTTATGGTTGATCAACCTGCTCCTACACAAACACAACTTGAAAACAAAACTAAAAGAAATAGAGGTGCTAGAGAACATAGGTGTAGACGTTGTGCTCTTGCTTGCAAGTTACATGAAGAGTTAAACAAAGAAAATAAAAATTTGAAATTGATCAAAGCAATGCATGATGACCCTCATCCCCAACAAAAAAAATGACCCTAGAATACAACAATGAAAACAAGAGATGAACTCTTCAATGGACATTATCTTTCATCCTCCTATTGTCATTATCTTGGATGACAATGACGAGACCACTAAAATTGATGAAGAGGTGCATAATGAATTGAACATAATGTTTTCCTCTTCCATGAGCTAAAATGAGAAATCTCCTATACAGAATGATGAACTTGGTACTTCTCCTAGTTCAGCACTTTCCCTTGTCCCTTTGGCTAGTTGTCCACCTTTGGTATAAAATGAACATGATTGGGAGGCTGATGACTTTCTCATAGGTTGAATTGCATTTTCCTTACTATTCTTTTGCATTTTATTTTCCTTTTTCATTTTCTTTCAATGTGTGATTACATGTGCATAATGTGATCCCCTGTGATTTTCTGTTTGATGTTCTCTCTCTTTGTGACATTCCTCTATTTGTACCTTCATTCCTCTCTATGTCTTTCTTTGTTTTAACTTTTTCATCTTTACATTTTTCTTTTTTTCCCTTTTGGGGATGATGCAAGGCATCAAGACATTCATGTATCCTTCATGTTGACCCAAAAGGCTTTCTTTTTTTTCTTTTCCTTTTTTTTTCATCTTTATCTTTATCTTTTGTTTTCCTTTTTGGGATGACAAGGAATTGAGACATTCATGTCTCCTTCATGTTGACTCAAAATATTTTCCTTTTTCTATCACCTTTTCTTTTTCATTTGTCTTGTGCTTTCCTTTTGGGGATGACGCAAGGCGTCGAGAAACCCTATGTATCTTCCATGTTGACCCAAAAGGTTTTTCTTTGTTTTCACTCTATTTGTGTCATTCTTGTAAGTTCTATGTGTATTTGGGGGATGATAGTTCCAAGCTCTCTAAAAATAAAAACATTACAACAAAGAACATACTAACCCCAAATCCATAGATCACTTATGTGTTTGGTGTTTACATTTTGGGGGCACCACTTTTTATTTTATTTTTCTCTCGCATGACACAAATTTACTTGAAAACATATGACTTGGCATAGGGATTTCCAAGTTGGATCTCATGTATTCTTTCTTTTTTACATTTTTCATTGGCTACTTTAAAGTAATTTCTCATAGTATGGTGTTCACAATTTCTTTAAAGTGGGGGAATACATTGTCATTATTATTTTGCATTTTTCTTTTTTATAGTTCTTAGTGCATCCTTCTTACTTCATACAATGTGTTTGTCACTTTGTGGATGACATTGGGTATGATGTTCTTCATGAGTGTGATATCTCTTAGCATATTACATTCCTCTTAGTGGCCTGATGCGATGCACTGCATCCCCTAAGTTGTGAATTTTCTATTATTTGATTGGTCCTCTCTTGGAGACATTAGGAATAATGTTCCCTAAGTTAAAGACCTCACATGAATGTAGCAAGACTCCTTTGAAAATTCGTTGCATTTTTCATTTTTATTTTTTTGTTATATGACCACCTTGCATAACACAACTTGCATGCCTGTAATGCCACCGCGTTTGTTCATGAGCTCCAAGCATACAAAGTTTTGATTGTCTCATGAAGCTTGAAAAATAATTTTTGTTTGGTGCCTTATTAAAGTTATCAAGAGGTATAACTTTTGTATGGTTGAGCAGGAAGCCCAATTTGAGGCATGCATTTCTCCATAGCCACTTGCATGTGTGTGAGTACATACCAACCATGCGTGTATGTTTCTCACCTTTTAGGATTTCTCACCTAGCGGAAAACTGGGAGGTTCATTGCCTCAGAGTGAGTATGCATTTTTTAGGACAAACAACCTAGATCTAATCCACATCGTGTTGGAAAAATGGTTGAAGCTTGAATTGATTCTTTTGTTTTCACCTTTTTTTTTCTTTCTTCTCTTTAGCATTGTATGCTTGTGCCTTGTTGTTGTTCTTGATATCATTTTCATGTGTGTTCCTTTGTACTTATGTTGGTTTTTCATGGGATCTTGATCCTAGGGGCTTGATCACCTCTCTTGATCATTGTTGTCCCATCTTGGTAGCATCGGTACATTTGAACCCCTCTTGATGTGTGCATTGGTTTACTTTAGTGTGAGTTTGAAGCTAGTTCACCCTCTCACTAAAGTGGGGGATAGATGGAGTCACTGAAAAAGTAACCCTTCTTTTTTCTGACTTGATCGGGCCCTTCTTGTGATTTTGGCTTAATATGGCCTTGATTTAATGTTGCAATGTGAATAACACATTCACATTAGGTCTTGGGCCCTTGTGAACTAAAAGGATTCAAATGGTACCTTACTTAAGTGTTGTAAAGTGTTGTGGCATACTTTCCCACTTTTCTAAGGTCTTTCTAATAAAATGACCTCTTTTCATCATTTACCAAGTGGGGGGTGCTATCACAATAGTGGTTTACAATTCCTAAGATGAACGAATTTTAGCTGAAATCACATATTTTTAGAAAATATAATGATTTAAGCCTTAAAAAGTTCCATTTTAAGGATTCCAATTGAAGAGGGTTTGATCAAATCACCTTAGATCAAACCCCCTTGGATAGAACCTCGCTAGTTTTAAGCCATACCTATAAATGCGTCTCCTTTACACCTATCAAAATGCTGATAAAAAATCACTTTTGATTTAGCTTTTGGGGGATCAAATGAATTCATTTAAAATTTATTTCAAATGATTATGGTATTCCTCAGAACAAGCTATCCAATGAATATAATTTTAATATGTTTTGGTTTTGTTATGTATTTGTTTTTTAAGTTTTATTAAACATATATTTTTCATAAAAAATGAATTTCTTTGTTCTTCACATGTGGAAAAATAGTAGATTATCAATTTTTTTTTTGAAAAATATGAGTACACCAGATATTGAAGACCTTAATCCAACAAAAAAAATTAAATTAAATTTTGACATATACAAAAAAAGTTACGCGTTATACGGTCGCGCTGTGTCTAAATTGTAATTTGTTTGACTTTGAAACTTGATTAAGGAAAAAATATTCAATAAAAACTATCTAACCAAGTGGAAGAACTAGATATTAGAGTTACAAATCTAAATTTGAAAAGAATTAGAATTTTATCCTTCATGGAAAAAAAGTTATGTGTTATCTGTGCGTCACTTTTTAAAAATGTTTTTCAAAAATCAATTTTCATGGGAGATGGAAAAGAAGTGCAATTTGATTCCAAAAATTTTGAAAAAAATATTTTTAGAATCTACAAACAAAATTTGATGAGACTCTTTGCACCATCTTCAATTCCTCACGGTTTAGTCGCTATAGGTGCCCTGAATGTGAAGATTTAGTTAAAAATAATAATTTTAGTGTCCGGTTGGCCAAAAATTGTAAACCACTATTATGGGATCACCCTGGGTATGTGCAGGATCATCATGGAAAAAATAGGCCCTTAAGTGGCAAAAAATTTAGAAAAATTAGAGTTAGGCAACTTGATGTGAAAATTTGAACAAGTTATCTATATTATTTCAAAAATATGTATGAATATAATCTATAGAAAATTGAATGTAGTTTCTAAACTACTAGGTTTGTTTAAAAAAAAAATCTATTTGGTGAAAATTTGAAATTTCAATGCAGTAGTACTTAAATTTTATGGAAAAAATAAGAAGTAGGTGTACGTCTGACCACCCTAACCACAATAAAATGATAATATTTTTTTATAATATTTTATATACAAGTAGAGGACTCATGTCTTGATGTGATGCATATTTTTTAATAATTTTTTTCCAAGTGAATAATTAATTACATGAATTTTTTATTAAAATTTTTAAAAAATATAAAAAATTGTATGTCTGACCACCTTAACTTGGTAAAAAATTCATGAAATTCAATTTTTATTTTTAATCCTATAGTATGCGAAGCATAGAATGTGACGCATTTTTGGATTCAAAAAATGTAATACCATTTGAAAGCTATAGATTTTTTCAATCAACCTATCAATCAAGACTTTAGTCTTAATTTGAATAGAAAAAAAATAATTACTTATTAAATTCAAAGTAAATCATAATTTATATTGGTGGAAAGCTGAGAATCTCCTTTAAAAACCCTTTTCGTTTCATCATTTTTGGGTAAAAATAAAGTCGTCAGCCACATACCCATATTACCACTTTTTGGCCCATCATGATCCTGCACATACCCAAGCCTTATTTCAAAGTGTTGTAAAGTGTTGCAAAAGAATTTCACACTTTCCTAGGTTTTTCATTAATAATTGGGATTTCTTATGCTTTAATTGGCCCCATTTTGCATCCACATGCCTTATTTATGTGTATTTTTGAGAATAATCTTGACAAATATCATTTAAAACATCAAAATCCCAAGACCCACCTTAAATTCCTATGGTGGGACTCATTCACCATTATGGGCAATTGAGATCCCTTAGGTGGGACCAATTCACCCAGGGTGGCGTAATTCAAAATTCAAATTTAATTTAAATTTCTAGTGGTTTTTTATTCTCCAAGATCTAAGGTTGGCCTATAGTGTTTTAATTTCAGGAATTATTGCATAATTGAGTATATATACAAGGTTCTTTCTCCCCAGGCATTCAAGTATTCATGCATATAGTTCACAAGAGAATTTGAGCATTTACAAGAGTATTCAAGGAATTTCAAGGGAAGATTACCAAGAATTCAATATCATTCTCCAAGTTTCAATCATCATGTCAAAGATTGTTTTCATCATGTTGTTTTAGAGCTAACAATTGTGGTGTAGGATTGTGTGATTCAAGCAAGCATTGCATCAATATCAAGCTATATTTCAAATCTACATCCATTGGAGCCATCATTTACATGTTTGTAACACTTTACTACAAGGGTTTGTTGAGTTTCAACATCATTATTTGTTCATTCATCATTCTCTTTTCTATTTCATTTCATTTTAAGGATTTAATTACCAACAAGGGGTTTGACCAAGGCAAACCATTATTCACTAACCCCACAACATTTTTTCCATCTCTTTGAATGTGATTTGCAAGTTTAGGTTATAGATTTATCAAGGAGAAATATTAGAAAAGTTGTCATCAAAATTTCAAAGCAATTCAAAGTAGTCAAAGTTGTAAACAAGCCTTGGAGAAGCTTAGAGAATGTCTATAGGCTGAATTTTGTAGTTTTGGACCCGAATCTGAATCAAGAACATAAAAGTAGATTGAGAGCTATAGAATCCAGTTTTGAATTTCCAAAAATATAGAAGTGGAATGATTCACCACTATTGGTGAATGAGTCCCACTGTACCTATCTATCAAGGATTTTTGTAGATCTAAGTACCCATTTGTGTGAAACTTGTTCTGACATAGTTTACCCAAAAGTGAACTAATTCACCTAGCTTTGTGTATGAGTCCCAATTAGCATTGAATTAGTGTATTTTTCAAGATTCAATACCTCCAATCTATCTTCTTCAGTTTCCTAGATGCACATTTCCAATTTTACAGTTTTATGTTACATTCTACTTGCATTTCTAGGTCATTTTGCATATCACACTGTGTTTTCCAGCATTTTGTCTTTTCCAAGATCACACTTGGGGATGAACCCCTTTTTGTTATATTAAGTTCCTAGATCAAACCTATTGCTATATTTCAATCTCCTTTGTATTGAAATCTTGAGGGTTATCCTTGGGTGGAACCTTCCCCACATTTCACATTTCTTATCTCATACACAATTTTTAGAGGTTTCAGTTATCATAGTAATATGATTGAAGTTGAGATTTCCCTTGATATTCATGGTTATGTGGATTTAGACTAGGTAGGTGATGTTGATAGAAGAAAATCCACCAGTGCTTATGTGTTTACATTTTTTGGTGGTGTGATTAGTTGGATAAGTAAGTGATAGACTGTGGTTGCTGATGAGTGGCTCAAAAATACTTTTAAATAGTCATTTAATTGTTTAAAAGACTTGTTATTACTAATTAACATGACTGGCAGTAGACTATATGCTGATATATTTACTTGTTTTACTTTATGCTTGGATAATTTAGTAAATATATTAAAGGTAATTCTTTGTATTAAATGCGTTGCTTTTGTGGTGATAATGATGAGTTAATTATGCAGTTTTTTCTTTTACTATCATAATTGGTATCCTATTATTAAGGATCTTATTCAGGGTATTTAAGATTGATGATTGATGACTTAGTTCAAAGATAAAGTTAAACTCCATGTTTAACCACATGAATACAATCACGCCACTAATCACTCCAGCTGGATGATGAATCACTGAAGTTTCAAATTAGCTCCTCTTAGATGGTTAAGGAACTTCTCATCCTAGCATTGATCTAGCATTTTCCCTTTGTCTATTTTCAGTTCTATTTTTGTCTTTAGTTTAGACATTGTATCTTGGTAGTTAATGCCATGTTTTGAATTCAATAAGGATATAGTTATAAATATCCATCGGGTATGTGCAGGATCATCATGGAAAAAATAGGCCCTTAAGTGGCAAAAAATTTAGAAAAATAAGAGTTAGTCAACTTGACGTAAATATTTGAATAAGTTATCTATATTATTTCAAAAATATGTAAGAATAGAATCTGTAGCAAATTAAATTTAGTTTCTAAACTACTACATTTCTTTAAAAAATAAATCTATTTGGTGAAAATTTGAAATTTTAATGCAACAGTATTTAAATTTCAGTGAAAAAAAAGTAGGTGTCTGTCTGACCACCCTAACCACAATAAAATGATAATATTTTTTTATAAGATTTTAGATATAAGTAGAGGACTCATGTCTGAATGTGATGCATATTTTTTGTAATTTTTTCCAAGTAAATAATTAATTGTGAATTTTTTATTACAACTTTAAAAATATAAAAAATCGTATGTCTGACCACCTTAACTTGGCCAAAACTTCACAAAATTCAATTCTTTTTTTTTAATCCTATAGTATGCAAACCATAGAATGTGAAACATGTTTTGGATTCAAAAAATGTGATACCATTTGAAAGCTATAGATGTTTTTCAATCAACCTATCAATCAAGACTTTAGTCGTAATTCAAATAGAAAATGAATAATTATTATTTATTAAATTCAAAGTAACTTAGCATAATTTATATTGGTGGAAAGTTGAGAATCTCCTTTAAAAACCCTTTTCGTTTCATCAATTTTGGGTAAAAAAAAAGTCATCAGCAACATACCCTACACATACCCAACATATTTGCAAATTTTTGGCCCATCATGATCCTGCACATACCCCATCTTTAGGTTTTAACAAGGAGTTGGATAATTTTTCAATTAGAATTTGTAATTGTTGTACTACTCTATTTTGCATCCCTATTTGGGTCAATTTGAATGAAAATAAGAAGTTAACTTGAATCACTATGTTAGAGGTCTCATTGGAGGAAGAGCAGGGCCCACTCAACCAAAGGAATTGACCTTGTGTGGTATTTCTCTAAGTTTATTTTATTTCTATTCAATGGATATTGCATCTGGAATGTTAGGATATTGAATCTAGAATGTTAATTCTATTTGAATCATTTTCAACAGCTATGTTTAATCAGTTTTAAGTTTGAGTTCATCATTCTTAGAATGGCTTATTACCTTATAAAGTTTATTGGGTTAATTAAGATTTAGATGCTATTTGTAGAATTAGGTTTGACAAATATTGGTTAATTTTAATAGAAGCAATGATGCAAACTTATGGAAAGATGAAATTGAAATTTTTTTAGAATTTATTCATGGAAATTAGTGTTTATGTTTTCTCGATTAATAATTATTTCCTTGTAATTTATTTGTGTTCTTTAAATTAGCATTTATTTTCCAGCAACTCTTAAAATAGGTTTCTTTTGAAGTACATTAGAATTGAATTTAAATTTTAAACTCTAGAATTAGATTAATTTTAGTCTTTTCCATGAATCAGTCTCAATCAAGTAAAGCGAAGCCAGAAATAAGTCAACATAACTTTAAATTAGGAAATGAGATATAATTAATCCTTAGAAATTAGTCGCTGAAGTTTAGCTCTTGAGAGCTCCTGAAAGCTCTTGAAGGAGCCAAACTGAAACCATAAGTCACTGTTTATAGTGCAAAACCTCCCAAAAATCCATGACTACCATCCTTATCACATATAGCTCTAAGACACACTTGGTTTGATAATTAAATGACTAAATGATGCAATTTGTGACATCAATGACCTTGACCATCATTTTTGGTGTCGTTGTAGGGGAATAAAAGGTCTGGATGTTAAGTGTGAAGCCTTAGTGTTGATAAGGAAGATAGATTTAAATTGTGGATGAGATGAAATAGAGACCATCTAGGGAGGTTTCTTCCACAAGCTATTGATTTTGATCAAGAGCAAGACATTCAACAACTTCAGATTGAAAATCAAGGAGAGAATAGAGATCCATTTCAAGAAGAAGAAATGGGAGACCAACCAATATGTCCACCAACAAATAGGACCTTTTCTTATGATATTAATCTTGAAAGATAGATTGACGAGCCTCCTATGAAGAATATTTCATCCTTAGTTTTTCCTACCTTTAGGGGAAAAACTTCTGAGAATCCTGATCAATTCATTTTTGAGTTCAAAGTTTTATGCCAGACCTATGATTATACAAATGATAACCAGAAGTTGAAGTTATTTACTTCTACCTTGAAAGAGTCAACTTTACATTGGTTCATGAGTTTAGGTGCAGGAACAATCACAACTTGGCAGAAAATGGAAACAAATTTCTTGGATAAGTACCAAGATTACTATCGAGTAAGTGATAGGAAGGGGGAATTGTTTCGAATAAGACAAATGGAGGACAAAAGCTTGGAATATTACGCTGATAGATTTTAGTTTGTGCACCATAGGTGTACTAATGGGTTGAAAGGAGAAATTAGTAAAACAATTTTTCTAAGAGGAATTGATGATGAATCTAGAGAGTCTTTGAATCTTATGGGGAAAGGAGACATTAATAAGCTTTCCTAGGATGATATTGTTAAAATGTGTAGAAACTACTCTAGGACTAGAGTGGGGACTAGAAAATCTCGAAGAAACAAGGCTCATACTACTAATGTGTCTGAAGCAATGGAGTAATTAGAAAACATGAAAATTGATTTACTTCTTCATCTCAACATCCAAGGAGATAATAATAATACTAAGCCTTTGACCATTTATTGTTCCAAGTGTAGAGGGAAACATATTTTAAGAGAGTGTCCATTGAATCAAGTTGATAACTATGAAATTTGTGAGAAACAACACTCAACAAGTTCTTGTAATCTTTTGGCTAGAATTAAGATAAATCTAAAGAAAACACATGTGGTAGGGGAAGAGCTTAATTATGTTGGCCAAAGATCTCAAAACACATGGTATAATGCTAATCAAAGACAATATGGTTCTAGATCAAATTGGAATCAGAAACCTTGGAAAAACCAGAATCAATGGATCCCTCCATATCAACCACAACCACCATGTACATATTGGGGTCAACCTGAATGGATGAATTCTCAGTGGAACCAGTTGTAGTGGAAAGCTAATCAATAGCCGTAGTGGTAGTCAAATCATATATCATGGCAACAAAATCAGATGCAGTTTCAACCATGGAAAAATAAAGGGAAAAAATGTCCTTAGGTGCAGACACCTCCAACAATCAATGTCCCTAATCCTACTAATGAACAGGTAAACCAACCTCAGTTACCAGCCCAACTAGTTGTAAATACAAGAAATACCTGTAATGATGCAAATTCCCCTAATTTGAACATGATTGATGCTAATGATATTCATTTAATAAATTAGACTATTCAATCTACACTAGCAGAATAAGTTCAAAAATATGGGAAAGAAAATAAGAATTCAGAATAAAAAAAAAACTCTGAGGATGAACAAAAAGTCAATTAGGCACCTTACCCTGAGAGGTTGAAGGAAGAAAAAGTCACTCCTGAAATCTCCTAGCCTAGTTACATGAATGTAGTTGATTCTCAACTCCTTCGTGAGTTGAAGAAGACTAACATTGAGATACCATTGTTACAATCTATTAAAGACATACTAGAGATAAATCAGTTGGTTAAATCCCTTTGCATGAAAACTCCAAGGAGGAAGAAGAAATTACCCCTCACAATAAAAATAGGGGAAAAACTCACTGATGTGTTATCAAGAAGATTGCTTCCTCAAAAATATAATGATCCTAGTAGTCATGTAATAACCTTGAGTATTAATGGAGTAGAGATATCCAATTCTAATTGATTTGGGAGCTTCCATAAATGTTATCACATCTGATACTGTTGAAATGTTAGGAATGACAACTATTTAGCCAACAACAACATTTTTACAATTCGCTGACCAATCTACTACCAAACCTAAAGGTGTTATAGAAGAGATCATGGTCACCATTGACACATGGGATTATCCCATTGAATTTTTGGTTCTTAAAGCTAGAAATAAAGATTTTTGTTATCCAATTGTCTTAGGCAGACCATGGTTGGCTACTACTACAGCCTTAATAGATTGTAGATCTAGAAGTATGATCATTTCAAATAGTCAAAAACAAAATTTTTGTCACTCTATCCTCCAGCACAACCATAAATTTAAACAAACACTCAACTTTGGGTTGATGAGGATATGGAATCAAAAGGTGATGGTATTGTAGAGTTAGCTATGGTTACTTTGGTTGAACATTTTAATGAATATGAAGAACAAGAGTTTACTTCTAAAGACATTAATCCAATTTAGAAAGGAAAATGTCAAGCAACATTGCATCAACAACAATCTTGTCCTTTGAATACACTTGTTGAAAATTCCCTTGATTCTAAAAATGACACTAAAGAAATTACAGTAGTTGAGGATAAATCTCTCAACATTAATTCAGCTTTGTCCCCAACACAAGAAAAAGAATTGAAGGAAACTTTAGAAAAACATACTAAATCATTTGCTTGGGAGTATATGGATATGAGAGGAATTCATCCTTTAATTTGCAGTCATCAAATTTACACTAAAGATGTAAAACCAATCAGACAAGGTCAAAGGCGAATCAATCATGTTCTTTGTGATATTGCTAAACAAGAAATAGAAAAGCTACTAAAAGTGGGGCTCATTTACCCAATATCTGATAGTTAGTGGGTTTTTCCATTGGTTATTGTTCCCAAGAAAAATGGTAAATGGAGTGTATGTGTGGATTATAGGAAATTGAATAAAGCCACAAAGAAGGATCATTTTCCATTTCCATTCATTAATCAATTACTTGATAACCTAGCAGGCAATGTATTATTTATTTTCTTGATGGCTTTAGTGGATACAATCAAATCCAAGTAGCTCCTAAAGATCAAGATAAAACTACTTTTTCTTGTCCTTGGGGTACATACGCTTATACAGTTTTACCATTTGGACTATGTAATGCACTAGAAAATTTTCAAAGAGCAGTCCTTGCTATATTTGCAGATTTCACCATTTCGTGTGTCAAAGTTTATATCGATGACTTTATAGTTCATGCAAAAACATTTGAGGAAGAACTTCAAAATTTAGAAAAGGTTTTACAAAGGTGTAAAGATCATAGGTTATCCTTAAAAATCATGAAATTTTTTTAATTATGATGACATAAGGTATTGTTCTAGGACATCACATCTCAAAAGAGGGGATAAAAGTTGATCCCAAGAAAGTAGAAATTATTCAAAGCATTGAGATCCCTAGGAACCAAACTAGTGTTCACAACTTTCTTGGGCATGCTAGATATTATAGAAGATTTATTGAAGGATTTAGTAAAATTGTTGGACCTTTGTTTACATTGCTCAAGAAAGAAGAGGAGCGCGTATGGACTAATGATTTTCAAAAATATTTTGAGACAATTAAAATAGCTTTAACAACTTCTCCAATTATCAAAGGACCTGTTTGGGGAGTTCCATTTCACATACATGCTGAAGCATCCAATTTGGCTATTGGTGCAGCATTAGGACAAAAGGATAACAATGATGCCATGCATGCAATCTATTATGTTAGCAAAAATATAAATCTTGCTAAAATAAATTATACAACAGAATAAATTTTTTTAGCTGTAATATATGCAATTAACAAATTTAGGCATTATATTATAGGTTACAAATTTTACGTACATACAGACCATGCTGCAATTAGATATTTGATGAACAAGGCTATAGTAGGTGGACACATTATCATATGGTTACTTTTGTTGTAGGAATTTGATGTGACTATCATAGATAAGCCTGGAAAGGATAAGATAAGCCTGGAAAGGATAATGTTGTTGCTAACTTCCTTTCCAAATTTTTTTTGCAAGATGATCAAGAAGCAATGGATGACAAATTTTTAGATGAACATTTATTTGCAATATCAATTCATCCACCATGGTTTTCTGATCTTGCAAATAAACTTGTAATAGGGAAGTGTCCAAATGACTTCAGTCATAAACAAAAAAGAAGGTTAATTCATGAAAGTTCTAGATTTCAGTGGATTAATGGACTTTTATTTAAAATGTTCCCTGATCATGTTCTTCAGAGATGTGTTGCTGAGTTAGATGTCTATGATGTTGTACACGCCTATCAACATGAGCTAGAAGGAGGACACTATTCAGTGGTTAGAATAGTTTATAACATCTTAGGAGCTAGTTACTTTTGGCCATCAATGACAAAGGATGTTTCATTCTTTGTTAAGCACTATGATGAATGTCAGTGGTTGGGAAGACCTACCCCAACAATGGAGATGCCATTTTAGCCTCAAATAGCTCTGGAACCATTTGAAAAATGGGGAATCAATTTTGTGGGACCTATTGATCCACCTTCTAAAGGAAATACTTATATACTTTTTTATATAGACTATGCAACAAAATGGGCTGAGGTGAAAGCATTGCTAGCTACAAGAGATGAAAAAGTAGCAAATTTTCTATAGAAGCAAATTCTTCAGAGATTTGGTGCACTAAGTGAAATTGTTTTAGACTAAGGACCACATTTTGTATCAGTGATGATGGAAGCCTTTTTGTAGAGATAACAAATGACACATATGAAATATTTACCATATCATCCTTAGGCGAATGGACAAGTTAAAGTCACTAACCAAGAATTGGAGAATATCTTGACAAAGACTATTTCATTAAGGAAAATAGACTAGGCAGAGAGGTTAGATGAAGCAGTATGGGCTTATAATACAAAATGGAAAAAAACAACCGGATTTTCTCCATATGAACTTGTGTATGGGAAAACTCCAGTCATGCCTATAGAATTTGAATTACGAACATTGAAAACAACTTTAGAAGTTGGAATTGATTTACCTGAGTGGAAGAAAAGTAAAAATTTATAGCTAAACAGACTAGGTGAGATGAGAATGGAAGCTCTTTAGCATACAAAGGTGATCCAGAAGCAAAGGAAAGAATGGCATGATAAGCATATTGTGACCAGATAGTTCAAGGAGATTGGGCATCATTATTTGACTCCATATTTGAAAATTTTAAAGGGAAATTCCATACAAGATGGCTAGGACCCTATGAGATAGATCAAGTATTTGAAAATGGAGTCATTCAATTAGTACCGACTGATGGAGAAAAGAGAGTTATGGTAGTTAATGGTCATCGATTGAAAATATATCATAAGCCAACAACAAAGCAGGATTTTTTTATCAAATCTGCAACACAAAATTGGACATTTTCTCATGGAAGATATCTCTTCCATGAGAGAAGATCTTTGAACCTTTGAAGAAGGAATGAATAAACAAGGTAAATTGAAAACCAAGAAATGGCGATATACTTTAGAAAAAAGAAAGTAAATTGAAAACTAGTAAATGATGGTTTGCTTTTGAAAAAAGAAGAAGATTGAAAACCAACAATGGCAGTCTATCTAGGTTAACTTTGAGTAGCTCCTAAAAACTCCTGAAGACTGGGTATGTGCAAGATCATGATGGGCCAAAAAGTGGCAGTATGATGGGTATGTGGCTGATGACTTTTTTTTAATCCAAAATTGATGAAAGGAAAAGGGTTTTTAAAGTAGATTCTTAGCTTTCCACCAATATAAATTATGCTTTACTACGAATTTAATAAATAATTATTATTCATTTTCTATTTGAATTATGACTAAAGTCCTCATTGATAGGCTGATTGAAAAACATCTATAGCTTTCAAATAGTATCACATTTTTTGAATCCAAAATATGCATCACATTCTATGCTTCGCATACTATATTTTTAAAAGTTGTAATAAAAATCATAATTAATTATTTACTTGGAAAAAATTACAAAAAATGTGCCATCCACATCGAGACATGAGTCCACTACTTATATCTAAAATATTATAAAAAATATTATCATTTTATTGTGGTTAGGGTGGTCAGATGGACACCTACTTATTTTTTCCCTGAAATTTAAGTACCACTACATTGAAATTTCAAATTTTCACCAAATAGATTTATTTTAAAAAAAAAAAACCTAGTAGTTTTGAAACTAAATTCAATTTTAGAAACCTCCCCCATATTGTTATTAATAA
>VDFB02281492.1:104520419-104537224 GCA_007258455.2 Sequoia sempervirens | reverse complement strand
AAAACCTTTTTTTGAAAGTGGCCACAAATTGGCTACCCATCTCTATGCACCTACCCACCAACTAGAAAGATCTAACCAAGTCTTCCCTCTATCTTTGAACAATCAATAACTCCACTTGCAACTCACCAACCCTTATTCTTTGTTTTCCATCTTTGGCTTTGAAGAAATCAAAAATCTTTCCAATATTATTCATCTCACATTGAATAGTAGTAGGCCACTAGAGACAATACCTGTAGATTTCAAACATCTCCAGGTTATTACATTCTTTTGTCTCACCAATGTGTTTAGATAACTTTTGTTTAGATTTAACAAATCTTCTCTTAATCATAGCTTTGAACTTATGTCCTTCAGGACCTTTTAGCAACATCCTTTCTTCAACAACTTCTACTAGATTATCTGGTAACAAGTCAGAAACATCTGAAATAGTAATACCCTTTTTGAGTAGATAATCAACCAAAGCATCATCAATTTTAAGCCTTCTGATCGGAGAGTTGGCACACCAAATTTCACCAACCTTCTTAATATTACCTTCATCTAACATCGACCGAATATTATCTGGATAGAAATAATTAGATCCAAGAAGAGACTCTTCTTTTTTTTCCTTTTCTTTTGAGATAGAGATGACATATTTTATGTTAACTTTCCTCCTTTTAGGTTCCGAAGGGGAACCACCAATAACAACTTCAAATTCCTTCTTACCGGAGGAGGAACCCTCCTCAAATTGACTAGACACTATCACATCAGAGCAAATATTCATCTACAAGGATGAGAAATAGATTTTGCATGCACTTTCTTTATCTTCCATGCATTCCAAATACCTGTAAACTTTCTTTTCGATAGGGATGCAAAACTTCCACTTAACATTCTCCTTTGTCAATAGTGAACTCAGAAAGTAAAATACCAAACATATGAGCAAAGATCCAAAACAAAAAGGATAACTCTCAACCAAATACATTCTGACATTCTCAATTAGTTTTTCCATTATTAGGATACACAAATCAAACTGCTTGTTTTCCTTCACCATCATGTGTGCAAGATATATAGCAATAGCTGAGGTAGAGCCTTCATGATTTCTGAAATAGATTTTATAAGTGATGCCATAAGCAACATACCTTACTGTAGGATCACCAATGGTCTTTGTCGATACTAGTGAGTTTCTCCATGTCTTTGTATTTCACAGTTTTATTCCCAGGGAGGTCACCAACATTGCACAAACTAGTAATAGCTTCAATGGCTTCCTTCGTGATTGGATAGGGTTTGTCCAAAACAATACTGCCATCCTTGAATTGGCTCAATAGGAACAATATAGATTATTTTTTTGCAAGCTAGGAAAATTCTCCCCATAAATCCGTACCTAGAGTATTTATGTTATGCAATTCATCCATCTTCAAACCTAGTTCTATTTACTTCATCTTTCGATAATCAAACTCATCCAACTCAACTCCCTTCACCCTTAGCTATATATTGCCACTCGATCCTCTGTTAATGGATTCCATCGTCATGCTTATCTTCTTCAAACTCTTTATCTCCCAAAAAAACTTCTTCTTCTTTGCGAACTATGAGAAATGATTTTGAAAAATCCCACCTTTTATTCTTAATTACTCAATGATTTCACCCATAAAGACACACATTGATGACGCCAATAATTGTACTTCACTTTTCAATCAGTCGAATTAAGCTTCATCATTTATCATCAACTGGTTCAAACTTAATCATGTTAAAAATCACATCAATATTACTTCAAAGAGGGGGAATCAACAGGATATGCAATGCAAAACTCCCCCTGAGCCAAGGTAGATTGGCTCAAATACCAGTAGGGCATGTATTGGGATTTAGTACGATGAAAGTGTTTTCCACACTTTTTTCCTTCTTCCTCCAAACCATGGCCACCTTCTTCTCAAATTCATTTGATTTTGCAACCTTCTTTTTGTTCTTAATCTTTTTCGGAGCAACATATTTGTATGTGTTAGCATAATGTCTAGGTTGATTGCACTTGTAACATATTTGTCCTGACTTAGCTGAGTGAACTCTAGGTTTGCACTAATTAGCTTTGTGACCATAACCATAGCATAAATAGCAATAACCATGAAAGAGATTGTTCATTCCATTCCTTCTAGCCAGATTAGATAAGTCACTTTTGCAATAAATTTCTCTATGACCAAACTTGTGACAATTAAAGCATTGAGTATTTGGTTCCATCTTGTTTCTGCATTCTATAGCCTTATGTCCAAAATTTTTGCATGGAAAATAGTGACCATTGAATGATAAATACCTTTGAGCATTTGACTACCTAACCGAAGGTCTTTTTGTTAGTGCATTAGAGTTCTAGACCTTGCTTGTTATAACTGATCTTGTTTAATCTTCAACTACTTTGTCAGATTCACCCATAGTGTTTTGATTTGAGTTTTCACCGGTGAATCCAAGTCCTCCTTTATCTTTGTGACATTTTTGTAGGGAAAAAAGTTGATGTAGAATCATGCTACTTTCACGTACTCTTTCTTTTGTTTTCAACCTTCTTAACTCTTGATCTAACTTCTCATTTTCTTCTGATTTATGTTTGATAATATCCTTGAGATTTTCTTCAGTTTTCTTCCATTCTTCCATTTTCTATTTGATAGTATCTTTGATATTTTCTTTAGTCTTCTTGCATTCATCCAGTTGCTACTTTAAATTCATAATACTTTCTTTTGACTCATTTAATTCCTGGCTAACCTCTTTGTGTCTTGCTTTGAACTTTTAGATTTGCTCCCTTAGCTTTGCAATACAAGCGTTTGCTTCCTTGAGTTTTTCTTTCAACTCTTCATTTTTAGATTCCATGCTTTCCATGTCATCTAACATTATTTTTAGTTCTTCCTCAAAGTAATAAGCTCCTACCATATTTTTAGTTTTATTTAATCAAATAGGATGAAAAATAGCAAGACAATGGTGAACTAGTATAAAACATTAATTACCTAACTAATAGAAGAAAATGGTGAATTTAATTAAATAATTGACATTATTTAATTAAATGAATGAAAATGATCGAATCAAGGTAGAAACGGTGTTAGTAAATCGAATCAAGTGTGCAATATTAATCAAGACATATTTGGATGTCTACAAGAGTATTATGAAGTTTCTCAACAAGATCATATTCATTACCACTAGGCTGAGAAAGAATAGGTGGGGGTAGAAGATATGGTTGAGGTAATATAATGGATTTTGTTGTTTTCTTGGTTGCTTATTATTTTGAGTGTTATATGTGTGAGCAACTGTATGATAACTTGGTTGATACAACACATCTTGTTGCACATGATTACTAGTGAGATGTTTTTCAAAATTTAGTATATGGCCATGAGTTCTAAGAAGTCCTCTAATTAGAGTAGTTTTAGGAGGTCCAATAATTAAAGGATATCCAATATTCAATTGTGTGTTCATAACCTCAGTGGAGTTAACTACTTGTTGATGATCTTCTATCAATGGGGGATCTAATGACAATTTAGGATCTTCATCTATGCAATCCATTTTATTGTCTTTTGATGTAAATGTATCAATGATTTCACACATTTCAACATGATATATTCCCAAGTAGGAGAGATGGAGAGAGAAAAAAACATGTTTTTCATGACTCTCAATGATTGGATCCTCTAACACCAAGATACCTTCTTCACAAGTAGGTGAGATATAAAGAGAAGAACAAACATGATCATTATGATTGTCAATTAGTGCATTATCTTGCATCAATATACCCTCACAAGGAGAAGAGATAGTGGGAGAGGTATCAATAAAAAATAACAAAAGAGGATCTACATAAATTGATTTTCACATTTTTGTAGCAAAATTTATTTACATTTCCTAACAAGATCTAAAAATAGAACATGCAATATGATAACACAATATTTTTGTAGTGAAACCATTATGTTATGTCCTATGGATCAAATTAGTTGTGTTCAACAAAATCAAACACTTTGCAACACATAATTCCAAAATAAAATCTTGATCTAAATAGAGAACAATGAAATATTTTTTCATAACAATTTTTAACCCAAATAGATTGAACATGGTCACTATATGCCATAGACCATACAAGTATTTTTAACAAAACTAAAATCTAGGATTCATCTACAGTGTTTAGGGATCTTATGTTTTAGAGGTTTAGGTCTGTAAATGAACAAAATTCTAGGAATGCACTAAAACCTAATTTTACTATATGAATCATATATATGCATACAAGTTTTGATATTAAATATGTTCAAGTGATAATTTTTAGAGAAATTAAATATGTTCAAATGATAATTTTAAGAAATTGAATACTGTGATTGACTGATTTTTCAAAAAAAATAGAAAAGTAATTCTTTTTAATCTTTTGAAATGAAAATCTATGTAATTGTTTCATTTTTTCAAGATTTTTCATCAAAATATGCATGCATAAATGATAGCATAATTTTTCAATTAATTTTCTCAATGAAAACAACTTAGATCTAAGCCCTAAATAGGGAAAATTAGATCTAAAAATTTATGCAATTTAATTCAAATTATTTTTGATTTAATTTATGATGAATAAGTAAAATTTATAGTTTTGAAAATGAAATAAATATAACTTAACCACAAGATATTATAAGTATCTATATTTTTAAAATTAATTTTTAGAATTCATGCAATGAAAAAAATTTGCAAGTGCAATATATGTAGAGTTCACCAAAATGTTTAGGTGGAAAAAGGATCCTAGGTCCAATATCTAGATCACTAGGATCAAGCCTTCCCCACCAAACATGGGAAGGACTTTAGATTGACAAGGGTATGATATTGACTTGCAACCTAAAGGTGAGTCAGTAAACCCTAGATCTCATTCCCTTGCGGGCTTTAAGAATTGGATTTGGATGGGATGCAATGATGTAACTAGGTAAACTATGAAAATACAACATTATGATATGAATTATGATAAATTAAAAACACAGATAAATTTTAGTTCCAAAAATGCAGAAGGAAAACACTGATGCACCTAGGATTTGAATTTGAGTAGGATTTGGGTGGTCTAGGGTGCAAGGATAACCTAGATTGAGGACCTAGATCCTAAAATTTCTTTCACAGGCCTGAGGTCCCTTGTTTGTAGCTCATCTATTTTGAATTAGGTTGTCAAAACTTTGTCTATTGGTGAGAAAATGTAGATTTTGTGACTTATCAACTTGTAGGGTTTTGATGCATGAATGTAAAAATTACCTTTTGAACAATAGGGGAATGGGTGCTTTATGGCCTAGGTCATATAACACCACTCTTCTCCAATTGTCATTCAAGAATTCCCTAGGATCCCAAATTGGATTGATTATCAACCCATAGGTGAGTCAATTCTCAACAAGGAAGACCTAGGAGGGGTTCTTTTAGGCTTTGAAGGGTTCACCACAAAGCAAAATCTTGGAAAAGACAACTTAACATTCAACTCACAAAACCTAATAATGGAAGACAAATAATCAGTGCAAGTGACAAAATTAAATACTAACAAGTTAGGGTGTATGTACCTAGGAAGTCTAGAAATGTTATGAGGATTCTGGAAATGCAAAAATGTTATCAAAATATGCTAGGGAGGACTAAGATTCCCTTACTGTTGTCTTAGTCCTACTACTAAATTTTGAGGGAAATGTAGAATCTTTGGATGTCAAAACCGATTCTGAAGGAATCTTTGGAAGATAACTCTAGGAGGACTGAGACATCGTTACTATTGTCTTAGTTCCAATTTTAATTTCTACAATTTTAGAAGATGATCCTAAGGTTTAATGTCTGCAACTTCTTCTTCTTAGATCTTAGGTCCCGAAACTTCTAGATCTAGCTTGTAGGCGACTTTCCATGAAGATGACAACTTTGCAATGCAACTTTTCAACTTTGCAACTTCTTACTTCAAATTATCTTCAATTCTTCAACCTAAATATACAAATACAAACATGCAATAGAGGAAAAACTTGTTGATTTCTAGTAAATGGGGGTTTTCCTTGGTCAAACCCCTTGTTGGTAATTAAACCTTGGAATGAAATAGAATAATGGAGGGAAATGATGAATGAACAAAATTATATGTTGCAACTCACCAAACCATTGCTATGAAATTTGTAAACTTGTGTGAAGTGGCTAGCTTGGATGTAGATCTTGAATTAAAGGAATGCTTGATAGATCTTGACTTGAATTGCTTGCTTGAATCAAAACCCTACATCACAAATGTTAGCTCAAAAACACACATGATGCAAGAGTATCTTTAATATGATGCTTGAATCATGATGATGAATCCAAATTCTTGATGAATTGCTCTGGAATGCTCTCAAAAAAGTCTTAGGATCACTTGATTGCTTGTTAGATTTCTAGGTGAAAATATGAGTAAAAGAACCTTGTATTTATACTTATCCATGTGCTTAATATCTCAAAATTTTACCACACCAAGCCGACATATGAATTCATTAATTAAAGGAGGCTAAATCTTGCCAAGATTTGAAATTAAATACCAAAAATAATTTGAGGGTGACTAAGACACCCTAGGTGGCATCTTAGTCCCAAGGCTTGAAACTTGAGGAACATACTCCAAAAAGGGTCCTATTTAAGGTGCATTTGAAATCAGGGTCCCAAGACCTTTGGAGGACAAAGACACCCTAGGTGGCATCTTAGTCCCAATCCAAAAATCAAGGACACGCAACCAAAATTATTAAATTATCATTTATCCTTTGATGTTTATCAGGATTAGCCATAAAAAGATACAATTTATTAGGCTTGTGGATGAAAAATAGGACCAATTAAGACATAAATAAGGATAAACAAATCAAGGTGGGCCCAAACAACTATGAAGATGCAAGGGTATGCATTTTCATACACTACACCTTCAATCTTCCTCTAATTCACTTTAGATCTACAACCTAAACACATGAAAAGAGGAGAATTTTTGTACCATATAAGGGATTTCCTTAGTCAAACCTTGTGTTGGTATTTCTACCTCCATCATGGTAAAGTTGATGACAAAAGAGAGCTCATCCTTTTGAGGGATAAAGGATTAGAAATTAATAAACAAGTAATGAATTGAAAATTTACTACAACTCACCACTCAAATTTGATTTACCTGATGGATTGAAGTCATGCTCATCACCTTCAAGGATCAATTGTCACTTGGCTTGATTTGATTTGAAAATCTACAAGTGTTAGTGCTTAAAAAAGAAATGCATGCAAAACATGAATAAAACTCACATAAAACTTGACATGATGCTTGAATGGCAAAATGTTACAATGATCTTGATAACTCCACTCTTGAATAATCTTGAATCAAGTTTTAAAATATAATTTTTCTCTCTAAAATTGCTTATTCCTTCATGTTTAGCATTAAAATTATGAAAATATTTTATATTTATATGCAACGAATCTAATTTCTTAAACATTAAATCCTGATAGCTAACAATTGAGATTTGAATTTCAAATAATAAATTACTAACGATGAAATATTTGAATTTTGGAGGAAAAATAGGAAGTCTAGGATGCCTTATGCCCTAAATTGGATTCCTACTTTTTAGGGATCCAAAGTGTCAAGGGAAAAATATTAAATTCCTACTTTGATTTCCCATATTTGATTTCTTGATAAATATTTTATAGCAGAAATTATTTGCATAATTATGAAATTAGGTATATAATTAGGTCCAAACACATAAGAGGGAGCAAAACCTAGTGTGAAATTGTCAAGGGCATGACAATTTTTGATGCTACAATGCCTTTAATTTAGAATAATTTATTTTTATTGCATTTGTGTCCTCGACTGTATTTGTCATCACAATTGAAAAAAAACCTTTTCTCTATTCTCCTAAATTTGTTGTGGAGTCAACCTAAAAGGTTAAGGTAATTAATGTGTATGAGAGCTTCTTTATCTTATGTTTACAATCCCTTGTTGCCTATTTGAAAGAACTTCTCCTCAACATTTCTTTCCATAAGTATCTCTTACAACAAGAAAAATGTACCTCATATTTTATGTGGTCATATAAACCTCCTAGAAATAATTCCTTCAAATTTTCTTCTATCATATCCTCCATTCTTAGGTAAAGGAATTGAAATTGTTAATTATAATCCTCAACCGTACCTATTTGCTTTAATTTAGTGACTTGGCAGAAGTAACTATCCATAATATTATCTCTATAATGGGTAGCAAGTTCCTCTTAAAAAATTGACCATGTGACCACACAACCCTTATTTCTATTCTCACCACATAACTAATGATAACAAATAATTTGATCCAGTTTCAAGTGTTGAAATGGCTTTGCTGTTGTGCCAAAAGATCGACCTATTAACACCTGATACAAATGCTAGATTTATACAAGATCCATGGGAAGCAGTTAAGCCATGTGTCATGAATCCGCAACAGCCTGGATAGACACCAACCTATCCAAGGGGACGAAGGCACCAACTTTCCAACAATCCCCCTAGCACAACTACGAGATTCGAACCCATGACCTCACTCAGATACAATTTGTTGCAATGGCTTTACTATTGCACCAAAATATCAACTTGTTAACACTCGATACAAATGTCAGATTTATACAAGATCCATGGGAGGCGGTTAAGCCATGTCACAAATCCGTAGGGAGCTGGACAAGCACCAACCTATCCAAGGGGGTGAAGGCACCAACCTTTAGAAAGTACCAACTTTCCAACACTAAGTATAATGATGCCATAGCCACCTTTTTTGATTAGGAACATGATGAAGATCAAATAACTGCTCTATTTGGAAAAGCTAATTGGTTGAATCCTTGCCATCAAACTTTCTCATATCCAACTTAGGTATGAATTAACAAGGCATACAATTATTAAAGGGATGATCCTTCTTGAGATTTGAGTCAAGCCCAAAAAATCACATTCGACAAAAAGCATTATCTTCCACCTTACTAGGTGAATCTTCTCCCTTATATTTCATACCATGAATGAGCAATTTAATGCAAGCATATCCTTTTGCATGTCATTTTTTATTAAGGAAATTTATTCTGTCATCTCCTTCTTTAATGATGAGATTTCACCTTTGACCTTATTGATTTCATCATTAGGGTGAATATCCTCAACTTCTACATCATCCTTATCTAAATATTTCCCTGGTGTGGTAACATTCTTTTCACCTCTTTTTGTGGCCCCCATCATGATGGAAAACAATAATTTTTCAATAAATCACACAAATAAATTCAAAATGACCTAATTTTTTAATCTAACTAACCAAGGCTTAGGTTGCACTTTCCCAAAAAAATCTTTGAAAAATTAGATGTTTTGCAACCTTGATTGAGAATTTTTTGGGAACCCTGATTATGCACTAAATCACTTAATTCTACAACAATTCCTCTAAAATTTTGACTATAGGCTTCTCTCTTAATTCTTAAAATCGCAACTAAAATAAAGAACAAAATCAGTAGTATTTAGAAGATATACATGATTTTCAAATAAATTGTGTTAAAAACCTAATTATATAATAAATCACTCAATTATGCTCTAATTCCTCTAAAATATGGAATATAGCTACTTCAATATGTTCTTAAAAAACCCTTTTAAAATAAAATAAAAAATCACCATAATATGTGTTTCGTAAAATGACCTCCAAAATGGAAAAAATGCCTTATCTTCACAATGTCATGATCATGCTTTGATACCACTTGTTATGAAATAACTTGCACAATAGAAAAACTAATTAGGAAATATGTTGCAAATACTTGATAATAGCTAAGAATAACAAGCCACTTTATGGGGGGTAAGCCTCCAAAAATTTTCAATGAGAATACAATTCACAATTTGGATAAAAATATAAAGTTGTGTCACACTTTCGACCAACTTATCAACACAAGTGAATTTAAGTATTTCTAACTAAAATATATATATGTAGCACCACTTTGAGCCCAATTTACCAAAAAATAAAATTATTTGAAAAAATTAATGTTTCATCAACTTCTATTCATGTAAATACCATTTTTAAGAAATATAAAAATACCCTTTTGAGATCCATAAGTGTAATTTTCACATATATATAGTTTAATTATTATTTATATTTTACTTTTTAATTTTTTCTAAAAGTAGGTTATCGACACAAAACATTAGGTTGATTACAATGTCAAGGAAAAATACTAAAACTTATTAAAAAATATAAAAAAATATTATGCACTAGATAAATTAATCTAATCAAGATGTTGTATTTGTTTTTCTATTTTAAATAAATAGTTAATATGAAAGTTCACATAAAATGAAAACAATAACATTTTAAAGAAATATAAAAAATACCCTTTTGAGATTCATAAGTGTAATTTTCATATATATATATATATATAGTTTAATTATTATTTATATTTAATTTTTTTATTTTTACTAAAAGTAGGTTATCGACACAAAACATTAGGTTGATTACGATGTAAGGAAAAATACTAAAACTTATTAAAAAATATTAAAAAAAATTATGCACTAGATAAAATAATCTAATCAAGATGGTGTATTTGTTTTTCTATTTTAGATAAATAGTTAATATGAAAGTTCACATAAAATGAAAACAACTATGTTTTAATACACAGACATTTTAATATTTATTTAAAAATATATATGTATCAAAATAGGAAAAACATATATTCATGCACTAAAGTTTCAAGTTATAAATACACAAAAAATTTGAAGGAAAATAAAATAAAATTTACTATATAAACATTGGCATCTCATATAACTTCATTTTTTAGCATTTTATCAACAAAAAAAATTATAGTGTCAATTTATAAAAAAATATATTCAATTCTTTTTTTATTTTTCAAAAAAATACAAACATAAAATGTACTAAAAAATAAATATTTTATTAATTTACATTATTTAAAAATTCAAAACATATATGTCGCTTTTAGCAATTCAAGTTTAAAACTTGGATTAATGTTGGTCGTTTCCTTTCTAAAAGTGTGACCCAACTTTATACTTTTACCCAATCTAATGATAAAATAAGACTCACTACCTCCTACATATACCCTACTTATGCATAGGATATCACCTATGCTGACTTAGATAACCTTATATAAGTCTTAGGCTGACCTAATTAACTATCTAATAATTTAATAAATAATAATATGAATTAATTAAGAGTTAAGATAGACACAAGCCAACTATTCCTAACTCTATGTACTCTAATATTAAGGGCATAACAACAAGGGGTTCCTTCTATAACTAACTTGTTAGACATCCTATAATCAACTAACATGCATATAGTTTTATGTTTTTAGAGGGATCCTTATAGGAACTTAGTTATGTGTCTAGCGTCTATATTTAAAGAAGTCATGCATAGATCATTTTAAACATAAAGACATCACATGACATTATATATTTAGGATAAAATATTCACACATATGTCCCTAAAATTTTGTAGGTTGACAACAACCTTCTTTATTCTCTTTTGCACTCTCATGATTAACATAGTTATGGGGCTTCACCAAGGCGCAATGGGCAAGTTAATATACTTCTACACCCCAAATTACCAAGTTCCATAATGTTTCTAAGCACCAACCCTTTTCCTTTGCATACAAACAATCTAATGTTTTTTGTAAATATCAAAAATGTAATTTATTACCCACCATTTTTGGATTAGCATCACACAAAGTGTCAAGGCTACAAATATCAAAATTACATAAATTACAAGAATGTTATAGTTTAAATTTTGTTGTTTTGCTTTTATCGCATCAAATTTTAAGTAATTTTGAGCCACAATTGAAATGTTAGGATCAAAATAGTGAAAATTTAACTTTTTCAAGAGTGAGGCATCCCCAAAAGATTCAAGGCCTCACTCAATTTGAAGCCACACTTAAGAGCTTGATCTATGTATTCACACATTTAAGGGTCTCATAATACACTTATCTTAATAATTTTCATATTTCATTTTAAATTCAAATTTTTTTTTTATCTTGTGACATTCAAATCAATCTTCTTTCCACCATCAAAATACACATTTATTTTAATAATTTTCTTTATATTTCGATTCTAAACCTAAGTACACATCTCGTGTGAACTCCTTTACCTAAATTAACTTAACTTTTTTTCCCATCTTCACAAATTAATAATATAACCAAACATAAATGATACATAGGTATGTTAATCTGCTAATTTTTGGGCACGGGATATTTTCATTGATTTGTAAATAACTGACTACATACGTGTCAACTTGAATACAATATATATAAGCTAACAAAACCAAAGATTACCAACTGGCTTTGTACATGATGCCATTAAAAGCTATATTAAATTATAACTGCGTATTGTATCCAGATACATTACGAATATTTACATCAGTAAGTCTAAAAGCCAAGCTGAATCCCTAGAGTATACGGAGACCAATATGCAGGTTACAGCTGCAACAGCACACCACACAGATCCTCAACCCATCTCCTACTCACTAACTTAGTCCAAACGAGTTTTAGAAGCTTGATGTTTGAGTTGGTTGTGAAGGGAAGAACCAAAGTATTCGGTATGAGGGGATTTTGCAGCGTCTATCGTCCGTCAAGAGACATGGAAGTGGAAGCTTCCGTGCTGCGACTGGTATATGGAGGAGACTTCCACATACTGCTGGGCTCACTCGTCTCGAAATAAAACGGAGAGTCAAAAGCTCGCATTGGAGCTTCTTCTTCAAGTATTTGGAGAACTTGTCTCATGCCAAGCCTGCCTTCTGAGTGGGGATTCGAACAGATCAGCCCCAATTTGAGCACTCTCTCCATCTCACCTTCTACATATTGCCCACTAAGATTTGGGTCGGCTGCATACATGAGATTGCTCGTAGCATGGAGCTCTCTCACCCGGTCTACCAAAACTATTTGTTCAGATTGGAGGGAGACATCGACAGGTCTTCTTCCACATGCAACTTCCAACATAAAAATACCAAAGCTGAAAACATCTGTAGCGGGGCTGGCCTTTCCTGTGTGTACGAGCTCCGGTGCGATGTACCCAGCGTTCCTACCACACGAGTAGTGTGCGAGTTTTCGTTATGCTCATACAGACGGGCAAGCCCAAAATCCCCTAGCTTTCCGTTCAGCTCTGAGTCCAGCAAAACATTGCTGGACTTGATGTCTCTGTGTACTACGCATTGCTCCCACTCTTCGTGAAGATACAACAAACCTGCAGCCACATCTCCGAGGACTCTGTACCTGTGATCCCAGGCGAGTATGTAATGCTCTTCAACAAGAGTTCCTCTAGCTGCTGAGAAACCAACATAGATTTCTTCTTCAAAAATGTTGGACAGGGACAAGTTTTTCACATTTATCAGCAGTTTTTCTGGGCGTTGTGAGCCAGGCTCTGCTATGGTGACGTTGACCTCGTTTTGAAAATGATCATAATCAATCCAAGCTTGGATATTATGACCGTCGTTAAGATCCAAACCTCTGAACTGGTTGTTGCCAATCCAGTAGCCTGCAGGGTTAGCTTGTAAAGACACGAGGCCATTGAGATCCACACCAACATGATTGCCATTGATGTCCTCAAATTCCACGTTCTTTGTCGTGTCAAACTCGACCGCAAAGAGATCATTAGAGACCTGTCCCATGCTTGAGACATTGCTAATTAAGCCAAGGTACTGAGCTGATATAAATCCCTCTGGAGATCTGTGGGGCGTCATTATAAACGCCAGTCCATGCCCACTATCTTTATCTGAAAAAGGAACAATGCTAAACACAAAACTTGTGCTGAAGACGTAAAATTCAGCGACCCACGATAAAAAGCACGGCCTATAGTAAAGTGGGATAGACTGTTGAGGGAGATGGCAGTGGACTGCAGTGAAGCATTCCCAAACAATTCGAGGGTGGAGGCATTGAATTGGTTGAAGGTAAAGTTTATATGGGTTTCTGCAACAAGCGAGGGAGGGAAGAGGAAAAGTACAAGGAACACAAACACGACTGCCATGCTCGATTTCGATTCTGTTCTACTAAAACATGATGACCAAAACAAAAGGCAGATGGCCTACATTTGGAAGCGAACCTGGCCACATAAACCAAAATCGAAGTAGAAAGAAAATTTGAGTAAAAGCAAACTCACAAAATGGTGCAAATTTAGCCTTTTCTCCTGCTAGATTTCCATACTTTTTGTGTGTGCTCCGTTTCCACGCCTCTGATATAATATTTAAAAGCTCCCTGGTTATTAGAATATTAAAATGTCTCTGGCTACTCGAATATAAAAGTAGAGCTTGCTTGACAAAAGGCAGCAGAAAAAACACGTCGGAGAGGACCACGAAATAAAGTAATAAACGTATCTTACCCGTCACGCGTACACAGGCTAACCTAACCTATGTACCCATGTCGGTCGGGGTAGGTGTGCTCTTCCGTGTAGTTTAGTAAGTGTGAAGTTCATTGATGGGTAAATGTAGATTTTGGTTAAAAAAGTAGAATAAATTGTTTTGAATTTTTAATTGTGTAGTAATTTTTATTCTTCGTAGGGATGAGATTTGAAATTATTATGGATTGGTATGGTTATTGAAAAGTGTGATGTTTAAATTAGAGAGAATATTTTTAATATAGTGTTATTATTATTTTTAATTTGTAATGAAAGTATTATATTTTTGAATATGAGTTAGACAATTAACATTTTAATAAGTTAAAGGTTATTTTTAAAGGAGAGAAGGATTATATTGAGCGTTATATATGTAGGTGTCACTTAGTAAGATAACATCACAATAAATGAAGATTAAGATTTTATGAGAGAAAAATTATATGGTGATTAGTTTCTAATTTGAAATGGATATTATAAATGATAAAAGTTATTTACTATTGACAAGTAAATTTGTGTTCTTTCTAGAAGTTTAACAAATGTGTAGTTGATTGATGACAAAAATAACTTTGATATTTTTGATATAACATTAATATTTCTTTTAAAATTATCAAGAAGGTCATGTAATATCTATTAGTGTTAGATAGGAAGTTGACATAAAAATAAATTTAAGGCTACCTTTCATGGGGGATGAGGGTTGTATCAAGATTAGTTTCTAATATGAAATTGATATTAAAATGATAAGAAGTTATTTAACATTAAAAGGTAAAAACTTATTTCTATTAAATTTGATTACAATAAGGTTCTATAAAAGGTAATGCCCATTTAATGTATTGGGCATTTATTTTGTTGTAAATAATAAATAAAATTCAACAACAAAATATAATTATTTTAAAGGAACTAGTATATGTGTGTGTGTGTTTTCAAGATAATCTATATAATAATCGTTGAAAGATATTCATTTATTTTTAGCAAACTTAAAATAAATAAAAAATCATTATATGAATTATTAGATGGAAAAAATGAAACTATTGTAATTAAACAATGAAAATAGAATTTTGTGATACTGTCCATTTTATAAATAATTGAAAAAATCAATAAAAATTCATGTGGACTTCTTAAATAACTAAAAAAATCAATAAAAAATCATTGATATGAAAATAGAAAGTAGATTTTTGTTTTTCTTTCATGGATTTGTTGACCACCTATATGTCATGCTCCCATCATTTTTTAAACTAGTATATATATTTTCAACATAATCTATATAAAATAAGTTGAAAGAAAGTCATTCATTTTTTTGGATTAGCAAACTTAAAATAAATAAAAAATCACTATGACTTTTAGATAGAAAAAACAAAAAATAATGTAATTAAACAATGAAAATATAATTTTTTGATACCATTCACTTTTTAAATAAACAATGAAAATAGAATTTTTTGATACTATCCACTTTTTAAATAACTAAAAATATTAATAAAAAATTATTGCACATGAAAATTGGAAGTTGATTTTTGTTTTTCTTTCACGGATTTGTTGACCTATATGTGCCATTGTAGAGTTACGTCTATCACATAATAATTGAAAAATCAATAAAAAACCATTTTCTTTTCAAATAACTAAAAAAATCTATAAAAAATATAGCACATGCAAATAGAAAGCAGATTTTTTTTTTTTCATGGATTTGCTAACCACTCATATGCCATTGTAGAGTTATGTCTATCGATGTAATTATAATGTTAGACAAATTTATTTATCTAAAAATATATAAAATGATTTACGATCCTTGCACACTATATTCAATGGGGACAAAAAGTTTTACATATTTTAAAAAAATGTTTAATATTATAATTCCCTAAAATAATTATTTTTTGTTGTTAAATTTTATTTCTTATTTTCAACTAAATAAAATTTAATATAATAAATATATAAGGTGAAAATCTCATAAGGGAAGGTGCATGAAGATGGATAGTCAATTTGGGGCCAATTTACTTTTTCATCCCGAAATAGCGAAAATGCGAGCACGTTATAGTAAAGTGTGCTCACGTTATGGCTTGGTAATGACCAAACCTAGGATTGGTCATTACCAAGCCATAACATGAGTGCGTTATAACACACTCGCGTTATGGTTTAAATTTCAAAAACACTCGCATTTTGAGTTCAAAAAATGTGCATTTTTAAATAATAAAACACTTACAAAACACGAGCACGTTATAACGTGCTCACATTTTGGTCTACATTGAAATTGTTTTCTTCTCTTTTTCTTTTCTCTTTCTTTTTGTTATCTGTTAGGGAAACTATATACATGAAATAAACATTTAAGTATAAGTTGACATTTACATATGGATGTTTACTTTCTTATGCTTTAAGTTATATTTCATGTATATAGGCAGGAAGTTTGAGAGTGGTTTCAGATCTCTAGGAGCTATAATGCAAATTCTAGATTTTGGAAGATCCCAAAAATTTTAGACTCAATCAAATTTCAGTAATCAAGAGGTCAAATTTCAGTAATCAACAAGTTGTATCATCTCTCTCTCAATCTCACTCATTTTTTATCCCTTATGCTCTAGACCTCTCTC